>CAXAMN010025384.1:288701-323358 GCA_963970005.1 Durusdinium trenchii | reverse complement strand
GCTTCCTGCCTTGTCCTTCCCTGCACCTTTCATTGATATACCGGCACAGTTTATGTGCTTGCATTGTCTTTCATGATTGTTCTCTGCAGATCATGACAGCCCATGTTTCCTGTACCCCCCCTCCCATGTGCCATCTTTATGTTCCACTGCTCCCATGGATTTTCCTGTAATCTCTCCTCCCATGTGCCATCTTTATGTTCCTTTGCTCACTGGTTTTCTTATGGGGTTACATCCTGTGTGCCATCTATTAGTTACTGTACCCTTCATATACCCATCATATACCCATCGACGATCTTGCAGATAGTGAACATGGCACAAATGTACACTTTTACGTGTGCCATCTTGCAGTGAATTCCTATAAGTTTATGTGAGGCACAAGGACATGTTCGACCCTGCAGACACCTGGAAGAGTCAAGCTTAGATTATCAATTAGTCCTTTCGCCAGTAGGTTTGGATGGTGCCCTTTGCATCACCTCTTCACTTAAATAAGTAATTACACGACGATTGGACAGACTAATTTCAAACCATCGAGCCAAAAAATGCTCATGTCAAGAACATTCCTACTTACTGCAAATCAAGATATGGTCACTGAAGTAATCTCTGGAAGGCGGCTCCTGCACCTAATAACGAACTTTGTTCGCAGAATTTCGCAGAACTAACTTCAGCCTAGCCTATCGGCTGGCTTTCGAATATATCATTGATCATGAGTCTACATTAAGTCTAGCCACTGAGCTAGATCCTGGATAGTCTTCAACCAAGAGACAAGGAGCTATATACTTGAACAAGCTTGCACCGTCGAGGAAAGAAACCCTGCATCACCCGCAATTGGCCCTGTGTAAAACTCTTCCAGTAGAAGACATGGGCTACAGGAAAATGGTCTGAGAAGCCATACACAACAGCACCAGCCCCCCGTGGTCAGACTACACACGGCCTTCAAATCGACCCATTGCAGCGGTCTAGGTGCTGTGCCATCTCGATTCGTCCACACCTCTGCCGCAGCTGCAGGACTCGCCTGTGAAACCGGGGCATCACCGTTTTCGCGTGACGGGTCACGCGAATGTGTGAAATACCAACGAGATGGAAACAATCACAAGGGACCTCGCACGAAGAAAGGGTCAGTTTCACAGTTTCACTGATCAGTCTCATTTGCAGCTTCTACCTTAGACCTCAAATGAAAATCAGTTTTAGACCTCGCTTCCACAAGTTTGGCTTTTGTCAAGTAGTAGTCAGTACTAGGTAGTGATACGCACTTGGTCGAGACAATGCACACCCATATTCAAAAGGGTCTGCTAGTGACATAAATCAAGCGTGCAGTAAGGTTTGGATATATATATGTATGTTTATGTTTCCATTGAGCGTTTTCATTGGATCTTGAACAGTGTTTGAGGTTCAGAAAAGGTGCGCCATCCTCCGCTCGCAACAATGAAAGGAAATGAATACCCTCTGGTTGTGGGTAAACCATAACGGTGCTATATGAGCTGTATATGAGCTGTTTAAGTTTAGATTGAACCCAACATCCATAAACTACAAGTGTATTTGATAGATTGTATCACATGTTGAGTATATCCCATTACCAGTAACAGTGAATGATGATGGTTAGCAAAGGCCTTTCTGTTTTCGCTAATGGGCTACACCATGCTCCTGTTGGACCCTCCCCGTCCTCGTAGCGCGGAGGACCCGGGCTGTCCAAGCTATCAGCCCAGGTGGCCAGCGGCTCCTGGGCGCGGACTGACGGACTGGGTGCGTTAGCCACTAGAGAGGAGGGCCTAAAATGTCTTTTGAATCTTCTTGTAGCTTGCTCCAGCAGGTGCTTCAAACGCTTGCTAAGAAGCAAACCCCTAACAACTCCAACGAACATGTTTAAAATATGTAATGTGTCAGCCGCCAACATGATGCCTCTAGCAGCTCCAAGTAGGAGCCTCGGTTTATAGTTCAGGATGCAAGTTGCATCTTGCAAGCCTCTCAGAACATCAGATTTGACCTCACATCCCTGCATTGGTTGATGGGACCTTTCTTGGAGCACCATTCATTCCCAGCACCCCGCAAGATCGAAGTCTTTTTTACCTCACGAGGCTGAGCAGCAAGGCTCGAGAAGTGCGAGTGAAACGACTGACCGATCTTGGAGAGTTCGTCGGTAGACTTTTTTTGATTGCAATGCCTCAAGGGAGTCAACTCCGTTACATAACGTGAAACAATAAATTCATGGCATGCAAAGTCGTGTCAAAGGCCCGGTAGAGTGGTCCGCGTGGAGCTGGGTGGGCGCCTCGAAGACATAGGTAGCCAGGGCATCCGCAAGACCAGCTGGGGCTGTCAAACCCTGCTCAACGGGCCGCGCCTGAATCCAGCGCAGCATCGCTCTAGCCAAAGACCGGTTGAGCGCGGGTGGATGGGCCTTGGCTTGCATCGTCCGCCATTCTCCTCGCTCTCGGTCATAGCCCCCTATAACTGAATCAGGTCAGCAGCATTGTAAGGCATGGCATCCGCATTCAAGCGATCCACCACAATCTGCCCATGGGCAAGAAGAAGGGTGGTGGGCTTGACGCTTTTGGCGCCAAATCAGCCTGGTTGAATGTATAAGTCCTGACAGCAGTATGTTGCAACATCCAGTCCATGTACGGTAAAGCCCAAATGGAACCTAAATGGTGGTCAAAAGGGCGCCTGGGGTGCTCAAGGACGGCCAAAATACCTCTCAAGGTGCATTCCCAAAAAAGAAAGAAAGCGATATAGAGCAGTTGGTTGGCCGAACCCATCTGGGTCAACTCAGGCAGAGCACAATCCGCCTTGAACCATGGACTATCGTTGAAACGAAGAACTCGAGGTTGCCGGCGGTCAGAGACCGCATCATCCACAAGGGCCCGGGCCCCTGACCAGCTCTCGCACGGCGGCCCGCCCAAAAAGGCAGCCACCACCCCTGCTCGTATGACCCAAAGCAGGTCGGAGAGACATCGGCCTTTAAGAACATCACAGCATGAGCCATTTGCAAGGTCAATGGAAAGGACGGTCACTGCAAAACAGGAGCCTTGCTGCAAAAAATCCAGCTGAGCATGCACATCTTCTTTCCGTCTATGACCTGAATACAAATGTATGATGTAGACCTGGCGGCCAAAAACAGGGCGGGGCACCTCCTGAGAAGTGAAACGCCACCGCCTATCACGCTGCTGCACATGCAAGGCTTTCATAGCTGGGCCAAGAGCATAATGTTCTTCCAGCGCTGATAATCGGACCGAGACCGGTGGACCCAAAAAATCAGCATGGGAGGCCCGATCTGTGGCATGAGCCAAGACCCGCGCTGCATCAACCTCATCGGCCGGAGCAAGCTCATCGTCCAACAAAGACAGTGCTTTGGTCCAAACAGGGGGCTCTATCCAAAAAATTGGTCAAACGGCCACTCCGGACAGCTGCCTCACGCAACTGCTCACGCAAGTCGCTCTCCGCTTCAGCACTGTATCCTTGGCCAGTCAAAAGGACAGCTAGCTCCCGCAAGTCTTCATCATGCCACCATCGCTCAGCCACACGGGCAAAAATGGCTGCGGAGACAAAGACCTTAGTCGGAAAGACCTGGGCTGGGCCCGACCGAATGGCTTCAGATTGCGACAAAGACTTGATCGGCGGAAAAACGGACAAAGACAACACAGGCTTACGAAAGTACTTATGGCGAGACTGATGCAGCTGCTTAGTTCTAGCCTGGGATTCCAAAGTATCAAAAGCCAAAGACGCAGCCTGAGAAAGTGGCTGAACATGTCTAATACACCACAAGAGGCACCCAGTCCTGGTATACTTAAGATGCATCAAAAGCGCTTCTCGAGAACCATACTGCTTGTGGCAAGCAGCACAGATTGTGTTGAAGCAATACCTACGGGCGACATGTTTCTTGTAATGCACTCGAAAGGCATGACTGCTAGCTGCTTGCCATGTGGCAAACAAGCGAGGGCAATCCGGACAAGGAATTGGGCTTGCGGCCAGAAACTCACGTTGTCCAGACCTGCTACTTGCCAATTCTGTGAAACCTGCGGCTTGCATCTGGCGCTCGAAACGGGAAAGCCAGGTCAAGTGATCAGCCATGATCAGAAGCTGAAGGCGCAAGGCCCGGACACACCGTTTGGCAAACCGTGTCAAAAACTTGGGTGAGTCGTGACAAAGCCGTGCAAGTTCCCAGATCGCAAGACCACGCAAAGCTTGCAGTTCAGAATCCCGGGGCAGTAAATCAGCCATCTTGGACACATCTTGCAAAATGAGACCTAACCATCCTAAGGCGTTGTCATGTCCGGCCTGGAGGAGGCCCCAAAGTTCACTAATCGCAAGGCAGCACAGACGATCAAACAAGGAGAGCCTACGAATACGAATCACCCAGGGCGGCGGCAACTGATCAGTCAGAGCCACGACCTGAACAGAAGTCAAGGGCTGAGAACGCTGATGCGCAGGCAACAGTGACTTGTACAAACTGTGCAATTGGCCATTCCAGAACTTTGTTTGACCTATGTTGAGGGCAGGCCAGGTCGACGCTCCAAAGCAAATGCGTGACATCACCAAACTGCGAAAAAGAGTCGCGTCTACATGACGATGCAAGGCTGGCGAACGAAGCTTGCTGCGAAAGACCTTCAGAACCGGGCGAGCCGACTGAAAACGACGGCGTATTTCCGGCAAAATGGAAGCAGATTCGGTGTGCTGGACGCCAAGATGGACGTAGGATGGAGTCAGGCGGAAAACTTGAGGACCCTTGAGGGTATCAGGAACAACAAAGGTCGGCTGTCCTTGATGAAAAGAGACATGCCGCTGCTGCCGGGAACCTGCACCTCGAAGCATCAATAGCACCTCGGACTTATCCTCCTTAAGGTTCACATCAAGACCATGGCGAAAGGCCAAATCTAGGAGAAAGCGCAAAGTACACCGTAACTTAGCCCCCAAAAGCTCAAAGTCACCATCTATAACAGCAAGCGCCAAATCGTCCGCCCAAGAGGTCATGTATGGACGCACTACAAGAGGCTCATCGAAATCCGCAGGTGGAACACTGGACACCCAGTCAACCTGCAATTTTGTGGACAACTGCTGCTGATCACCGAAGTCTTGCATCTGGCGCATCAAATGATTGCAGAGAAAGGCAAAGGTGATATCTGCAATAGGATCGCCTGGACGGCTTCCTGTATGTGTGTGGGCAATCCGGGCACCACCACGGCAAAAGAACCAGGTACCACGAAACAAGGCACGCAGTTGATTTTGCAATTCATGAGGGACGTGAGCTTCATCAAGAGCGGAAGCTTGCGAAACCAAAGTGCGAACCTGATTAATCATGGCAGGATCGATCTGAAGATGAGACCAAAGGTAGCACAGCTCAGCATCATTCGAAGGCATATGAACAATGAGCTGCCGAATCGTTCGATAATATGCTGAGACAATATCGATGAAAGCAACCCCGAACGAAACCGTCCGAAACTTGGCCAGAGCCGAAAAGGCCTGGAGCCACAGGGACGGCACTTCAGTTCCCGCACCCGGGAGACAGCCAAAATGGCATTCATGTTGAAAGCGCTGAAGCCAAGGCGCCAGCTTAGCTCCCAAGACCTTATGCGAATACTTGGCTGCTACATCTGCAAGGAGAATACCTCTATGACTTGAAGGTGAAAAACCTGCGTGCAGCTTTTTGGCCATAGCAATCAACTCGCCCCCTCGCCAGCGCACTGGCTCAGACAAACGCAACCAGGATTTGGTGATAAGTGCATGCATATGGCGGGCCAATCGTGAAATACCTATCTGGTAGATCTCGTGGGGAATCCGATCAGGCCCGGGTGCTTTCTTGGACTTGCCGGAATGAATGGCCTGCTCGACTTCACCTAAAGTGGGCAAAAATTGCAAAGACAAGCCTGACGGCTGTACAAAGGGCTTGCTTGCAGACAAAACCAAAATACGCTGCTGGAGATCAGTAAAGTCCATGATCTCAGCTGCTTCAAGACTGCCAAAATGCTCCATCCATCTAAGAGATGCCTCCTCTTGGGTCACAGCCAAAGTACCATCGCTCTTCAAAACCCCGGGCAATGCTCGAAAAGAAAAGGATTTCTTCCTAGAGGCTTGACCTATAGGAGGGGCCGGACGGCCGACCAGACAACACGGTAATCAGCCTGCTCTGCGGCATGGTGGAACTGATCCGCTATATGCTGTTTCTCAGCTTGACGATCTTGCCAACTACCCTGCCTGACCAACGGATGAAGAGCTCTCTTAGTAGCGACGGCTTGAACATGGCACATGCGAAGATCACTAACAGCTTGCTCGAGAAATCGCAAAGACGGCAACAAACCAGCGCAGATGACTTGTCGGCGCTGAGTGAAGGCAGAAAACCAAACACGAAAAGCCTTGTGTTTGCGTAGCCGAATCTGCATCCTCACAATGCACGCAATGCGATTGGACTGTCGGTGCCTGAGCTGAACCCCCTCCCAAGTCCAAGGAGACAAATAGGGTTGCCGACAAACTTTCTTTTGCCAGGGAAAACACTCACGAGCAAGCGAATGAACATCAGCAACAAACTGTTCTGCATGTGCACTGGTGGCCAAATGCCACGAACACTCAGGGACTCTATCCAACAGAGAAACGAAACGGTGGCGCCGCTGAACCTCGGCCAACTGTGCACTGCCCAAACTCGAAAAAGAGGAAACAAAAATGCCCGCGGTGTTTACCTGCCTCATCGAGAGATGGAGCATCACACACGAGTGGTCTTCCTGAACAGTACCTAAATCGATGTTTGAGCAAACACGAGTGCTACAGCAAAAGGGAGCGAAGGCTCGTGGCACAAGGACATAGTCAAACCTTGAACCATTGCGCCATGTGGCATGTGAACCCTCATGAACCGCGGTGGTAGATGGGACAAGGAGGTCAAAAGCGCACAAAAAGTCGTAAAAAGCATCAGTGTTGGAATTGGCAGGCTCACGGCCACAAAGCCCTGCGTGCGCACTCTCCCTACCATCAATAGTGGCATTGAAGTCACCAAGGAAAACGCATGGAATGTCATGCGAAAGCCTATGACAGAAAGTAGCAAAACGCTGCCACCAGGCATCGCGTTCTGACTCAGGCCTATGGCTGTGCGGCGCATGAACACTGGCACAATAGATATGGAGGTGCTTGCATTTTACTTCTACGATGAGAAAACGTGCATCACACCCCACTACCGTAAAGTCGTGAGGGGTCCAAAACAGAGAACGGGAACCGACGAACCCATACGGACTTTGCATATTGAACCAAAGTTCACAGTCTCCAGAAGACAGGGCATGCCAAGTGCGAGATGTGCGAGCTGCTCCCGCTGGCATGTGGGCCTCCTGAATGGCAACAATGGCAAAGCCAGCGGCTGTAAACTGCGCCTGCAGAGACAAAATCTTGCCTTGTCCTAGGAGACCAGTAGACCTATGCTTCCCTGCTTTAAGGCCACAAACATTGGCTGTGGCTACCTTCAAGTCAAAATGCACCTCTTTCGGCAACTTCGACACAGGCCGAATTGGCGGTGTCCAGGACTCAGGGATTCTAGTTCTCCCAATTGCGGCATGGAGGGTGAATGGACAATCGACTGCCAAGCCAGAACACCGAATGGATGGCGTGTCAGCAAGGGTAGGGCAACCCCTAGCTCCGACCCTGGGACAATGCCAAGTCTACTACCTACAGCAAGTTGATCAACCAAACTATTCCATGGGTGATAATTGTGAGCCTTAACGTGGGCAGAACCAAAAACCATCCGAATCTCAAGCAAGCGCCGACGCATCGTCAGCGAATCAGCTAACTTCGTATGCTGTTCGTAGAAATTCCATCTAGAGACGTTGAAAGCAAAACCACCTACCAAAGTGGAATCGTAGTGGAAATGATGTGGAACTCCAAAACAACTCGTCAAAGCCCATCCCATCGCCCAGATCAACCCTATACCGCCTCAGCAGAGGCCGCATCACCCAAACGTTCACCAACATTGTTGGGATGATCCGGTGGAAAGAGATTGGATGTCGCAAAGCCAATTGAACTGTACTTGAAATCAGCGTGCTCAGCGAGCACAACTAAACCCCAGCCGGCTTGACATTGATTGGGAACTTCAATAGCCAACGAATGGCCAGATTGTCCTAAGGAGGAACCATCAACAAAAACATGAACAGCGAGTATTGGATCAGCTGTCTCTGGAACAAACAGTGGCGTGACTTCCAAGGCCCAGGAAACCTCAGCTGGGACGTGAGGGATGAAGTCTAACATACCAAACCCTTGAGACAAACTGAAAGGGCACGATCCAAAAAACGATTGCGTAAGGCTCTTCAGGTCCTGAATCTGCTGTTGTTGCTTAGTCAACGGCAAAAGCGAATTGAGGGTCAGATGCATGGCCGTCGAAACTACAGCTGACCCTCGTCTAAACCCGATCCATTGTCTGGAAGTGCCTCTGAGCCTGGATCGCTGTGGATGGTCATAACCTCCAAGGACTTCTGATCTTTGACATCTCCGGGGCCGAACTTGCTCTGTTTGTGCACGAGCGGGCCTGTCCGGTTGCTTTCCTCGGATCCTCCTTTGGATGTGGGAGAGAGGGGCACAGGAATCAGTGCCGGATCCGGCTGCTCTGGAGTTTGTTCGGATCCTCCAGGCTTCTGTGCTGCGGTCTGCGTCAATGCAAAACGGGCATTCAATGCCCGCTGAAACATGGTTTGCTGCTGTGCTTGTTGATACTGAAATTCCTTGAGCTTGTTCTCTGCTTGCATAAGCTGTGCCTGCAACTGTGCTTGCTGTGCCACATGCTGTTGCTGCTGCTGTTGTAAGTGGATCTGCTGTGTAGCTCGTTCTTGCTCGATGAGTTGAGCCTGCTGCTGCTGTTGCTGTTGAACATGCTGACATATCTTGTCTGTTGGTCGTTGCTGGTCACGCCAATTTGCTGAACGAGCTGATGCAAAGCCGCCTGGTCCTGCTGTGTTTGATGTTGCAGTTGTTGAATGTTCTGGAAAACTCCTGCCAGTGTAGATGTTGGGTCGAAGATCAGACCCGCTGGTGGGGCAGTAGCCTCCACTTGTGCATCTGCAGGTTGAGGCTGAGGTGCTAACTGGAAGCTGCTGGCTGCGATGGTGGAAACATGTGGGCTGCTGCAGGATGGGCTGCTGGAGCAAGCTGCTGCTGGTATGTCTGGAGGACTTGTTGACCTTGTTGTACTGATTGAAGCATTGCCTGCGGCCGTGGAGGTGGCATGCAGACAGCCATCGGTTGTGCTTCTTGTACTTGCTGTAGCTGGGGTATCCAAGGCTCCGCTTGTGGATACAAGCTTTGCGCACCAAGTTGCAAAGCATTGGGCTGGTATGTCTGCGCTGCCGTAAGCTGCACACCAAAGTTCTCTGTCACTGGTGGTGGTGGAGGGGGCGGAGGTGGTGCGACAGGTTGGTGCTGCAGTAAGCTGTGTACAGAACCCAAAACCTGGGTCAGCTCTTGCTGAGCCTCTGCAAGCTCCACTTGGGTTTGCTGCTGCCATTGCTGATATTTGCTGGCTTCGCTGTGTAATGCCTTTTGTACATTGGTCAGCAAGGTCTTCCAACAGATTTCTGCCTTTTGCAAGTCTTCGGTACTCTTTTGGATTTTCTTCTCGAGTTTCGAGACCTTGTTGGCATGACTGTGAAGCATAGCATGTGTGGCATCCAGTTCTCCTGCAAAAGTTGCTGCACATGTAGTGGCAATTGCTCGCCTGTTTGGGCACATCGAGCCTGGATCTGCTGAACCAAAGCTTGCACATCCTGTATACCCCCAATCAGTTTCACTACCAACGATTCCGAGGAAGACGCTGCAAACGATGATCCCAAATCTGGCAACAAATCGAAGAGTGTTTGATCGGCCTGATCTGACTGAGCTTTTGCTCCATCTGCTCCGGACCACGGATGGGCAACTGGTGGTCTGACTTTGGCCTTGGCCTGCTTTGGCTGTGTCTTGCTCAAATCTGTCTCTTTGTGTGCTTGTTTCCAATGCGTTCCGCAACTCCAGCGCTTTAGATATTGCATGGATGTCTTCGAACCGCATTTGCATTGCCAATGTCCACTTGGCATACTTAATCCTCTTAAGTACGAACTAGCGTGGTGCACAACAAGTAGCCTATATGCTCTGACCACTCTGGACCGTGGGACCCAAGGCAAAGACCTAGATCGAAAGGTAGCTCGTGCTCTGGACCTCTTGTGTCGAGCACGAGAATGCCAGCGCGGACTAGGAGGATGACGGGACAGCGTGCAAACGGACAAGAGACCGTCCTACACTGGGGCAACGACGATATCCGCTGTTGGATTATTTCGAGCCCTGCATATCAAACTGTTGTGTTAGTAGTGACATAGCCCTCATCGTTAGAGAGAGAAGCTTTCTGGCTGAATAAGCATGGTTTACAAAAAAATATGAGCCACCACTTTCCACGGGTCAGCAATGCCGTTGCGGATAGAATACCTCGCACGGCAGGAAGGCTGACGGATATTTGCTTGGTTTGCATCATGGTTAGCAAGTGGCCCAAGCATCTCAGCCAAATTGGCAGGTGAGTTCATGTCGCTTCCAGAAACGTCCCTGGCAGTGCCCATAACCACATAGAATCTGGCCACTTTTGGGAAGTTGATGCCGTAAGAACCATGAACTGCTCCCTGCTTCCTTGCATCACGAGGCAGTCCAAGTGAGTCACTGAGCCCATCAGTCATGACCATAAGGCTTGATTCTCCCATCTGTGTTCATGTTGAGAGCAGCACAATAGCGTCAAGATCCTCAACATCTGTCGCCTCAATTCTCAGCAAGGATCTGTCTCTGCTTAGAGATTCGATAAGGTACTCCGGCCCGCTGACTATCTCCAGAAGATCGACTGCCGGCTCCCAGCCTGCATCTCGAGGCTCAAGCATTGTCAGGTCGTTTTTGACCTGTCTTCCTCTGACCACCTTCCACAACAATTCATCACCACCAAGGTGATCCTGTAATGCATGTACACAATACACCGGATAAATCCGTTTTCGGCTCTTGTAGCTCGGCCTTTTGGTTTGAATGGAGGGCTGAGTTCTGGATGCTTATCCCGTTCACAATATCAGTCAGGAAGTTGAAAGACCCCCGAAAAGGCCGTCTTGAGGTCAGATCGATAATCACCGGACTTCATTGCCGCGTCATGCTTGCTGATCACACCCTCGCCCTCAGCGAACTAACTTTTGAGTGATGTTTTGCCTAGTGTTGGTGTAATGAGCTCCAAGGCTGTTGGCCATGCTCCGTACTCGCAGGCACCATCGGGCTTGCCTGACGCCACGTGTGGTTTCGCTCCCACATACAGAAGTGGGAAATACGCATGAGGCATGAGCATGGTGTACTGCGTTATCGTGCGTATGGACTTTGATCCACCAACCTGTAGTCCTTCGGATTGCTAAGAATCCTGCTTCATCAGCATCCCATGTAGGATCACCTGTGTTGTTTGTGAAAGATGTGACCTGTGGCAAAAATACCAGCTTGGGCCTTGCTCTCCATGCGCCTTGCTTCCCACAGCGGTTCGATATGGAAATCCTCAAAGGCGTCCCACTCTTCTTCGGTCGTTTCATGATGGTGAGGATGTCGGCCATTTTGAAGAGCTCTATTGTGTTCGTTCCCAACTTCATGGAATTGTTGTCGCTTTTCTTGCTCTTCAAGCGACTTTCACTAGTCAAATCACTCGTCTGACCAGAACTCGATGAACGTAGCCCTTTTGAGAGCTTCTTCTTCTTCAACTTCTTCAGCTCTTATTCTTTGCTCATCGTCTTCCTCTTATGTCTAGATGCACTTGAGCTCTTGTCTTTCTTTGGCTTCTTCTTGATCTTCATATCTTGATCATCTTGCTTTTTCTCTGGCTGCTCCTCATTCTCTGTAGCCATGTCATCGGGCTTCTTCCGCTTTCTTGAAAGCCCTTTATCTTCTGTCTTGTCATCACCTGACATTTCATCCTCTTGGCTAATCTGTACTTTGAGCGATTTCTTGAAATCACCATACTCCTGTTCAATCACTTCTCCGAGCTTTGCCACTCCTTTTGATTTCAGCAAAATGCGTGAATTCTTCTGCAAAGTCTCTTTTCCTTCTTCACTTTCCAACCATGCAGGATCGTTCTTCAAATCCTTGAGCATGGAATAGGCCAGTTGATTGGACTCAATGATAGCAGCCGCTGCTGCGTTCTTGGCCTCTTTGACCGTCACCAAGAGGTCTCTGATAGTCTTCTGCTTATCAGAAGACTTCGTCGGTAGACTGTTCTGTCAAACATCCACCTGTGTGTTGTTTTGGGGATGATCGATCGACCCACACAAGGAAGCACAAACAACGTCACTAGTCACTAGTGATCCACCCTGGAGGTCGAAGAAGGTGTTAGGGTTTAGGGAGGCCGGTTGGAGGCATTTGGAGTGAAACAGTTCCATTTGGAGTGCTTGTGCAGCTTCGATTCGTGGGAGTTGCTTCAATTTGTGTCTTCATCCCCTCCGTAGCATCGAAGGGGTGAGGTGAGGAATATCAATCTGCATCGAAGGGGATGAAACAAACAGCGCAATTGGTCGATCAGAGAGCAATTCAATCCCTACCAAAAAAATGTATCAGTAAATCCTACTATATGAAGATGTAGTGGAAATCACTTGCATCTATCATCTATATAATTCTGCTCTTCATCCAACCTCAGGTGATAAAAGTGGTCCTGTCACACCTATATTACCAAGCGAGGACAGGGAAACCACCACAGCACCATCTAGACCGCTGGGCGCCACATCCTCAGCCCACCTAGCGGGTCGAAAGGGAGTACATATTGACCTGGCTTGACTCCTGACATTTGGACCAACTGTACAATGACATATGACATGACATACTGATATAATGACATATGACGTAGTGAAATCATGTAGACTCTTGATTCATAACCCCCCCATATGAAGAGGATGTCCAATTCAAACGGGCGGGGGGTTATTTTCTTCTCGATCCTCTACATGATGGACCAACTGAACTCGGTGCACCCTGCCGTGGACCGGTCCTTTCCCTTGAAACGACGACCGGCTCAGCTCGGCGTCCTCCGGCAGCTCCTCAGGCGTCTCGACTGTTAATTCGTCTGCCAACAACGGCGCGGCCGGTGATGACACCGAGGTCACTCCATCCGCCTGGAGCAGTCCGTGGGCTAGTGGACTCCAAGTTGGGAGACCCATAAATCGACACCATTCTGATGTCTAGGCAATGTTCACACAAGATCTTGGTGTTTCAATGTGAGGCTTTGGTGTTCACCAAGACATTGGAAGCTTCAAACCGACCCAAGCCGAACAAGGCACTGCAACGTACCAAGGCCAAGCGCTGGTACCGAATCTGAGAGAATCGTCCCGGGGGTTGTGGATGTGTGGATCGCATCTGCAAACAGAACTCAATAAACAAGCATCAATGTTTCGCCCAGCCCAAGATTGGTTCCTCCTCCAGCAACAAGTGGCGGCTGCACCATTCATACGGCCCTTCTCCGGTCTGGCGGCTGCACACTCAAATAGTTTGTTATCTAACTAGTCACTAGTCACTTGTTGAAGATTGATGTCAATCGTCACAAACGCAACCATTATATAAAGGTGTTCAGTTTACTTTCAGCAACAACTCCCTCCAAGAAAGTGTGTTTGTGTTGTCTTTTTAGAAGAAATATGTGTCTGAGTATATCATCACATATGCCTGGAAGGAAACAAACTGGCAAATCACCACTGCAAAACCCCACCGAAAAATATGTAACGCACCCATCTCCGTCGCCTTTCGGATCCGGACCCGCAAACCACGAGGGCACCTTCGGCACCGCCTCCGCGCCCGGACCCGCGGTCCAGTTCCAGGGAGCACCTGCACCGGTGGCAGGTGGCACATCGACATGGCTGGGCTGGGTGGCTGGTGTGTCTTTTGTAAAAAAACACCGAATTGAAAGACGTGTTGAACCCGCTGGAGTTTCTTTTTTTGTTTTTGTTGGTTGCAAGATGCAATCGTTGGTTTCCCAGCCGGATGATGCCGGATGGTTTGGTCTGTAAATGACGCCGTAAGAGTAGGACAATGCTAGACACAGGGGAGATGTTCAGATCCAGCGCGATGGATGGATAAAACAAGTCATTGTTGATGCATGTGTTCTTTTCTTAATCTCCACATATCTCATCCACTCCATCAGGACTGGAGACTAGTGTAGAAACTGAAGAGAAACCCCAAATATATCCAGATGTTGTGAGGAACTTGCGATATGTGGTGCCTGCTTCACGAGAGCCTTTAGACACATTTATTGTTGGACATGTGACATGTTCTTCAAACATCGGGCATCAAATAACCAATCATTGTTCATCAAATCCAAAGACGGACCTCCCTCCCAAGAAAAAAATAAGACCCATCCTATGCCGCACAGCAACTAACCCGGTTCTACGACTTTGTTGTGGGGGTGTAACCGTTACCAGGATCGGGTGAAACCGACCCAAAGAACTGTCTTATTTGCAAAGAATGGATGTTGGTGCTGATCCGGCGTCCTCACAGTCTTGGTGATTCTGAAAGACCCTTCATCTGTCGTATTAGCTGCATCGGGGTCTCGCCATTTGGTCATCCAAATGCAAATCCCGATGGCGTCCTTAAATTTTTTAGTATCCTCCTGACACACTGCCGAGAGTCAAATCGAATGACCCACGAGATTTGCCGATTAGACACTTCCCCTCACTGGTTTTTTTCCTACCTCTCTTCTGCCCAGCGGCCGCATTCGCCGCAGAACTTCGACAGTTCTGGCTGGTCGCTGCCGCATTTGGGGCATTCTCGGCTTTCGCCTGGCTGCCACCAATGGCCTTCCTGGTGGGCGAACGCGCGCCATCTTGAGCGAAAGAACGGTGTGTGGCTGTGGGGCCCAAAGCGGTGAAAGACTGGTTGGGCTGGTTGGACTCCAACAGTGTGTTGGACAGCATAAGCTGCATAAGCCCAATCAGGGTATTTCAACATACATGTGTGTGTTAAGGTTGTTTTAGCATATATTTTGCCAGTTTAGAACCCTGATTGAGGAATGATCAGCACAGAACACACAAGGGAACACATGGAAATACGATTTCTCTGCTTGTAAAGAATGTTTGGCATCACATCCAAAATTGAATGTGAGTTGGAAGCAGCCTGCAAGAATCACCTCCAACCAATGGCTTTGTCTCCGGTGACTCCATAACTCCCTTGTGTAGCAGGGAAAACTGAGATCGCGCTTCATGTCGGGGATGGACCTGGGGTCCATCCTGGTCTGGAGTAGATAGATGATAGAACATGAACATACATGAACCAATTCCAAACCAAGATCAGTTTTCCATTGGCTTTGGACTTTTCATGTTCTATCTACTCCAGGATGATCACATCTTCGCTTCGCCTCTCAAAACCCAACCATTTCTACGTCACACACGTCACGTCCTCAACTCTTCACGCCCTCCACCCCGTGCCTCTTCTTCGATCCGCGGTCCACGCGACACGGATCGCTCTCGCTCCCGTTGCGTCTGCCGCCGCTGGCGGCGCAAGCGCTCCTCCTGCCGCTGCTGACAGGGGCTGGCAGGACGTCCCCAAAACTTCAAGAACATCCTCTGGCGAGTTGACTTTCCTCAAAATCACATAGAATCTGAAGAAAAGTTGCCTGGAAATAGACCATCCTGAAAATGAAATACAATATATTATTCTATAATTTTATAACAGTACTTCATAGCTCAGTTACCGCCATTGATTCCATGATGGCCTCAAGCTCTAGTCCACTGCTGCCACCCAACAGTTCCGAGAAGCTTCCGGTGGACGATGCCTGTTGGGTCACACACAGCCCCCGGAAATCATGGAAAGCAACGGACAAAACCAACGGAGCTTAAAATTAGAGGTTTGGGGGCCAGGTTTTCCAAATCAACATTTAAGGATCCAGGATGCTGGGTCTTTGCTCATGACTCATGAATGTGGAGCTCCAAAAAGGAAGTGGCCTGAATCTAGATGCCATCCTGGAAGCATATTTAAACCAAAAACAACAACCATAAGGGACTCTTGACTTTCTAGTTCAAGAGATTTGGTGGGATCTCCTTGAATCTCAAATTCCGATTTCATCAGACTGTCTCAAGTCTCCAACGAGTCTATCCGACTGTCCCATCAGTCTCCGACTCTCCCCACAGTCACAGTCCCCACCGGACGCATCGACTAAGTCGAAAGAGCCTGCAGGCGACCTGCGACGTGTGCATTTGCTATCCCACAAAGCCCCTAAACAACGGCAGGATTGAAAAAAAACATGAAAGGTACTATAGAAAAATTACATAAATAGACAGAGAGAGAGAGAGAGACGGAGAGAGAGAGAGAGAGGCTTTCAATCCCAAGATGTCCCAAGTGAGCATCCGACGGAGCATCTAAGTTCTCCGGTTCTCAGGGACCCTAGTGGAGACCTCACCTGACTCCACGACCCGAAAAGTGGCCCTGTTTTCCACCGCGCAGTCCTCCAGCCAACGTTCCAGTTCGGACACCGAGAGCTGGCGCACCTGGCACTTGGGCCCATCTGCCATCTGCCTCTGAGACTTGTTTTACTTGTCTTGGTTTACATTCTGCAAACTAAGCGATCTCTTTCCTCTGGCAAATAGGATCACGTTTCTGTCCGGGAAGAAATCTGGCATTGAAACACGCCACCCTTGCCCCTCGTATCGTGCCAAGTCTTGAACAGGTAAAAGTGAACTGCTGTACTTACCCATGAATCAACCCCAACTTGGATCTGCATGGATCTGGGTACTGATTGGATACCTAAGAAGGGGGAAACGAAAGCCAGGAGGAACACGGAGACGCGTTGGTTAGGAAAGGTTAGAAGGCTTCCGTGGAGGTACTCTGCACTACACACATGGAACCGGTTTTCGTCGGCAATAGATGCAAACCAACAGTCGCCACGACAACAAAGGCTGATCAATCCCCATCAGAAAGCGGCAAGGTCAGCCTCCCTGAGCAAGACCTCCAGCGGGTGAAAGGTACATATTTCTCTGCGCTGGTACATATTTCTCTGCGTTTGCCATCGGCCACGAGCCCCACGTGGGTAATAACCCCAAAAATATGGGTTACTGGGGCGACGAACGGCCACAACACCAGAATGCAGCAACATAGCGTGATGCAAGAAGTGCTGTTCACTTTTGTGGTCCGTTATATCTTTTGCAGGGCCTGGGTATGTCGTGGAACGCATGAACCGCTCCAAGTGGAGAAGACACTCCAGTAGATGATGCAGGTGGGGGTGGGTGCAAAAAAAACTGTATACCTTCGGTGATCCGACCCAAAGATAGTCAGATCAAATGACTACTTCCGGGCATGTTGCATTTTGTAAGTGCATATATATACAGTTTATCTTCAATGTTGAAGTGTTAAAGCAAAGTATTCAGAACCTGAAAGCAGTAGCCTTGGGAAATCATGACTAGTCTCCGCAAGTGACTGGCACGAGGCATGTTCCATTGTACATAGTTCTTTCAGCCGTGTTCAGTAAGCTGCTGCAGCTCTTCCTGGTAGGACAACCTTCACTGCTGTGGTGGATATGGTTGTTGAAGGCCCTGGTCCCTGATCTTCCTTTTGGGTGTTCTACTTGGACTGCTGGGCATTTGGCTTTTGTCTTTGGCTCAATACCCGCGGCATCTCCATATTTCTGCCATGTTGAAATCTCAACACAAGGTATTGAAACTGAAAGCAGTGGTCTCGGGAAATCATAGCACTCGTCTCAGCAAGTGACTGCTACGAGGCATGTTCTATAAATGGATATGATTTTATGTACAGTACATAGTCACGCAGCTCTTTCAGCCATGTTCACAATTGTTCACATGTCAATAGACTGCCTTTGGACTAGCAGGCTAACATGGTTTACATGTGTCCCCCGCACACCCCCTAATAACGAGCTTCGTTCGCAGCACTAACTTCAGCCTAGCCAGTGGACCTCCACCTGTTTGGTATTCAGAACATGGGTCATCCAAAGGGACCATTTTCCACTTCTATGATTCTTTCAGCTGAGCCAAATATGTTTCATCAAGTTCCATCTATATAGTAAAGCCTTGGATTTCTGGCCAAAACATCCAACCTTTCCGTGCAGCTTCCCTTGGCCAGTGCCAGTTCAATCGTCTCTGACCACGTCAGGTCTCATCGGCCGGCCTCACGTATGGTAAGCCCACTCTCGATAGACTGACGCCGCACGTTCTGGGCATGCGACCGAGCCTGTGGGGACTCAGGCAGCGACGTCTTCGATGGGTAGTTAGAGGCCCCAAGAATTCCGTGTGGTCATCACTGTATGACTGAGTATGACTGTATGTGTATCAAACGGTCAAAAGAACCATATTCAAATTGAATTTGGTTGCAACATGAATGGCAAACCGCCTGTGCCTTGACCATCTTCCTTCTGCCAAACTCATGGTTTCACTCCAGGTCCACATGTTTCGCTGCTCCAAAATCGTTCTTTTCTTTTTAGCAAGTCCAAATATTGTTCTTTCTATTCTTGAATATGTGGTCAAGACCATGAAAACATATGAAAACCATCCAGCCAGCCAGCCAGCCACCCACTTACCCCAAGCCCTCAAGCTGCGATCGCACATCGCTCTTCAGCCGTGCCTCTGCTTCATCACCTCGAAATGGGTGGGTAGAAGGAGTCGAGGGTACTGGAAGTTTTATGGTATTTTGATCCGATGCACATGGTCAACGCATGACCCCGTCCTTATAAAAAGCAACTGAGGTGTATGTTGAAGATAAATTTTGAATGATTATCCATGCAACTTGTTGGATTCGTGTCTCTACAGTAGTGTTGGATACCGCTTATCATAGAATTTGGATCCCGCTTAGGGAAGCCACGAACAGTGGTTCTCCTCTATTTCGGGCATTTGGAGGTGTTTCGGGAACCCAAGCACACGGCACGTTAAGAATGCTTCCTTACGTCGTTAGAGAGTACCAAATAAACACAATGCTTCCTCTTAGAGAGTACCTTTGGCCCATGTTGGCCCTTTGTCTCGGTTCTCTAATTATCTTTCATTGTTCAAAGCAGTGGCTTTCCTCAAAGGCTGAAATGAATCGCCAAGAGGGAAACTGGACAAGAGGACTCAGATCTGGATCGCCTAGCTGCACTGGAGATTATTTATACTTGGATTACCTGGATGTTGTAGAAAAATAACAAAGAACAAAGACATTATCCGGCAATGAATGTGAGATGCGGCGAGTACCATCACCCAGTGAGCATGTTCGGCAAACCATGGTGGCTCAGAGCTGAGTGACTCCATACAAGATTCTTCCGCTGCAAAGATGTCACAGAAAAGTCTGAATCATAGGCTCTTGGAAGTCGATTTAACCACCTAACATTTAATATTTCTTTGGGTCCAAACCCTACAAACCGTATGTTAAATTCTTTCTGATCGTTTTGTCGTAGCCTCACTCCTTCCCGACCCTTCCCTCCTTTCACACACCTTGCCCCTTCACCAACCCTAAGCTCCAAGCGCTTCAGGGGCGGCGCTTCTGCACGCAGCTCGGGCGCTGCTCTGGGCGCGGCAGCGGCCGGCGTGGGCTGCTCCACTTTGAGCTTCAGGAAAGCCTGGAAAGTCGCTTCTTCCATCACCCCTTCATCTGCACGAAGTGGCGCAGCCACAGCTTTTGGAGAATTGAGGGATGATTTAGGGGTGCAGGACCAGGCAAAACACGCGAAACTGTATCTGATCTGATTTGGGGATGACAAGGGATGAAGCCTGACTGAGATGAGACGGAACTTGGGAGAACGCCAAACAGCATTCCTCTCGGGTTTGCAGTTTGGATGCAGTTCGGAGAGCTACAAAACTCCAAGAAGGATACTAGAGCGGGGGCTTCCAAATGCTACAAGGTTAGGTCGTCAAAGCGTTGTCTTCCCTCGTTCCGACCAGAAAAGTGAAGCAGGAGTGGCACCATGAACTCATTGAACAAACTCTATGGCTCTATGGCCTAATTTTTTGGGGTACAAAGTTCTCACAACTTTCGCACTCGAACACCAGGCGGGATTCCCGGCCTCTTCCTTCCCGGCCTCTGTGCCAAGAGGGCCACTGACGGTGACTGTGTGGATTTTGTCTATCGCAGGGAAAAACAACAAACCAAACCATGTAATTTCACTCCCTGAAAGAATCATGATGATGTTAACTCCCCTTGGATGACCATGTTCCGCATACAGGTGACATGTTCCACTTCCAGGCGTTACAGTATTTCAGGGAGTGTATGACCAGGAAGGCCTTGGGTGACTGGTGATTATTTGACTAGGGTGTCCGCATGTGCGCGCTGGTTCCTGCGCTGGTTCTTGCTCCGTTGACTGAATGGAGCCCGGTCTTGTCAAGGAAGACACTCTTACACTACCTTTCGACCAGTATTTGCACTAGATGAAAGTATCTCAGGAATATGGATCCATGTACCCCTTTGATCGCCCCACATGTATACACAGTATACATAACAATGATTTACACATGTCTTTTCAGGTGCCCAAAAGAGATCCACGGAGATTTCATGGGATTTCGGATCGATGAGACAAAGACCGGCGCTGTCGGGTGCCTGGATGGATCTGTCATGTGGATTCTGGTGGAGATGTCAGCAGAAAGACTGCTTTCTTTCCATATCTGAATCCAAAGAGCCATTTCCAAAAAATACACACATACACACAGAATGAGCTCTGGATTAATATAATCTCTCTTATCTAAGTCTACCAGGTACTCCAGGTGCATGCATGTGCTATGCACCAAACATCTCAATCTTGCTTTGCCTTCACCACCACGTCCTCATCATGTTACATCATTTTAACAACAATAACTCGTCCTCCACACGTTGATG
Organism: Durusdinium trenchii; assembly: GCA_963970005.1. Classification (NCBI taxonomy): domain Eukaryota; class Dinophyceae; order Suessiales; family Symbiodiniaceae; genus Durusdinium; species Durusdinium trenchii. The sequence continues at coordinate 302,616 of CAXAMN010025384.1, read as the reverse complement.
CAAAGCAGTAAAACAACAACAACAACAACAACAACAACAACTTTTGCCCTTTCTGCTGGCACAATGAAACATTACATTAACAGTTTATCGTTGAAACCCAAAGATCCAGTGCTTCTAAAAATTTTCATGGACATGATTTTGACGAACTTGCCGGACTCTGGGCGGACTCTGGTGGGTAGTTTGCACCTCGGTCAAACGGTTTGACCCTATTTCCAAAATAGACAAATATATCTTTCACAAGCTCTACACCTGTCCGACACTCTCTCTTCCCACCTCCAACAACTTCACCTCATCCTCAAAGCCGTGCCAGACTTTCGCCACGGGCACCGTCACCCGGCCCAGCAAATCTGCCTTCCTGACGAAGGAGGGCACACGGTGTGCGCCACTGCGCACGTGTTGGGGAATTCACGGCACTGGAAGGTGCTGTGCTTTTGGGGGTTCAGGTGTTACAGAATCTCTTGCCATGTCGTCCTGTCACCCTCTTCCCGGCTGTATCACAGAACGCCCTATATGAGCCGCGTGCGCCCAGAAAATCACAGCACGCCCAACAACCCAGCTTCCCCACTGCTTCCGCGCCGCTTCGCATGTGTTTTACGGCCTAGCGTCCCAATGGCATCGTGGTCGCTGACCTTGAAGTCCAACAAGTCGCTCTCTGTCAATCGCAGCTCTGTGCTCGCATCCCACACAGGGTCGCAGCTGTTCTGGAAAAATCGTGGCGATGGATGTGGTGATATGTAGCGGACGTTGCAGAAGTGAGTGGTGTGGAAGGTGAAACCAGACTGAGACTTTCATGGAGTGTCTGATGAAAAAATATGAAAAACATACAGTGAATGTAAGCTATCGGGCTATCATAGTGCATGTAATTCCTAATCATGATGGTTTGCTATGGTTTGGTCGTCAAAAAACGGCATTCTGGGCTTGCAAGCAACATCAAGCAACTTCACAAAACGAAAGCACCACTGGGGCAACTCCTTGGGAATCCACTGGGTTGGGAAGGTCTTAAGGATGACGGGTGCATGATCGAATCCGGAAAAAATCAGTATAAGCGGACTCGCCTCCAGTTCTTTGTCGAACATCTGGTTGCTCAGTGCGTTCGCCATGGTTTGTTTCCACTACATTCACGGTGGAACCTTTCTTCTAATTCAATCACGACCAGTTGTAGGGCAAGGAAATCACATGAACTCACATTTAAACAAACAAGGTAAACCTGTACTGGCTTTGCCGAACACGGCTAGACTCATGAACGAAGGACATACCTACGAGCCTAAGAGCAAGTAACTTGAGATTGAAGTTTGGTCCTGCAAGCAGCAGTCGCCGCTAGGGTCTTGCAATGTTCGTGGAAACTCGAAATGGGCAGTTGGAAAAGAGGCCCCGAGGTACACATCGGCATCCCACAACCGGTGCTAAACGAGGTGCTCTCACAAAAAACGAAGATATCAACTAATGGCCTGTATCCATACGTATCCACTTTTCCAAGAGTTCCTGGAGGCATTGGACTCCTCTTTTTCACGTTTAGTGGCTCTTATGATGCAACAAGCCACAGGAACCAGGCCCAAAAGCATGGAACCAGTCCTCGATCACCTCTGTCTTGAAGAAGATGGGCTTTCCGGGAACGGAGACCTGCATGCGAATTCAGTCCTCGACCGGGTCGAAGTATTTTGATGATTAAGACCTTTCTGTTTAACATGGGTATATCATGTCAAAATCTAGAAGTGTTGGGGCGTTGAAGTCTCAACACAGATACCCCCGGACATAGGCCGACATAGGTCCATCAAAGGGCAATTAAGGGGGTCGAGGCCAAGGTTTGCAACAAACCAAAAGCCTGTGGCCCCGTAGCCTTGCCGAACGAATGTAAAAACACGTATAAAACAACACATAAAATACATCAACAAACTGATAACATGTTACTGTAGCTTAATCAAACATATAATTTACTTTATAATATTATATAATACATATAGATTAAATATATATATATATATATATGTATATTGTTCATATCGGCTCACGTGGTAAACCTAGCCTACGCAACAGTGAATCCACTGCCACTGGCCGTGGAATCCACCATCCAACCCGGTCAGCTCGGCCTCGCAAAAGGCGTCGGAGCCTTTGGTCCCCGGCAGCCAATCGGCATCGCGGAGGTTTCGCGCGGAGCAAATGGTGAGACGCAGGGTCTCCTGAGGATGACAGGAGGGGTCTACCCAGTGGATTAGGTTTTTCCAGGGGTCTCAAATCCAAAGGACCGTGGTTGGACACGAACAAACTCCCAACAAAAAAACGAACGCGATCCTGCCATCTTGCCATGGTTTGGTGGGACCCGGACGTGAACATCGTACGCCATCCACGCACGCCATCAACGCTCCATCGCACGCCCTCCTCCATCGCACGCCGTCCCGGGCAACGAAACGCATGATGCCGGCGGCTCGGGAAGAAGCGCCGGTGGCGGTGCCGGTCTCGATAGATATATACACATAGGATCTATTGTCTATATAATTATATATATATATGAAAAAATGTATGTATATATTATATATATAATATGTATATGATTCGTTTATGCATGGGAAATCATGGGAGGTTTAGTTAACCCATGTGATATGTTTATTTTTTTCTTGACATCTCTTGACCATAGTCCAGTCATGGTAACCTGTTCAGTTGCTCTCATGATTTCTGATGAGTGTATGTATGACGAACAAGTTCTATGGAGAACTGACATTATTGTTCCTCCATCTGTTCATGTCTCATCCTTGGGCTGTGAGGGAGTTGTTCTGGAGCGGTCAAACATGCGCCTGGTTGGACGTGGAAAGCTCCAAATCCCTCGAGTGCATCTTCATTGAACCACCACTGCATGAACATCCAAATCAGCATGCAGATTCTGGAATGAACTATGAGGGTGTTTGGAAGAAAACACCAGGGGATGCCAGGGGGCAAACACTGCCAACACAAACCTGAGAAGTCCCAAGTTAGCGTCATTTGGATTGTTTTTGGATTTCCAGTCACACCAACCAAATGCTTGAAGGACTTCGTCGGAGGGCAGCTTGTGTGTGTGTCCGCTGGGGCTTCGAAAGGTCGCCGAATTATATATATGTATCAAAGCTATCATCCACAAGGGTGCTATAGGACTTGTGCACAGGTGGCGAGGCCCAGCGGCCCAGCACTTGCAAAGTGAGCAAGACCCTCCAAGCAATGATGTCCAAGAGTACACCCTTTCCACCTCCAAATCGAATTGAGAAGGGAATTGATGACTCCATTGAAGATACCTTAAGCAAATCGTCCAGGTCTGTAGCTGAAGAATCAGATCAAGATGGCTGCCATGGGCTGTTTATGACCGGGTGTTGAGAAGAAATCCAGTACGGTTGGGTTTGTATAGTTAGAATAGGGAGACCATCCAACCAAAGGATCTAGCCATCCTTCTACCACATAAGCTTCTTGCAAGGCCCTACGATCTCATCCTGGTCACAGCAACCAGTCAGGTCACTGTCACCAACGTTTGGTTTGAAACCACCTGAAGAATCTGAGTCAAGGACGAGCATCTCGACCTCCTGAGTCCCTAAAAAAACCTCACACCCAACAGGCTCCTTTTGCTCGGCGGCTCGGCGGCTCGCGGATGGGACGTTCCACGCTTTCAGCGGGAACGTCCCAGGCGAGAGCGAGAGCGAACGTGAGCGGCGATCAAATGCAAAGCGAGCAGGATATAGAAGAACGTGTTTATATCGTCTATATATATACACACCCTGCAAGCCCAAACCCAATAAATTTGTAGGGTCAATGGAAAAACCTAGGGTTTGTGAAGGAAACCCGAGGTTTCCCAAACCATGCAGTACTAAAATATGGGTTAAATATGGGTTTAGTACGGGTTAAATATGGGTTTAGTACGGGTTAGAAGAACAAGACCCGAGGATTTAAGAACAAACCAAAGGTATTGTTGATTGCACAAAAATACCCGAGGTTTCGATTGAAACCCTACAAATTTATAGGGTTTGGGCCCGCATATACCTCTTCATGTATACAGCGCATGATATATGTATGTTTCTCAACTGATCGAATTGGAACTTGTCGATGTTTGGAGCCTTCCACAGCCCGATCCCAGATCCAAAGGTCGGTGCACAGTGGATGGACCTGAACAAACCTCCAGGCGATATATGATGGATCGTAGGCAACCCACTCTCTTTGACACACCGAACCATATCCATTGGTCCTTGTGGCCTGCAGGTCAATCCAAGGCCACAAGGATCAGGTGTGGCATGGCATACCAAGTTCCTTAAAGTGGATGACCATCCCTTTAAACCATTTAAATCTACTGTTGAGACTGAACATTTGGAGCTAAACTTGCCTGTGATTCATATACCCTTTGGAAAGGGTTAACTGCTTGGATCTGCTTGGGGATCTCCAGCTTACAGCCTAACTCATCAGGCCCGAACATGCTCCGGTCCGACCTCGCTCCACCGAGCCGAATCGGTGGCGTTCCGTCGTGCGAGCGAGCTCAGTGAGACATTGGGTCCGTCCGAAGACCTGGAAGGTCCAGGGAGTCTCCCTATCCCAGACGTGACGATGAAGGGACTGGCATATCTACAGACTCCCGGCATGGAAACTTCGATGCCGCTCAGAAAAATAAAATGTTTTTGAAGAAATGCCGCGACTATTGTGGGGTTGCGGCATGTTTCTGCTTAGACTGCAGCGTGTTTGCGGCTTGTTTTCCCGCGTTTGAGGTGTGTTTGCCGATGTCAATGTGCCGCGTGTTTTTGTGAAGCTTGCTAAAAGCAAGTCGCGGCGTGTTTCTGGGAATGCAGCGAGTTTCTGAAAAAAGCGGCGTGTTTCTTCAATTGCCGCAAACAACATCAGCGTGTTGTCATGACGGAGGTAAAACAGAAGACACACACACACACACTGCAAGATTATAGACATGTCTGTCCAGCCCCACTAGCCGTGTCTGGGTATTGGATCGTTTTAAGGTCCGATTTTGGTACAGAATTCGACTCCTCCTCGACCGGATGGTGAAACCCTTCGCAAAAAGCGTCCGAAGGAGTGGACCGGTCGACCCGAATCGAAGATATGTTTTCTGGAGGGATGCTAACCCTATTGCAACCTAAATAGATCAAAACAGGATACCTATCCGCCTTCCAGCACAGTGATGACTAAGGCGGTCACAATTAGTGAACTACAGAGTCGAGTTCACCGTATACGTTCTGTTTAGCGAACGAACCTCGAAAACTGTTAAACAATACACGGTAATTGGCAAATATTGATTTGGAATGATCAGCAGTAAAAGCCCATGTGATCATCACCCTTGGATCGTCATTGGCAAGGGTGCAAATGTTTGAATGGAGGTGCCAGTACTTGGAAGCACCTGGCTGGTTGGTGCTTTCAACCCACTTGATATGTATGACTACCATATTTCAATGTTAACGATGCGGCAGGTTGGGGTCACCCCTCCAACCTGAGCAGCCTGGCATCAACCTGTTTCAACTCAATTGCCAAAACCTCTTCGATTTATTGATGATATTATATAAACTACACCATTTGCTGCTTGCATGGATGAGTGGCCGTTTATATAAGCTTGTTTTCCGTCGGATGGATGTTCAACTGCTACATGTTCCCGCCTTTTGTTCAACGGACGGAAGCCAAGCAATCTGTGGTTTGGTTTCTCCACTGAATTGATGCCTCAATCCTTGTTCATCCAAGCACCCAAACTCCATTCCTAGAAGGTGTGTTCCGATCCTGAAAGCCAATCCTTATTCATCGCTCTTCGGACTTCCCCTGGCCGAACGGCCGAAATGGCACACGGGACCTGCACTCGGAGTCTGAGCATGGCAAGGCAGTCGCGGCGGCGACGCTGGCAACCTATCCTGAAGTTGATTCACCTGTCGAAAACTGGTGTGAGGGGAGCGGGTTGCCCGGGGTTGCCTAGAATCTCGCGTGAACTCAATTACAACCAACGGATAGAAAGCTCTATTAACAATTTTTGTCAGTGAGTTGATATGTTCACCTAGTGGCCGAAGTACAAAGACAGACACACTGTCTGTTCCACAGGGTTGCAAGTAGAGGGCCCCAGAGTGCCAAAAAGATTTGGATTACGGCATCAAGTTGTAATTACCAAGAAATAGTGTTAATACTGGGAGGTCTCTGGATCCACTGAACATTATATCCAATTAGATGAACATTAAAATACATTACAAAGAACATGTCGAGAAACGCATGGATCTGCGGTTCAAGATGCAGGATATCTCCGTATGTATCCTACTAAACGTAGTGTTCTGTTGCTACTCGGATTCTCGTCTCGATCGACTCCAAGAGCAAAGCCCCTCAGTTTGAAAATACGAGCGCCGCGTGTCTTTGAGAAGGGCCCTCTACAAAGGAGACCTGTCGAGGGCGGAGGTTTGCGCAAAACCGCAAATGAGGTGGTGCAAAAACCCCTCTACCTTTCCCTATACCACTTTCTCTATACCATGCTTCCAGAAAAACGAACATGCGAATACTAATTTCTTACATTGTGTGCGTGTTTTTTAGTACTATCTCAAATGTTCTACTTTAACCCCGGGCTTGGTGGTTGATAATATGTTTATGATAGGGATCCAAGTACCTGCTCACATGAGGTGCTCTCTTTCTTTTTGGCCTCCTGGCCCCTGCGCCTATTCCTATTCCAAATAACTTGTCAAAGGGTAGTTGAAGCCCCAGTGTGATACATCTACCATACCTCCCCCTGCCTGGCACCTGCCTCAATCAATCACAGCTGGACCCCATGTCCTCCTTTGTCAAAATGGACTTCAAGATGCTTCAAGGGCCGTGCGCAGGCATGATTAACCAAAAAACACTATGTAGTATATATTGTTCAAGAGAGGCTTGCTGAGCCAGGGGAACAGAGAAACCCAATGAAGTAGCGTCACCATTGTCCTAGTGAACATAAGCCAACGGAACTTAGGAAAAAGACATGATAAAGAACATTGGAGGACGTAATATCATAAACCCGTGACATGAATGAATTGTAAGCTCTGTTGTGTTGGTTGCCGCATCTATTTCTACATTGGTAGCCATCAAACCTTGACTGGATATGCAACATACTCCCCAATAGTACAGCTATCAACACCATAGAAACAACATCCACTTGCTTTACACGTTTACCACCTGGTGCCTACATCATACTTTCCTAGCAGCGACTCTCAGCTTGTGGTTTTGCCGTACTTGCTTCAAAGTAGCAACAATTTGCTCATTGATGCTATAACTAAACTGAGTCAAAAAACAACACAATGTGTCTTAAAATCCTGATCCCAAGGACATATGCACATCTAGCCGGGGTATTTTCGTTCCACTCAACTGTTAAACCTATCCCCTATGAGAGGACGACAACGTAAAACCGATCAATCGGAGCCATGAGTGGAGTCAAAAACCCAAACGAACGACTCGACGACTCGACCCAAACGTTCAGTGCTTTCGAACCAAAAAGGGCCAGTTCTGTTGAACATCCTATAGCAAATGCTCAGAGTCGACTGTCGAGTGATTGGCTCAGATGACATGAGTTCTTGCTGCCTCCATTCTTGTCTGTGGACAAAGTCTCAGAGTATGACCCCTAAAATCATCCCAACATTGCAAAATCTGCCATACATGGAGTGTCTATGTATGTACATGTATGTACGGTAGTCTGGGCTTCAGTGAAGGTCCCATTCTGACCCCGGCCCCTGGCCGCCCCCATTCCATCATCGGCCCAAGGAAGAACACTGAGAACAGGACCTGGTTCCACTCAGCCTTCTACTTCATCAGCGTGTTTGAACACGCCTCGGAGACAACTTGATACTCATCGGTGCACAGTAAGATCCTTGATGCGGTCACTGAGCGTTTTGTCGTATGTTCGGGCTTGCCCAAGCAAACTATAATCCGAGCATATCCGAGCTCTTCATAAACCTGGTCACGCAAAGTCAGACAGAATAAAATACACTTTTCCAGGGCTTACACTCAGAAGTTGGGATAAGTGGTTGGATTAGGTTTGTTCACATGTCCAATCCAGTCACTTCCTGTGAAACTAACATAAACTAACCACTCCAACTTGCAACCCCAGAAACTGCCTCCTTAAACCACCAATGGATCCAAAAGAACCACGCCCAAGCGGATCAACGGATCGAGTTCACAGTCCTATCTCCGCACTCCACTCACACTCTTCTCCACCAGTCGTCCCAACCCCATCCAACCCCTCTGCTCATTCCTCCCCTCTCCGAGCAAAGGCGCGGCTCATTCGTCGAAGGTTTCCGAAACCCAAAAACTTCTCCGCCGCCTTGGGCGACGACTCCTGGCGGAACCCACGACTTGCGAGGTGTGGAACCGTCCCGCGAGGACGAGCCGTCGCGTCCCGGATGGTCGCGGAGGAGGTCTAAGGCTTTGGGGGCTTTGGGAAGCGATGGAGGGGTGGACTTGATACAAGCAAAAGTGCTGTTCTATTCCGTGGATGAATTGATTCGATGAGTTTTCAGCTGATTGGTTTTACCGTAAGACCCTCGATCCATCTTCGGAAATGTCAAGAAGTGCACGGAGGCGACGACCCATTCTCGTACCTTGCAAGGTCCAACTTCACGGCCCAACTGACATGTCGAGCTATACATCCAAAACGACCGAAATGCGGAGATGAATTCCAAAAAAAAAGAAAAAACACGAAACACGGCAGTCTCTGCTCTCCCATTGTGACATGTTTGTTCTGCTCCGGATACCTCCTCGGGTCTGGCATCGCTGTCGGGGATAAATCCCTGGATGAGGTCCTTGGGTGGATTCCGGCGGACTTCGTCTTCTGAGTGTCGGCACATTAAACAAGCCACCAACCTACTAGCGATGGCCTACAACCTACTAGCGATGGCCTCCAACCTACTAGCAATGGCCTCCAACCAACTGGCAATGGCCTCAAAACTTATAAGAGTGATGAGCTCCAACCTAGTAGCGACGGCCTCCGATCCCTTGTCCCGTGGGCCCAAAATAGCCCGAGGGATTTAACAATTTCCTTGAGGAGGACGATGTAAATAGTAATTCAGTGCATCACGGTCACAGCAGAGAGATTTGCTTTGGCTATAGCAACGACCGCAACGAGAAAATACAACATCAGGAGGACGATGTCCACCTGATGTTCTAACATGCCTTGCATGCAAACCATGAGTGCCTCTTTTGGTCTGCCCTTTCCAGTGCACCGGTCCCCGGCCCAAGGGCTCGTCCGCTTCCCCAGCAAATCGATCCATTAAATGGGTTGAGATTTACCCATGATAGCGTGCAACCGACGCAAGCGATATACAAAAAAGACTCAATCTTCACGCAAAGGTGCTCACAAAGTTTGCTGATCATGTTACTGTTGTGTTTGACAAAGTCTACTTTGACTACACCAATGAATGTCGCTCTCGAATGAGTTGTGTTGGGTAAACAACGTCTATAGTCTATACAACAACAAAAACATGGGATTCTGACAGAGACATACAGAAGGACATGCACGACGGTAAACATGTGTGATGATTGTGTGTATGACACACAATTGGAAGACATCCCTGCTGTTCATGTCTATTTCAAAATGATGCAACACAACAAAGTTGCCTGAAAAAATCCGGCCCTTCGATGATGTTCAATAAATGTTCGTCCTGAAATGAAATCGAAGAAAAACACTTATTACGTAGAACAATTCAGTTTGTCAGTCGAATTCAGGGGTAGCCCAGACAGACGGTGATTTTTCGATTGTCTATGAGGAAGAGATCAGGGAGATCAAGGTTCGTCGAGACCGCGGATTTGGATCTACAGGGGAAACAGCCCCTGAGGCGATCCACTGCAGATCGATCTTGTGAAGAGCGGCGTTTTTGAGTGAGATGATGTGGGTCCAAAGCCCATATCTGGTCGTCTGTTCATCTTCAGTCCAACAGGGTTCCCCCGGTTTGGACCTATAGCCATATAGCCCTCATCATTCGGGTCAGAGTCACCTAGCGGATCATGAGGTCTACTACTGAGCCCCGGCCACTTCCTGGTCAGGCATCTCCCAAGAGGATAGATGGTTAAGGTGAAGGTCGACCAAGAGGATGAGCCCTTCTTGCGACTAAGGAAAAGGCAAGAGTGGCCGTTTGAGGGTTCTTTTTTGAACCCGTGCTTAACTTGCTTAGAGTGACATCTATATATAAATCAGAATGTTACATTATCTCATTGGCCACATCCGGATTCAGAATGGATCTCTCTTCACCAACTCTCTTTGTGCCATGACACCCAGTCTTGCCCCCCCCAACTGTTCGGCACGGTACCGTTTGAACTCTTCGGGAGTTCGGCACGGTACCGATGGACGGGACCGAACTCGCGTGACGCCAGCACCAGCACCGCCACGGTGGCCACGGTCTTTCTACCCGGTGGCCGAATTCAAGTCCCCCTGGAAGATGTCCGAGAGATCCTGCTAAGCCGAAAGGCAGAAGCTGGCACGCGTGCCGCGCTACTGGACATGTTGGAATGGGATTCTTCTGGGTTCTCAGGGATTCTAAGTGGTGGCTCATGGAAGCTGGAGCATGGGACGTGCAACTAGTGTTGCACTATACGCGTATTTTGTTTAGTATAATTGTTTTTGAATTTGTGGCGTAGTGCTTTCTGAGATTCATACTACCGTGCAACTCGTGCCCCAATGCTGCACAATCCCCGGGACCGAATCTTACACTTGTTCAAAGTCAAGTTAGGATACAGTATCCCTAGAAGTCCAAAGACTATTTTAGGCACCACCCAAGTAAAGTAAATTCCTTTTCGGATCATCTAAAGACCGTTTTAAACATGGTCGACTGGACTCCAGGGGTATTATAGGTCAACTCTTGGGGGTAACGTTTATCATCGGATCACTTGAGGTTCCATTGAACAAGCATCTTGGAGCTTCCAAAAGACTATAAAAGACCTATGTTCTCAGCCCCAGGTGTCGAATGGTGTCGACCTTCTGTTGGATGACTCGCGGCTGAGAGCTCTGTTTGGGGGTGCCCTTCGACTGACTTTCACCTTGTCATCTAAAAACACACATCAAAACCACGTCCATGCTGACATGAATTGACATCTTCAATCCCCCGTCGTGTTCGTTCCGTTGTCCAACGCCACGTCATCCTCCGCGCGAAGCCGCACCTCAAAGGGCGTCTCGTCCAGCCACCGGAGGAACCTGACCGCTCTCAGCGCGCAGTGACGCCGAGAAGGGACACCCAAAACCAAGTGTCCTCCACAAGAGACACCCATGGTGTCGCTTCTTTGTCTTCGTGTCAGCATCTCATTCCTTTCTCCGCAAGCGTTTCTTTTTCGGTCTCCACGGATACTGCATCTGTCAAGCCTCATGAGAGTTCGCATGGCAGCGGAGAATCTCTGAGGGTGCTGTATATCTATCCATTGGCGCCCCTCGACGCTGTGAATTCGGTACAAAACTTACCGCACGCAGACTCCACGCCCCCGTGGACGCACCAACGATTTTATAACAGAGTCCAAAATGAAAGATCGCTCGTCTCGAAGACGTCATACGTCTTCGCAAGTGACGCAAGCGATCGGTTTTCGACGTTGATCTTGTTTGGCGACTCGGGGATTTGAAGGTCTACTGGGCACTAGACAAGGCTTTCGCTGGTCTTCACCAGCGGAGCCAATCGGGATGACGGCGCTGTCTGTGGCACCGCATCACCGGTAGCAGGGACTGCAGTTCAGTGGCCCATTGCACAGCCGGAATTCCTCGGATTTTCGGGCACCACGCACGTGTTTTTTTGTTTTTAAACGCACCACGGACACTGTGCATGGGACATATCAAGTTAGGTTCTGAAGGACAGCTCTGCCGTCGACAAACCCTACATGAAGTTGGGAATGGGGTTCTCTAGGTTCTGATCGGTTTTGAGGTTTAAGTTAAACTCGATGTCATTCAACCTCCCCCATGCACATCATATCACATCGATGACCGGTGTGAGACTTGGGAACACATTTTTCAAGCCACGTCCAGTCTGATGTGTTCAGTGTGACCGGTGTCAGCTTGCCCCTTTTTGCCGCACACAGGATTCGCCAATGCTTCGCCCGTGAGCAAACCACCTCATGGGCCAAGTCACAGGGTCTTTGGTTCCAGGCTGAAAGCCCCACCTCAAGGGGCCGACGGTGGGGTGGGACAGTCGTCCACAAGGTGAAATTTTCGGCGCAACACATCGCGAGGGATCGCCTCTGGGCATGTCTGAAAGAACGGGAAGAATGGTCGAGGCAATGAGAATTGATGAGAACTCATGTGTATCATATAGAATCATCATTATAATTTCTATCATATACTGTAGAAATATACTGAGCTGCTTTGAGCAAAGTTGACAATTTGATAAGTAAACAGTAAACATATCTGATTCCACCTCCCTTGTACAAGAGGATCATGGTGTTGGACGATTTTGGCTGCTTTCTGCTGTGTTTGTAGATGGCACTTGTGGAGCATCATTTGCACTAGATCAGGAGGTAAATCAGTAGTCCATTGATGATCTCTTGGAAGATGCTAGTATGGATGCTGGAGGTATGCCTCCTGGCAGCACTTGAGGGCAATCCCAGAGCCAAAGGCCAAAACAATCGGTGACCAGGATCGGAGTCCCCCAAGATCCTCCTGCTTTCACAAAATGGACACAAGAAAATCGTGACTATCGCAGAACCACATAGCACCACATGGAAAAACCACATGTTCCTCCGGTTTTGTCGCAGAACCACATAAGAACCTCACGAAAAACCATCTAACATGTTCATGACCACTCGACGCCGGCTTTTGATCAACCTTCAATAGCTTCACTCGACCCAGTCAGAAGCTTTGGCGAGTCCGATCGGCTGATCATTGGGAAAAGCCCTCAAACTCAGCTAAAGCGAGGCTCAGTAGCAATATTGAATAATATATATTTGGTCAACTTGTACTCTTTCTCGGAATTCCTGGTCATTTATCCATGTCCGCTACCTGGTACCGAAGGCAGACTCAACCGCACCTTGGATTGGCCTAAAGTTGTCAACAAACTTTGGCACACGTCTGCTTTCAGTCGCATGGTCGTACATCTTCCTATAGAATGACCTGAATCCATGTTCACAAGTGTATGCATCTTCAGAAGTGCATGTATTCTTTTTTTCAGAAGTGCCTCATGTCTTGTTTCACCAGGTCACTGGCATGCCACTCCACACTCGCAGAAGATCTCATTCATCCACCGAGGACGACGACCGCCGGGAACGCTGCGACCGCGGAGGCGAGGCGTCCCGACGAGTACGTCGTCATGCAGACCACTTGGGATTGGGTGCAAGGTGGTCTGGCTCCAGGCAGGACTCAACGGTCCCAGTGGTGGGAAATCGAAGTCGCCGGCATTTGGGAAGAGCGGCCGATAATCGGGCCTTTCCAGTGCAGGTGGCGGCTGCATGGAAGCTGGTCCTTGGAGCAGGGTTTTGGGGTTCCAGATTCCGACAAATCCCACATTAGGGTTCAGCATTCTACCGTGTTCGGGGCATGACATTCCGCCCTAAATCATTGAAATCGTACAATAGTTCAATATAGTTCAATCATGTTCAATCCAGGTTATTCCTACCCTTGGCCCGCTTATTCCCACCGAAGCTCCCTTAGGTGGAGACCCCATCGCTGGAGCTCCTGCTGGAAGCGCCTTGAGAGTATCTCCCATGTCACCAGCCTCACTCTTCGATGCTGCAGCTTGTTCCACGGAAGCTTCGGCAGGCTTCTCCGGAGCATCTCCCATGTCACCAGCCTCACCCTTGGATGCTGGAGCTGGTTCCACCGAATCTTCTGAAGATGTCTTAGATGAGCCTGCTGTTGGCAAGCCAGCTGTGATTGGCGGCGGATGCAGATCACTTGGGAGGATTGGGTGCAAGGTGGTCTGGCTCCAGGCAGGACTCAACGGTCCCAGTGGTGGGAAATCGAAGTCGCCGGCATTTGGGAAGAGCGGCCGATAATCGGGCCTTTCCAGTG
>CAXAMN010025384.1:158849-288691 GCA_963970005.1 Durusdinium trenchii | reverse complement strand
GGCATGACATTCTGCCCTAAATCCTTGAAATCGTGCAATAGTTCAATATAGTTCAATCATGTTCAATCCAGGTTATTCCTACCCTTTGTCCGCTTATTCACAGGTGTGGCGCCGTGGCTTTCCTGCTGCCATGTCCGGCGCCCTAAAGCCCATGTCTTGCGACAGTCGTTCAACATGTTAGTTGGCTTGACATGCTGGTGCTTTCTGCACACCCGCTGAACAAGGTTTGCGGTTAGCTTTGACATGCGCCAGCCTGCACAAAACACCGAGATGTCCAAGCAGGGTCCATTGTGAGTGACAAAGAAGGCTGGTGATCGTGGATGTCCAAGTGAGGCCTGCAACATCTGTGATTCTAGGCATCAAACTTGAAACATGACCTTCCTCACAAAACGTGAGCATTACTGCAGAGGAGAAAAGAAGGCTCCCAAGGGAGGCTTGCCAACCCCAACAATAGTAGCCACGTCGTATTGATACCCAGATCCAAGGGAATTCCTCCGGCATGATTGAAGCACCCTGGTCGTGGGCTGTCGTTCGGTACTGGATCAGAGATCCACTGCATGCGTGGCATGAGCCTTGAAAGACTGCAGAGTACCAAACCGTGGGATATGCCGATGCCCTTATGAAGACAACAAACAACTGTATTCAGAGCTGTATGAGTAACTACATGTTCAAAGACTTCAATAAGCTAAAGCATGAGAACATTAATTTGTTAGAAACTTCCTCCAGCTCCTTCCTACCCCTCGCCCCTTAAAAAACCTCCAAAGCTCCCGTGGGAGTCGGATTTGTGGACTGCGGAGACGGCGGAGTCGGAGCACACGTCAAGTCCTCGTCGCAAAGCACATCCTGAGTGCCGATTCACCCAGCGATTCGCGCAGCGATTCTCTCAAGCAGGACCATGGTGAAAAATGAGCCACGATCCATGATGGTGCGTGAAAATGGTAGACTGGCCATCGACCATGTCCATGGCAGGGTGTCTCCATTCACCATCGATGAAATGGACATGATCCATGATGCCTGACATAGATACATGGGTGTGTGTGTGTGTGTTAATCGGGAGAAACCCTGACCAAATGCGTAGACTGGCCAAATGTGTTCTTCCAGGGGGGCGTTGCCTGGGAGGTTTCCCTATAGTTTGATACACACCCAGGACAATATAGTCTATATATAGTAGGAGAACTTAGACTATATAGTTTATCAAACTATACTAAAAACCTAGAAACTAGAACCTCCTATTATGATTACTAAACTTAGAACTTGGACCTATATTGTATATAGGAGAACTTTGGACTTTAGAGTGAGGATGAAATCTGAGATTGGTATCCCACAATTTATCACTTGAGCTTGAACAACGTTTGGCTTGAAAGAAGCAAAACACCTCCCCAGGGGGTTTGGGGACACGTCCCGTCCTGAAAGGTCCTGTTTCCGGTGTCAAGCCGATCCTCAGCGATCCCCTGTGTCCAATAGCTCTCTCAAAGTAACAAACATGTTGGATAGCTTGTTGAATGGGGTTATTGGAGACAGGAATGGTCATGTGATGGTCATATAGACCATGTCTTTTAATATTTGTTACAAGTGAATGGTCATTACGAGTCATAATTCATTGCATAGCCGTCACAAACAGTCGTTAGCAGGCGCAAGAGCAAACACTTGGAGCTCACGCGATGGTCACACCATGGTCACGGTGGTCTCGTCGTTGCATCTATGCCGTCCGACTTCTCTCTAAACGCACTGAGGTTGCTCAGCTGTCACAGTGCCCGTTTGACTCCATGAAGAAACCAACCAACTAGGCTATACACACAAACAAATAACTTCAGCAAACCGCTTGCGCCGCCGCTTGCAACCGCTTAGTCCTGAGAACGACCTGGTCCACTACTGGTGGTGGAGGACTTGTGACTTCATGGATTTTCGTCAAGCACTCCGGTGTCCTTTGTCTCAATCAAAGGCAAGAACTGAAACATCCATCCAAACAAACAAGGACTGACCTGGTGGTGTTCATTCCTCATGCTCAAAACAGTACCTGAGTTCGATGAGGAACCCTGAAAAGTCGATCGCCAAACGCAAAACTGCTCAAGGTTTGCCTAAGGATCTGGTGAGCTTGGCAAGCCTTTGCAAAGGACACCAAAGGCACAAAGGATGACCTTTCCTTCACCTTGGCATGAGACGACACAAAGCTCAAGAGTGAATGTTGATGGGAATAATAATGTAACAATACTTCGGATGGGCAATGTTTGATGTGATGTCGGGCAAATGATCTGGATGAATGTTGGCTGGCTGTAGGTTGCAAGGATTGTATGACTAAGCCAGCGCCTTGTCTGCTAAGGCCACCGCCATTGCCGCCCATGACCCCGCTGCGCACAGTGCCCCCCCACACCCAGCTGCTTTCACCCTCTGGAGGTCCACATCACGTTCACCCACCAGTCCAACCGTAAACGCTCTGCCACAAGGCCGAACGGAAGGTCCATTCTCCGACCGTTCGGAAGGTCCGACCGGTCGCGCCGGTAGGTCGCGTCTTGGTTGGTCCAGTAGACCATTGCTGGAACTGCATGGTCTACCGGTGAACAAAGACCTTTCCACGGCCCTACACAACCTACACTTACTGTACCCATGTATCAATGAACGATGTTCTATCTTTCCTCTCTTGCTTCAATAAGCTGGCAGTTATCAAAATCTTCAAAAGCACACCAAAATAACATAACATGTCAAGTTAGTCCTGCAGGAATGCACATGAAAGTAATCACAAACAAAGCAACTAAGAACCACATCCTCAAGTCATGATGGTCATATCTTCCAAAAATGTCCAAAGCTTTCCACCCCCTCCTTCTCCACTGGGTCTTTCCTCTCTAAACAAAGCTTCCAATTTCTTCCAAGGCACTGGAACTACTTCCAGTCACATCGCCCCAACGAGTGTTGCCTTTCGCCGGAGCCCGCTCCAGGAACTGTGCAGCACAGAACGTCGTCAGCAAGGTCTGTACCACTCCTGAGCACTCAACGGAGCGGCGGAAGGGTTTTTTCCAATCGCCCGATAAGCGCCAGCTTGGTGTAGCAATGATATTGACAGCAACTGAGATCGTTTTTCATATATATATTTTTTAAAATATGATGTCCAATCACAAATATATAGTGTTTCAAACCGTTGTTGAGTAGGATGTCCAATCGCCGGACACATTGGTGCTCCTCCACTCAGGATACTCAGGTATCTATAGTCTTATGAACGAGCGAAGACTAGATACCTGTCGAAGACGCCAGGAACTCACGGAGTAAAGGTTACAAAGGGATACAAAGGGCGCTCTTTCAACCCAAACGCCTGTCACATGATGGGAAGCCTTTCCACAAACCGCTCCCTTCCAAGTTTGAAGGGAAACCGGTTACAGGGCCCCTCATGTGACTTGCACGAAGAACCACCGAACCTCGGTGGATTTCACCGCCGAAGCGTCCCAGGCAGCGCATGGCGAGAGGTGTTGCGAGTGAGACACTGAGCCACTTGATGCTGCGAGAATCTGCGCGAATAACTGGAACGTCGATCCCTTTGGGACACCCGACGCGAAGAAGAACCTGGTTCAATGTCGGATTGAGTCCTTCTCGCTGAATCCAATTCTTTGGACAGTTTCAGTTTCATGGCACAGCTAAATGTAGCTGCTTTCGTCAGGTTCTTCGACTTCACCCGCCAGCCCTGTCTGCTTTGCCCTGTCTGCCTGCTGGCATACTCCTTGAGAAAGCGCCAAAAGGCGGGTGGACAGGCTCGAATGACCTGCTTTCGGGAAGCCGTTCGGAAAGCACACCACCCTCGGCATCGGCACGTCGAGGCGAAGCCACCGGGGAGATGGTCACTCGAAGAGCCGCACGGTTCCAAAACCCCAAGACCTATCTGAATCTGACGGGCCTATCGGATGGCGACTCAATCATAAGTGACACAGTATCTCACTTGTGGGTAAAAATTCACTGAGAGAAACGGTGGCTCATTATTGTGATTCATGCTGCTGCCCTTCCTGAGCAAGGTGATGGCTGGGGCAAGTTACATCAAGAATGAGCTGCAGAAGTGCCCAATATCTTGCTTGCGGCGTTTGAATCAGGTTCAGCTGCATTTCGATCAACTACGAGGTTCCAGGCTTGTTGGGAGAACTTGGCCTCAAGCAAAATCAGCTTTGGGTTTGCAAAGCCTCGGTCAGTCCGCTCACTGCACTCACTATAAGAAACTCTTTTCAGCGCTGACACCGCTGACACCATATACCTATATGCGATGATAGTCTTGGATTGGTATTTTTTGACAGGACTACGAAACAACTATAGTGGTTGAATATACCTTGAACAAACACTGAACATAGTGGCTAAAGGCTAACACATGTCAATGGATACTATTTGGAACCAACGGATGCGCAATGATGCACAGTCTGTAAACAGTGATGCTTGATCACAACAGCAACATCCGAAACAATGACGAGTCGAGCAGGATAGTCCTGCGTTTCGGAAGCTTCAACAAATAATGAATTCCAGTTTTTGGGACTTCACCTCGACCGAGCCCTATTTCCCACCGATCGTTCAGCACCGAATATTATAGGAATATGATGACTGAACTGAGTCATCACTGATTGCACTTTTGGAATTTCTCCAATGTATCCTGGGAAATCAGAGAAACACATAATATTCTATTCCATTCATTCTCCCACAGTGAAGCATAATGGTCATTGCTCTTGCCTCATAGAGATGCTCACTCCGAAGCTTGATGACCTTGACACGTGTCGACGGGAACGCACAACGGGTTGGCTAGCAACGGCGAGTGCGTAGCAACGGCGCTCGGGTGATTCACAGGACATGGAGAGGTGTTTGTAGGTCCAACATCCGAGATGAAATGGCAGGTTTCTTGGACCTCGACTGGCGAAGCACAGTGTTAACTTGTCCTCAGTAATATAGCTTGGATTCTTGGACCTCCACATGAGTACATTTTGCAGAGTAATTTGTGGTACCAAGAATATGAGAGATCCGACAGGGGTCGTCAATCTTCAAAGCCGACAGTTGCCATGAGGGTTCTCCACTTGAATTCCAACCAGTGGCAGATACAAAACACTGTCAAGAAAGAGATGTTGGTAGAAAATATCTAACCTAATGTAGACTCTTGTTTAACAAAAGCCTCCCCCATTTGGATTGAAAAACCTCGTTCTTGGGTGCTTATTCATCAAGAGTCCACCTCATACTATGTTATAGTTATGCGGTTATACGCCTAAAACTCAATGAATCTAGTGAGTGATCATGAAAAAACACACATCTGAATGGTGTGTGTCCATGTTGTTTGTTTTTACTGATGTTTGATATACAATATACATCTATCCTTTGTCCCATCCAGATCCGCTGTGCACCGGACCGAGGAGGGCCGTGTGGCCGTGGCCGAGCCCAAGTGCTCCCACTCGGCCAACCAGATCCTCGGCCAGGGGACACAGATGCATCAGGTGAGGAACTTGCAGACTCCTGGAGTCTGTGGGATGTGTTACGTTCTTTAAAAGAGTTTAAAAAACGAGCTTTTTGAGGCGTTCCAAGGTGGGATGTTTGGGTCAAGAAAGACACGGAAGCTCGCAGGAGCCCCAGAGATTCCAGCAGTTCCACAGTAATTGCTCCAGGACTACCTCAAAACTCTTCCCAACTCTTGAATTACTTTGGTGGAATATATTTAGACAATTTTAAACAATAGTTTTCTCCCAGAGTGTGTGTCCTCCCCATTTTCATTAACATGCATTAATCAATTGTAGTAGCCTAGTAACACCAACACTACCAAAACCTCCACCACCACTGCATGCCGCACGCCTATTCTTTGGCTTTGCTTGCCTGGAACTCTGACCTGAAATCCTGCTACAATAACCCTGATGCAAACTCATCCAAATCCTTGCCACAAACACCTTTACAATGGGGGTAGTCCACAAGAACCCTGGGATTCAATTACGGGGATGGAACAAAGCAAAGGTTTGGACCCTTGCCAACCACCCCCGCCGCCACCACCACCACCACCAACAACAACAGCAGCAGCAGCAACAACAACAACAACAACGACAACTTCTTGGGAATTGAAATCATCAACGAGTGTCAACAGGATTCCCAACTAGGCATTCAGCTGCACAGCAGGGCTGACTTCCGCATGAAATGAGATCAAACAACAACAATACTACCCCATCAAGCCGTTGAACCACTCCAATAGTACCCGTTCGAGCACCTTGTTGGTGCCGTTCACCCCGATATCCTAACCTTTCACCCACATCCAAGATATATGTGCCCATGGGGATTCCCGCGACATCTTCCCACCTCTCCACATGCCAATGGTTTCTGGCCGAGGAACCCGGGTTCGGTGATCCAATCTTCATCGGCTTCGACCCATTCGCCTTTCTCTTCCCCCTGGACCGTGCTGACCACGACCCGTCCAACCAGCCACTTTCATTTGGAGGTTCGGTGGATGGCAATGGAGGCAGGCAACATAGGCAATTCATGGAAGTTCAAAAGAATTGGACGTGGTGGCCGTGCCACTTCCATTCTTGAGCCACAGGCTTGACCAATAGCCCGCTTTCTACTACCATGAAGATTTGTGAGCAAAGCCTCTGAGGGCCTCGACAAAAAATCCCAAGACCGATGGAAGAGCGGCAAATCCATTGGATTGCACATGCCCATCATGCCCCCCCAAAATGAGTTTTCATCAGCGGGAAGTCCAAGAAAGGCCTCGGGCCTCGATGAATGTGATTTGGGTACAACGATCTGCCATGAAAACCCTGTCTCACCTCACCGAAACAAGCAAAAAACGATCTGCGATCTTTGCCATTTGTCTTGAGCCTTAACCCACAAATATATACACCATGGAAGATTAACAAGGAACCTGAAAGCCACGGTGTTGTAGAGGAAAATTGTCTTCCAAAGGGTCCATTTCCAGGTTCTATGTTAATCTTCCAGGGTGTGCCACCAACAAGCTGTGGATGCATCTATGGCAAGCTTCCGATTCCGAAGGTTTCTTGCGAGCTCGGCCACTCAGGCTCGGCATCTTGGTCGTTCAAGGCCACACACCTGGTAATACATCCCTGGTTCATTTTCCCTCAGCAACCCAGCGTCCATTTTGCAGGTGCCATATCGATTTTGGTGCCTTTGAATGATCAAACTGCGAAATCACCAGGTGTTCCAACTCCACCCCCTTCAACCAAAATCCACATGATTCGAGTGACTCGGGGTGATACCAACTGTCCCCCTAGTGCGTGACTGCGGATCACACAAGGTCACACCATGTGCTTTCCAGGATTCCAAATTTGGTGGTTACCTGCAGTAATCTGCAGTATCACCTGATCACTTTGAGGCCACCAAACCCATTGATTCACCAACCCATTTCAGGAGGCTTTGCCTAACTCCAGCGACGCAAAAGACATGTTTCGACCTGCTTTGACCAAGAAAAACCTCATCGCTCACGTCATGGATCCTGGGTGTTTGGTTGCCGGATCCATGGTGTTTGGTCGTCGGGTTATTTGAAACACCAACACGACAACCCCGCTCGTCAAAAGAACACGACAACCCGCTGGGGTGGTGAAAAAGGAAACGGGGCAGGTAGATATGATATGCCATTCGCATTAGTCCTGTCTGGGAAATCTCCAAGTTTTTCTATGTTGTTCTACTTTGTTCAACAGTCCATAATAGTCACTGCCGCCTCATCTGCATCGGGCATGTCGGTAATGGACCTCCGCAACTTCCGCACAACTCATCTGGTTCCAAACGGAAACCCTCTTGAAGAATCTCGGGGGAAAGTTTGGGGGTGCGTAGATCGACGAACCGCACCAATAGACTTGTAACGATTTAGATCTATAAATATCTATATATACAATATCATATGTATTAATTCATATTACTTTTATCATTGGTTTGGTTCCCAAGATCGTGGAATCGCCGCAATCGCCGCTGGGATCACCGGCGAGGGATCCATGTCATGGAGCCTTTGATTGTGCAACCAGCTCGTGCGGATGTAGAACCCTTCACTCCACAGCCGCCACTACAGAATTCCTAATCTTTCTGCAAGTCACACTGAGGGATATCATTGGACCTCTTGGGGTGTGCATGTTTGGAAGATTTCCGAGCTTCTGGCTACATGTGGCAATAACATGAGATGCAATCAGGATTTAAGGGGATTGACTCAACAAAATGATCTCTCAAAATAAGTCATGATCTCACCCGTGTTCATAGGCTTCAGCTTGCGAGCTGGAGCTCAGTCAATGCAAAAGCAAAGGGCGTCTCCAGCGGAAACATAGCGCAAATCCGTAGGGAATCCACATCAGAAACCGACAAACATGCTTGATCGAAGATATTTTCCGAAATACAACAATCTTTCGGTGGGTCAATGGTCACTCCGGGATAATAAAAGAACTCGGGACAAAGGTGGATGGACGAATATGGCCGAAAGGTATTAAAATCAACAAAACACACAACTAAGGCCAAAACTTGACATAAAATCCTGAAAATTGTGCCAATATGTGCCAGTGCCAATTTTGTACTATTGATATCTTCTATAATCAATAAGTGAACAACCAGCAGTTGTTCTCATGTCTACCAAACTGCCAATGTGAAGGACTCTCTGAAGATCTCTGAAGGCTTTTCGCAATGAAGACCCTGCAAGAGTTTCCATCCCTTTCGATGCCTCCGATACCAAAGCCGCCCGGTGGTCAAAAAGTACATGCAGCTGGCCTGCACGGACATGGTCACGCTGCATTGTGGGTCTTGGAAACGTGAACTGCCCGTGCCGTGCTGTACATAGAGCCCAAAACTGTATTAAGGACAGGATGAAAGAATGTCGCAGGGGTGCAAGAGTAATGGCACAGGTTCCTATTAGAGTAAGTTTGAATGCCAGTGCCCCCAATATATTCCCAGAACTCAACTGAACTGATTCATACTCGAGCGCCACCCAAAGTCCACATCGTCAACTCCAGCGCAAAGCGAGCGCACACAGCGCGCGGGACCTGCTCACCAGGCATGAAGAGGAGATCACCTGACCGTATTAAGGGGTCTGAGACGGAAAGGGGAGAACATGGCCTCTATCAGTCCTTTTTTGATTAACTAACCTCGAATCAAGTACAGCCTTTGCAGGGGACCACAGTTCTGGTGTGCTGCTTTTTGCGGATGCGAACACAGTCGTTGAGTTTGTAGTTAGAATCTACCCACTGAGCAGCAACGATCCTCTTGCTTACGTCAAGGATTGAATAGAGCCCCAGCCATTCTATAGGCTGTTGCCTGTTGCGGTTGAATTAATATGATGCCAAGGTTTTGAGGCCAAACTAATACTTCCTCGACGCAAGGGGACAATGTCCAAGAGTAACTTCAAATAACTTTAGAGAACACAACTCATCACACATCACTAACTACCTGGACCATCCTGTTTGGGTGTCCCATGGAAACTTGTAAGAAGTGTAGGGCCGGGTAGTCCATTGGACACCCAAACAGAATGGTCCTGGTAGACAGTGCCTGCACCTGTCTTCATGGTTGCACTTGTGACATGGGAGGTCTGAAATAAAGGATCCATTGGATCCAGCTCGAAACAAAATCTTCGGACTGCAACTCTTGGGATACCGGAGGCAGGGCCTTGGCTGTTGTGCAAAAGCCAAAAAACAACCGATCAGCTTGGAATGAGAACACTCACAGCGTGTTCATGCTTTTCCACGCATTGCTGCTTCAAAGAATCCACCAAACGACTCTATCACAGTCGATTTTAATCACTGAAACAGATTATATATATATATATATATCATTCAAAAAGAAATAACACATCTTCATTATGGAGCTGGGAAGCTCGGACCGTCGGTTTGTCCAGCTCCCTTCGGTCGCATCGGTCGCTTGCACCTCCCAGGGGCCGATCGACTCCGATGGGACCTGTGGATCCACGGCGAACCCTGAGAAACAGAATGAAGCGTTCGAGTTTGGACATGGGGTTCCCCCCATGAGCCGCCGAAAAACATCTATGAAATTCTATGAACATGTACATGAGGGTGTTGGGTTTAGGACACCCAGAGCGGGACTCTGTCCGTCCACCTGGCGCAAGCTGCTTGTGTCCCAAGGCCTGGCGGCTTCGCTGCTTTCGTCGTTCCGGTCTGCTTCGCTGATGTAAGAAATATCCCGATATCCCTACAGATCCGGTCGTACCTTCTCAGAAGGTGATTGGAGACACCGTGATGTAGGTGCTAGAAGGGTCCAAGATGGTCCAAGTACCTTCTGAGAAGGTACTTGGATCCCCCCTGGTGTTCCCTGATGTAAGAAAGATGGGTCATCCAGTATTCATTCTGGTGCAAGTGTTGGTTCTGTTGCAGCGGATGGCATGGTAGAATATGGTGGATTTAGATACATCCTCGATTCAACAGCACATCGGAGACGTCGATTCGACCGTCCAATGACTGGAGACGTGGTTAAACAAAGTTGCAATCAGCACTAGTGAGATGACAGCTCAAATGTTTTTTCGTTCTATTTATGTTTTTTTCCGGTTCAGGCCAACCTACATAATATAACTGTATTATAGCTGGTCGACTAGCTCAAAACACATCCTGCTCGCGTCTTTGGCCCAAGGGATCATCGTCTCGGAAAATCACGTCTCTTCGTCTCTTCTCAGTCGTCTCACTTGATGAACTCTGATGAATCTGAGGCCGAAATCGAGGGCCTCCCACGACCGACGGCGGGGCGAGTTTTCACTGAGGACTATGCGTTCGGACATCGGTTCGGACCTCGTTGGACTCTTGGTGGACTCTTGGGTCCATGGCACCCCTGGGCCACAAATGCATACAAAGTGGGGCCCCAAATCGATAGAAGCGGTATCCAAAACCTTTCGTTTTCATGGGGATCTACCTTTCTATCCATTACAATTGGTCACAACTGGGGTAAACATATGTCACTACTCCACACATGGATTTGGGTAAATCTCTTTTAAGCACACCATCGTAGCAGTCTGCCACTGTTCGTTCAGGACTCGCCAGTCTGCCGCTGCAAGTCTCGACATGTCTCGCCAACAGTTCGGTCGGGCCACCGTGTTGCAGATCCGGTGCATGAGCACGGAAGACTTGTCCCGGAGCTGCAGAAACAAGGGGTGCACCTCGGTGGAAGATACCGTGACCGTAAGATCTTTCTATTCTTATGCAAGGTAAAAGGACTGGCATTATAAGGTTATTCAAGGTAGGGTACATCATCTATAACCATAGAAGATTGTTCTACTGATTCTACTACAAGAACAACCTCTTGTGGCCCTTGTGGATGCTGGTGTGGGATATATAGCTCGCGGTGCCCATGCAGATAAACAACAAACTCCAGCAAGTTGTCACGACCAAAGCATCTTGCATCCAGCCAACTGAGCTGAGCAACAATGAATTGTCGAATCCTGGTTCTTATGTGCTAGCAAGCTGCAAGCAACTATCGGAAAGATCTCCTACTTCTAGCTCTTGGTGTTCCCTTTACCTGACACGGCTAGAATTTGTCAAGTTCCCGACTGCCATGTGAGGGATGTTGATCGCAGCCTGTCGGCAGTCTACGTGGTCCGGTCAATAGCGAGGCCGATGGTTTATTATGGTTTATTAGTATTAATAACTGGCATCAATCATCCTTCAGGCAAGGTTGAACAAATAGATCAAGAGTTGAAACTACCCACACAACAAGAAAGTGCATGCCTTTACTAGTTAGTTATGTACATTGATTTGTCTCACACGCGTGGGCGCGCCAAGCAGTGGGTGTCAATAGCAGGCCCCCGCCTAAACCAGGTGGTTTAGGGCTCATAGTTGTGACACAAACCCCGAAATCGTGTTTGCCAGCAAACAGATTCTCCAACAGCCTGGGAATCCTAAAGCTGACCAACGACAGTTCCCAGGTCTGGTGAAGCCAACAGCTCCACTGAACAGAGGGAGGGCCTTTAGTCCAGTCTTTAAGAGCTCACCATCAGACCATAATATGATAAGCCGGAGATGATAGCTGGGCACATTGCGAGCGGTTCTATCTAGGGTGCCCCCAGAATATGGTTGTCTCAAAGTAACCAAATGAGAAGCTGGACATGTTTTCATCTCGTCCCGTCCATGAACTCATAAACACCCACATATTATGGCGTAAAATGTCTAAGTCCCGCAAGGTCTGGTCTTCGAACTTCAAAGAGGGACATTGGCATTGCTATGATGGGTTTCATCGTCTAGCGAGAAACGCTTTGGGTTAACAAAAGCATATGTGGACAGCTGCTGAAGTTTTCTTTCAAAGTCACGCAATCTGTTCATCAACCCTGCATCAACGCATCAGCCCCGGCTGCTAATTCAACGACCCGCTGATCACCCTGCGTGTCAATGACAGGCAGTCAACTACCACTCCCGGGAAAAGACCCACATGGAACCTGAAAATTACTGGTTGTGGAGGAAGCGTCTGTCTTCCAGTCAGGTCCATGCCATCAGGTTCCATGTGGGTCTCTTCACGGGTGTGGCCTCTCAATCCTTCTGTCCCATGCCCTGGTGACACCCGCAGCTCGCCATACCTGCAGCTCGCTCATCATCTGTTCGGACCTTGGGATGTTGCGTTCGGTTGCCACGTTCGGAAGCCTGAACCACGACGAAGCCCAAGCCGTGTCATGTTGACGATGAAACCCAAACACCCCGCCCATGATGGTTCCACATCTCCATGTTGGACTTGATAGATCAAGAGTTAAAAAAAGAGACATGTTTAGAGTCTAGAGTCGAGGAAGACTGCAGAATGGCACTTTTACAGCCACTTGGAACACCCCATGGATCATGCACTCCTACACACACCCGGCAGGCTGGGACGAACGACTCATTTGACACCGGGGAGGCGCATTGCTCCAAACGTTGCTTCAGACATGGCAAGTTACGGACGAAACGAAAACCCGGACCGCAGACACGGACCGATGGCTTATGTACCTATAAAACGACCTTTCTTTTGTGGACCACAAATCCCCCCACGTATTGAGTCCAACTTCCTATCAAAACAGGGGTCATGTCTGGGTTCTGAACAGCCGAATGGACCCTGGGTCAAAGCTTGTGTCTACAGTAGAGGATGTCTTTTTGCCAAAGAAAAACGGGCGGAACACGGCAGTTTTGAGATCCATCGAGATCCCAACTGCTTCCATGCCCCCATTTGGTGTGGTTGATGGATTCGATCCATTTTGATCATGGATATTTCATAGGTGTGAGAGGTCTTGCACACCTTCCCAACCCAACCACAATTTGACAACACAATGATGGATGACAGGTTCATGGATCCTTCTTGATACTCCGATTCGGGCACTTTAGCACTTGCATTGGTTTTCTTGTGTTTGCCAGATTCCAACATGGAAGAAAACAGGGACAATCACTATTGTGAATTACACGCTGTGTAACATGCGGTTGAGATGAAACATGCACCATCCGGAGAGGGTGGGCTCAATGAGCTTAAAAGGGCGCCCCGGCCGCGGTGACTCCGGTCACCATCCAATTCGTTCGTGTGCCGTTCGATCCTTGGCTTTTGCTTTGTTCACGCTTTGCAGCACCTTGGTTTGGCACCCCTGTCAGCAGACTTCGTTTGCCACTGGCATTTCTACATTGGTAGCGGAGCCCGAACCCGGTCTGGGTGAGGGCTCCCGCGCACTCTGCTACGACGACTTCGAGCTGATCGCTGGGACCAAGGTCTTCGTCACCTTCCCTTTGCGGGTTCCTTCCCGATCCTGTTTGCTGAGTTCTTTGTGGAGCACCCTACGGGGAGGATCTTGGCATCCGCCACTCCGGCGCATGTCTCAGAAGAAGGGCCAACAGCGAGGAAGAGGACAAGCCACACAACCCGGCTCCAGTTCGATGACATCCAAAGAGGAGAACAGCTATGCCGACTTACGGGACTCCTTCGTTCCACTGTTCTCGGGACAACCAGCTGATTACAAAGAATGGCGACAGCGCATCCAGCTCTACCACCGGAAGATGAGCATATCCAAAAGAGCTCAAGAGAGCGTGCTGAACATCGTCGGCAGCTTTCGTGGTGCTGTCTGGCGCCTCTTTGAGGATTGGAGTTTGGAGCAACTCGAGAAGGAGGACGCTTTTGAGAAGATGCTGGTGATCCTCGATGGCAACTATGCCTACGATCAGCGTGTACAGCTGCCAACTGATTTTGAAGGCTACTTCAAGTTGTTGCAGCGCCAACCTGGACAAACCCTGCTGATGTATGTGGGCGACTATGAGGAGTCCTACCGCAAGCTCCTACAGCACAAGATCTCTCTTCCTGATCCTGTCCAAGGATGGCACTTGCTTCGCCGTGCATCGCTCACCAAGGAGCAAAGACAACTCGTCATGCTGAAGGCTCCTTCCTTAGAGAAACAGGCCGTCATTGAAGCGCTCTACCTGATCCTCGGCCAAGATTATAAGTCTGGTGGTTGGAACCATGACAGAAACAAGCGCTTCGGCAAATGGTCTGGTCGAGCCTTTGCTGCACATGATGAGTGGGATTGGGAGGAGGAACCATGGCCAGATGACACCGGCTACTATGAAGACGATTGGCCAGTTGAAGATTATGAAGAGCCAGCCTTCGATGATGATGCTGGCTACTATGGTGAGGATCCCTGGATGGCTGAAGACTCCAGCGAAACAAGCCCTGAGCACCTGGCTGACGAGTTTGACACAGCCTTTGCAAGCTACACGGATGCTCGTAAGCGGTTCAATGACCTCAAAATGTCCAGAGGCTTCCTCCCGGTGGTGGCCTTGGCCGATCAACAACAGCCGATGACAGCTGCACCCGCCTCATCATCTTCGGGCTCAACTACCTGGCGGAAAGGAAAAGGGAAAGGAAGCAAGAACAAAGGAAAAGGAAGCAATACCATCCGGTATCCTCCTCAGGGTGCTGGAAAGTCAGATCTCAAAGGACGTGCCAAAGCAGCGATGACATGTCTACGCTGCGGTCAACAGGGACATTGGGCTGCAAACTGTCCTCAATCGGCCTCACCAAAGTCAAGTGGCCACAAACGACCAGCCCCAACTGAAAGCATGGCTCAGGCCCTCGACGACGAGGCATCCGAGCTCACGATGTTGACCTTCCAAGACAGCTCCGGCAATGAGCGACCGGATTGCGTCATGTTGGACCCTGGCGCCAGCGCCTTTCTCTCGGGCTACCAGCCTTTTCGACGATATCTCCAACATCTACAAGAATGTGGCTTCCCCGTGGAGAAGATCTGCGTGACTCAAGGCCGACGCCGGTCCCAATTTGGCGGCGACGCTGCATCGTGGTCCAGATGGTCGGCACACTTGCCAGTGTTTGTGGATGGGCGCTATGGCACCATTCAGTTCCTGCTGCCCGGCAATACTCCCATGCTCTGTGGCAGACCCCTCATTGAGTCGCTTGGCATGACCATGGACTTCGCCATGAAGCGCATCCGCAT
Organism: Durusdinium trenchii; assembly: GCA_963970005.1. NCBI lineage: Eukaryota > Dinophyceae > Suessiales > Symbiodiniaceae > Durusdinium > Durusdinium trenchii. The sequence goes on along the minus strand of CAXAMN010025384.1, from coordinate 273,330 downwards.
TGGAAGCTCTGGCTGGACTGAGGCTACGATTGGCCGACAAGGAGAATATCTGTTGTCTCTTACCTCAGATCACGACTTCATTCACTACGACCCGGAGAGACCAGAGTTCACTTTGAGGACGGCTGAACCTGACATGGATCAGACTGACGGCTTCCTCCTTGCCGACTTTGAGCACTCCGACCATGGCTTCGTGAGCCTTGACCAGGTCAACGATGAGCCCAACGAAGGCATGCGACAGCTCAAGCGTCATGAACTCAAGACCATGGACGTGCAGCTGACCACCCATCTTCAAGAGATGTCTGCCTATGTGACCAATCAGCTTCATCAACCAGAACAAGCAAAACAGCGAGTCCTATGGGAAGTGTACTGTGGGACGGCTCGCACTGCTGAAGTGGCCGAATCACTGGGCATGACTGTTCGCAAGTTTGGTCCGGAGACAGGCTGGAACTTCGAACTTCTTCACCATCAACAAGCCTTCCTCGACCTGCAGGACCAGGAAATGCCCGATGAAGTGCTTTTGGCACCTGAATGCAAGCTGTGGAGCCGCATGCAGACTTTAGCAAGACGCACCCCAGCTCAACAAGAGGCTCTCATGGCCGCCAGACAACATCATCATGATCGGCATCTCAAGTTCAGCCGCAAGGTCTACCTGAAGCAAGTTGATGGCGGACGCCAGGCCCATTTGGAGCAACCAAAAGAAGCTCTGTCATGGAAGACTCAGGCGCTTCGTTCTCTGCCCGGTCGACGTGCCGACTTCGATCAATGTCGCTATGATCCTCCTTCCTTGGATGATGATGGTCATTGGCGACCAGTCCGAAAGCGCACCTCACTGCTCACTACAAAACAGGCAGTACAAGATGCGATGACATTGCAACGTCAAGGAGATCATCAACACTGTGCCTTGGAAGGCTCTGCTCCTGGCTTTGGTGCTCGCACTCGTTACATGGAGGAGTACCAACCTGCAATGGCCAGCACACTGGCTGCCGCCTTGAGCTTGGATGAACCACCTCAAGTTTGGGAACATGTCTTCGCCACCGAAGAGCAGAAAGAAGTCACATCCAAGCTGGTACAGCTGCGAGCAACTACGAAGCAGGATGCCATCCGTGTGGTCCAGCGACTTCATCGCAATCTTGGTCACCCGGCACCTTCCGAGTTGACTGACCTCCTGGCTGCACGAGGAGCAAGCGAATCCGTCCTGCAAGCCGCTCGCACCTATGTATGCACTGCCTGTGCCAAGTACAAGAAGCCCAACGGAACAGCACCTGCAGCAATGCCTTCCTCCACTTCGTTCAACCAGGTCCTCCAGGCAGATGTCTTTTGGATCCGGCATGACCATGATCGACCTCGCCACTCGCTATATGTCTCTGCCTACCTGCTCAAGACCGAACAGACCGCCGACTACGTCAAGGCTCTGGAGCGGTCATGGATTGCACACTTTGGTGCCCCGCAGCAGTTGATCACCGATGAAGGTCGCCCCTGGCTCAGTCAGCACTTTGATGAGTGGACTTCATCCCACGGCATTGAGCATGTCGTGGCTCCTGGAGAGGCACATGAACGTCTGGCTGTGGTCGAAGGACGACATGCAGTGCTGCGGAAAGCTGTTGAGGTCTACTGTGACGACCTGAAGGTGAAGGGCAAGTCTGGCATCCGAGAGGCACTGGTTCACTGTGTTCCTCAGATGAATGCTGCTCCTACGGTTGCTGGCTTCTCTCCCTCACAGTGGGTGCTCGGCTATCAGCCACAGCTTGGTGGCAGTCTTTTGTCCACGAGCTTCAAGCCTTCACACTATGGTGGCCACGAAACCTTTGAGACGATGCTCAACCGGAAGTCTGCTGCTCAGAAAGCACTCGTTGAGGCTGATGCTGATCGACGCCTTCGCCGTGCACTTGGAGCAAAGTACAAGGGTCTCAATGCTGAGTATGCCCTTGGCCAACAGGTTTGGTTTTGTCGCGATCAACGACAACCTGATCTGGTGAAGATTCGTTGGTTGGGACCAGCACAAGTGGTCATGAAAGAATATACAAAAGAAGGTGAGAACCGACGACCACATGTCTACTGGCTCGCCTACAAAACCCAACTCATCCGATGTGCTCCTCACCATGTTCGAGCTGATGTCAAAAGTGTTGGCCACGTGCTCGATGATGTCCAAAAGGCCTTGAACTCTGTTCGGCAGCTCAGATCACGTGGAGTGACCCGATGCTACGACCTGCACAAGCTCAACAAGCATGACATTGTTGATGCGGAGGAGGATGAACACCGTGATGATCCCAATGGTGAGCTGGAGGAGGAATCTGACCATGAAATGTCTCCACCTCGACGACGACCCCGCTGATGATTTACGAGCCTCATCAGAGTGAACCTTCGATCACACCACCAACTGCCTCAGCTCCAGTAGAACCAGAAGCATCATCGGCAGTGGCACCTATGGATGATGAGTACACACCAACATCACCGGCAGCCTCACAAACAGCGGCAGCAGCGGAACCGGCAGCTGCAGACACGGCAGCGGCAGAAACAGAACCACACGCAGCAGCAGACACAAACGATTTGCCACGAGTGCCAAGTGAACTCCTCTCCATTTCGGAACCGAGTGAGGAGCCTCCAGCAGCACAATCCACACCGCACTCTACCGGGGCACCTATGTCAACAACGAATGCTGAGCGGGCTCAACCACCGACGTTGGACCCCCACACAGCCTCGCTTTATGAGCCGATCGATGCCGAGACTTTCCAACAACGACGACTACGCTTCAACCGTCAAGAGACGATGAGCTTTGCACCACTCCGACCACGTCACTCGGCAGAAAAACTGCACCATATATTCCGGCTCGACGACCTGTGAGCTCAGCAGATGATACCTTCGAAGGACAAGAATTCTACCTGGACGACCTCGACACGAAGGTCTTGCCTGTCGGCTGGCACATGGATGAGCACGGCTATTTGCAGCTCACTGACCGGAACTCCGATTACTGGGAGATCAAAGCCGGCTGTCTCATTCGACACCACTGTGTGCCACGAAGAGGTCGTCTCCATATTGAACATCTTCCAAAAAAATTGTCCAGTTGACACTGCAAGGCTTGATCGGATTCGGGTGACACTCATCCACCAAGCCAACGGCAAGAGCAAGCTCCACACCGATAGTGCACCACCTCCTGATGTCAACACCACCTGGACAGGAGCAACAATCTTCCAGATCAACGGAGAGACCCGAAAGGAGCTTGCCATGTACACTGGACATCAACAACATCAGCATTTCACCAGTGCGAAGCAGCAGGCCAAGGAAAAGAAACTGGCCAAAATGAAGAAGTTCAAGAAGGAAAAGAATGCTGTCAATGAACGCCTGCTCGGACCCCAAGAACGGGCTATGTTCAAGGAGGCGAAGGTGAAGGAATCGAAAAGTTTCTTCGATCATCATGTCTGGGTCTTCGAAACCACAAAAGAAGCTGACCCAGCCAGGACATTGACATCACGGATCCTGCTCAAATGGTCTCGCAACCCTGATGGAACTCCGCGAGCGAAGGCTCGCCTCATCGTTCGAGAGTTTGCTGATCCTGATGCTTTGGCAGGCCGCATCGAAACATCCAGTCCAACGACCACACGACTCTCCAGGTCAGTTGTCCTATCTTTGGGGGCGACTATGGGCTGGACAACTTGGACAGCTGATGTGAGCGCCGCTTTCCTTCAAGGTCGTGAGCAAGACCGAAAGTTGTGGGTCAAGCTTCCCGCAGAAGCCCTGGCTCTGCTTGGCGCCGACGAAGAGACCCGTATGCTCCTGCTGAAGCCCTGTTATGGGCAGATCGATGCACCTCGTGGCTGGTACCTTGAAGCTGTTGATCGACTCCGCCGTGGAGGACTTCGCCAGCATGCCTTGGACCCATGCGCCTTCCTGATCTATGAGACCGACGATGTGAACTACAACCCCGAAGATCCGGTCCATGAGAAGGTCAAAAGCTTGGGACCACAGAAGCTGGTCGGCATGGTCATCATGCATGTGGACGACCTCCTTGGAGTTGGTTGCATGGACAGTCCACGCTACCGTTCTGTGGTGGAGCAGCTCAAGGCCAATTTTTCGTTCAGGGAGTGGAAGGAGAACCAGGACAGCCTCGAGTACTGCGGCTGTGAGATCGAGAAAACTCGCGAAGGAGGCCGAAAGATTCACCAAACCAAGTACCTGGAGAAGGTGATGCCCATTGTGGTGGACAAGAAGCAGTCACCAAATGATGGTCTTCGTGAACGTGAAGTCACTCAGCTTCGTGGCCTGCTAGGTTCATTGCAGTGGCCGGCCGTCCAAACATCACCACATCTGCAGTGCAGCGCCAGCTTGCTCTCCGGCCTGGTCAATAAAGGAACGATCCAAACTCTCATGGACACCAACCGCCTTCTCAAGTTCGCAAAGGAAAACGAAGACATAGGCCTCACTTACAACTACATTGGTGAGTGCGACAGCTTGCGGTTGCTGTGCTTCTTTGATGCGGGATTCTCCACCCGCAATGATGGATCGTCCCAAGGTGGCTACATCCTGATGCTCATCAACGGCAACCTCATGCACTCAGACGAAGAAGGCCAGTATCATGTGCTGGACTGGAGGAGCTTCAAAACTCCTCGGGTTGCCAGGTCATCACTTGGAGCGGAAGCACAAGCTGGCGGTCAGGCCAGCGACGCGGTGGACTTCACCTGCCGCTACTGGCACCATCTCCTTGAGCCGGACATGGCGCTGAAGGACCTGCTCAACATCAGGTCGACCTTGAAGCCCGTGATGGTCACGGATGCAAGGGCATTGTATGATGCCTACCATCGTGAGTCCGCTAGCTCCTCAGTCATTGACAAAAGGGTCAGCCTTGAGATCCGAGTCATGAAGGAGCGCCTCCAGGAGATTGATGGTGTTTTGAAATGGATGAGCAGCGACCGACAAACCGCTGACGGCTTGACAAAGGAAGCTGCACGTGTTCTCTTTGCAACTCGCCTCCGGCATCAAAGGTTGAAGTTGACATGGGACCCCTCCTACAAGGCTATGAAGAAGAAAAGCAAGGGAGAGAAGCTCAGCGCTTTGGCTGAGACCACCTCGGTGCGAAAAGCTCCTGTGCATGTTTGGCACCAACAACATGAAGAAAGCTACATCCCCGAGTCCGAGGAGGTCCAAGAGAACCCAGCAGGTGACCCTCACGAGAGTGCCAACTTTGTTAGGAATGCCCTCGCTGTCACGTATGTCTACGCCACAGCTCGCCATGTCGACAGCCGCAAGAAGTATGTGATCACCGGTCGCATGAAGAACTTCTTGTTTTGGTTTGTTTGTTTTGCAGTGCTTTTCACCTCCTGCCACGCTGCAGAAATGGGCGATAATTCTCGCGCTGTGACCTCAGAGCCTGCGAACGACGATGGTTGGTTGTTTTGGATGGTTTTCCTTTTGCTCACACACCTCCTGGTGATGGCAAGCAGTTGCTGTTTGTGCAAGTGCCTGCACTGGGCACCCATGAAAGTGTCAAGCGAAGCTGGGGTCCAGAAGGATGAGGCCATTGTCCCGGCCCGACTTCGTGAGGCCTTGGAGAAGGAAAAGATGAAGAGTGAAGAGTCACAACGAGCTGCTCGAGACGCTCGCAAGGCCTTGGACCTGTGCCTGATGGAGACTCACCGATTCACTGCAGAGATCTTCGATCTCAAGGCCCTGGTGAAAGATGGAGCGATGTTGCTGCGCCGTGTTGAAACGGCCATGGACAACCACATGGAAGCCTGTCCCCATCGAGTGGTGATCATTTCATCACGCCAAGGGGATTGCTGGCACTACCCGGAGTGCCACATGGTGGAGCAGATGGCGGATCGCAACCGCCAGTCCCTGCGCTGCTGCGCCTACTGTGGCGACAAGTGGTGCCCTTTGGATGTCAGGAATCCGACGCTTGGAGGCACCCTTCGAGCGGAGATTCATGCTTGGTTCGCCGACTCCAACCTGTCGACGGACTAGTTTTTACTACTTTCCTCCCGTGTGAGTTACACGCTGTGTAACATGCGGTTGAGATGAAACATGCACCATCCGGAGAGGGTGGGCTCAATGAGCTTAAAAGGGCGCCCCGGCCGCGGTGACTCCGGTCACCATCCAATTCGTTCGTGTGCCGTTCGATCCTTGGCTTTTGCTTTGTTCACGCTTTGCAGCACCTTGGTTTGGCACCCCTGTCAGCGGACTTCGTTTGCCACTGGCATTTCTACAACTATTATGATTCATGTGTTCATGCCTAAGAAACCATTTAGACATTTAGTACTCATTCCACATGAGTCTCCAATTCCACTGTCTCATTATGTCTCACTCCATATCGGCCTACTCTCACGCCGGATACCGCCCGGCCCCGACTCAAAGAACACGCCCCCAGATACTCCGCAATGCAGGAGCGGTCGGAACGCGCCGCGTTTGGGGTTTCACCCCTTTTGCGGTCGGAGCGGCAGGAGCTTCAAAACACCCACCGTCTCCAAGGGCATCATCTGGGCAAATGGAGAGCGACCGGCGACCGGCGGGGCACGGAAAGAGGGTGACACTTCTGCGGCACCTGGTAAGGGTGAGAAAGAAGGCCCGCTGGGCCATATATCTTCATCTGGCCGACGTAAGTCGTAGAATGTTTGGATGTGTGTTCATGATCTTCCTTCATCCTTCAACCGACAAAACCACTAGACTTCATATATGCCACACTCTTCTAAAGTCATAAGTTAATCGCATTCATCTAGCAAGAAAAGTGCGGAAAGGCATCCGTTAGCAAACTCGCCCAGCTGTTGCCATGTTACCCCTTGCTAGCACTAGGACTCCCTCCCCCATAACCACAAGGTGGAACCTCGGCCGCTGGATCCTTGAGTCTGATTTGCGCATCAAAAGCCTCTTAACATCTCTTAACATCGATTTTCTTCGGTTCTGTTCTGTCCCTCTCTTTGCTTGCAAATCCGACTCCTCGCAAAGGAAACAGCAGCGGATTGATATTCCAACCAGGTTCCAAGAGGATCCTCTTTCATCCAACTGTCCAAGCCAACCGCGCGCGACAACAAAACCGCTCGACGTAAACACCGCTCTGGTGGGAGCACCGCTAGCGTCGCCTTCTGTTGCCGCTGGAACTCGAACTCCACGAAACGTTTGATCCGCAAGGCCAGGGGTGCTGGCACCTGGCACCCGGTAGGGCCGGTAGGGCCGGTGAACTGATAGCTGACGTGCTTTTCTGTGATGTTTCTGTTTGTGTTGTGTTTTTCTTCTGGTAGGGTTTTCATATGGTGTCACAGGGGGTTCTGGTGGTTTTGGTGGGATACTTCGGGGCTGCGGGATCGTTACTGTCACCGGCTTGCAGTGCTGTCATCAGGAACCTCTGAAGAAAACAAGATTCAAACCACCTAAGATACTTAAGGGCCCCTTATTGCACACGGGGCACCAAACTAATATTGCAGTTATTTGCAATTGTTTGCTAAATGTGGGAATTGCCCTGAAGGCCCTGATAGGCCAAAGCTGGCGCTTCTGTCCATCCACGACCGCGGTTCGCTCAAAGAGCGTACCTACGCAAACGAGGGCGCCTTCCTCCCCTAAATGGTTTCTACCTTCTCTAAATGTTACCTTCGGCAATGGCTTGTAAAGGTCTGCTAGGTTGGAATGGTTCCTTCCTCCTCTGAATGGTTCCTACTCCTCTGAATTGTACCCTCGGGTGGCTCACAAAAGGTCTGCTACCTTTGAATGGTTTTTTCCTCCTCTTCTCGCAAAAAGGTATGCTACGTTCAAAAGGTTAATTCCTTCCCTGAGATGGTTCACAAAAGGTATGTTACGTTCCCATGGTTCCTTTTTTAAAAATTTACCTTGACTGGTTCACAAAAAATGTTACGTTCAAATGCTGCGTGGCTGGCTGACACGTTTTTCTGGTATTCTTGGTATTTTCCTGGTACGGTTTTCATGTGGCATCACAGAATATCTGGTGGTTTTGGTTTGGTTTTGGTGAAATGCTTCGGGTTGCGGGTGTGTTTTGCTCGCTTGGTTTGTCATGTTGGAATTGGAATGGCCCCTTCCTCCTCTAACTGGTTCCTGCCTCCTCTAATTTTTACTATCAGCTGCCTCACAATAGGTCTGCTACATTGGGATGGTTCCTTCCTCCTCCAAAGTTTACCGTCGGGTGGCTCACAAAAGGTCTGCCACGTTAGAATGGCACCTACCTTTCTAAATTTGCCTTCGGGTCACATCACGCGCCATACTTTTTTTCAACCCGCTCCACCGCGAGTGCCAGATGCCTAAAGTATCCCAAAATACAATTTGGAAAATATTGGAGCCACTCGCAAGTCTCCATCCTCACTGCATTCGTCCACGGTGAGTTGGCCACCGGGTCATGTTTTCAATAGAGGCCGCAAACGGTCAGACAATATACACACACTGTGAGCGTTCTCTTCATGTTGACAAGCCACAGCCTTCAAGCGTGCACATAATCAACTAGGTTTAAGAAAACCACCTAGCATAGCTCTGATTTGTTTTTCCCCGCCTGTCAGGTGAGGGTTGTTAGTTTTTCTGTCAGCTGCCGTCCTCCTCCTTATTCTCCTCCTCAACCGCAAGTGCACAATGCCAGCCCGCCGGGCCTCAAGGCAGTGTTCCCCGCCGGACCTCAACCGCGAGCTCCGGCTGAGAGTGTTCCCAGCCACACCTCAACCGTGAGTCAGAAGATATGCAGAAGATACGCCGAAGAGAGTGCAAGAAAGAGTGTGAAAAAGATGCCAGAAAGAATGTCAGAAAATATGCCTGAAGGAATGTCAGAAATATGCCAGATAGAATGCCTGAATGAATGTCAGAAGAGATGCCAGAAAGAATATCAGAAAGAATGTGAGAAGATATGCCAGATAGAATGCCAAAATGAATGTCAGAAGAGGTGCCAGAAAGAATGTCAGAAGCTATGCCAGAAAGAATGTCAGAAAATATGCCAGATAGAATGTCAGAAGATATGCCGGAAGGAATGCTGAAATAATGTTTCAATGCATGCCATAAATTTTGTCAGATTGAAATGTCATGGTGGGGAAACATTACTTAACCATGCAGTTCACAAACTGAAGTGATTCCGTATGATTCCGTCATTTTGCCAAGGCTCAGTCCTCCGTTGAAGTTGGCATGTCATTTTGCTGTCTCTGGCAGACCGATCGATGGATTTGGGGATCCGTTGACACCAAACGTGGGATCCGTTGATACCTTTTTGTGGGGCCCGACCCGTCGCAACGACATTGCTTTCTTGAGGGATTTTTGTGGGGCCCGAAACAACATGCCATGACCTCCACCCAGCTGACCCAGCTGTTGACCCATGACCCATCCCAAACCATCCATGGGACTGGTGGCATTTACCCCATTGATGACCCATCCATATATGCACCGTATAACTGCATAACTATATATGTTATTCGTTCGTCCCATGGTTGGGCATCCAATAATGCAAAGCTTTAACAGACTCAGACTCAGTAGTAGACTCAACCAATGAGTGGGAAATGGGTCTACCAAACCTCTGTGTAAGTCCTATTTCTTGTATATGTAACACAATTAGCAATCCCAATCAATCTAACTCGCAAGTCCACGACCGACCAAGCACATCAATCCCCCCCCAAAGAAATCGATGGAGCTCCCGTGCCTTGTGTCTCTTCAGAAACATCCGGAGCTTCCAGAATTCCTCGCGCTTTCTCGAGTCCCACCGATCTGGGTCGGTCCGCGACCTGTCTCCGGCCCGTGCACGAGAGTATAGGGGGGAACACCCCCAAAAAAGAACAAAGAGTACCAGGACCCGACTCTACAGGTCACCAATTGAGACCTGTTAGGGTCCAACAACCCTCAACTAACAGCCTGGCCAGGAGGGTGCTGGTATAGGGAGTTCTGTGAGGTTTGCCTTTGGGACATCCCAAAAGTATCCAAAAGTAGCGAAAGAAGTGCCCGTTCCACACGTATGACAGTTGATAAAATTTACAGATTAGAGACGCCTATTCCATGGTGTGCCTGTCTGTGTTCAGAAGCCTTGCTTCAGGAGCCTAAGCTGGCTAGCTACTTTCAAAAATGCTTCAAACACATGGTGTTTCTATGATCCCAAAGAGGCTTGTGGGAATTTGACCAACAGATCAACATCCGCGGAAACAAACATCGATCAAATTGTCTGGTTTCGCTGGATTGGTTGCATGTTATCGACATAGATATCATAGTGTCTAATCTATGTCAACCTCTTTGAGTCCTTGCGCTTGAGTCAACCTCTTTGTTTGTAGGGTGCATGGCCAAACCATGTAAAAACCGTATATTTCAGGGTTGACCCCCAAAACTAACACTGATCAGTTGCTGTCACCCACTGTGGACGGCTCTCCCGTCTCGCGACAGCTGCGTCCTTGACAGTGTGCTCAGACCTCGCCATGGCGCCAAGGGCAGAAGGGACATCGACGTGATGCGCTCGACGCGCACGGCTCGAAAAACACCTCTCCTACACCCAATCTCGATCTCTGGCGGTCTGAAGATCCTACGCCTGGGGCGTTGAAGGCGTATTTTTGGGCCAAGCCATTAATCGTTCTCCATATCAGTGACTCCATGCCCTCTAAATCATGCAGCTTAGTGCCGCTTCGGTCGGCCTTGCCGTGTTCAAAGCTGAGTTCACCCCATGTCCATCCATGTATTTAGACCCATACCCAAACAATCCATGTATATATGGCATACTTACATATATTTACACTATCTTATACATTAGTGTGGTTTCAGGGAGAAATGTATATTGTAAATATGCCAGTCCCATGGAGTGTCTGTGATAGTGAACATGTTTCTCCTTCCCCGATATGAATCTTCCCAGGGACTCTTCTCTTCTCTTTGGTGTTTCGCACTTTCTCAATGTTTGTTCTCAAACAAGGGGACCCTATGTGAGGATGATATGACTCTATACTATCCTTATCTCTCCTTCTTCTTGGATATATTTACTTCCCAGCACCACCCCTCCTGTCTCGCTGTCCCAACCGGAAGCGCTCTCAGGGCAGAGCATCGACCGCAGTTGGCCCAACGACCCAGTGATGCTGCCCACCACGTAGGAGAAACCCACGAGCGCGAAGACCACCTGAGATCTTTGGACCGAAAAAACACATGGGTGGTTTTGGTGTCTTTGGTGTTTTGATGTGTTTCTTTTCGGAAAAAGGAACAACATTGACATACATTGACCATGTTTTTTTTGTTTTCTTGTTGAAGGAAAAGGAAGGACCTCCCCAAAACATCCAGCTTCCTGAGGTTCTTCAAACCAGAAGAACACCCCTGGTTCATTGGTTGAACCTCCTGGCCTGCTGGGTCAGACAGCCTGCCACTGGTGACCGGGTTGAAGGAAACTCACATGACTCCAAAGAAATAGACCCTCAGGATATGTTTTGAACCACTTCTTGCAGGACACATGAGTCTCATCGCCTATGTGTTCTTCCAACATCCCTCAGACACGTGGACGAAACATCCGTGCCACTACCCAGAACTCACAAGAACATTCGTTTATATATGTTGTGTGATCCACTGGCCCACTGGTTGCTTGACCGAAAAAAACTGTTCAAGGACTTTCTTGACCTGATCATGTGTTGTCCCGTGTCGACAAACAACAAGAAGCCGGAAAAAAAACAACGGAAACATGGTGATTAGCTCTTGGAACTATTATATATGTTGTTTTCTCTGCACACCTCCAGAAACAGTCCCAAAACATGCGAGTTGATGATTACCCAGACTGACCAAGAAGTGAACTCACCTCTAAACTTGCATTGGACTTCCTAAATTGGGGGGGCCCTTCTCTGGTGTTGAGTCCAAGTACCTCTCCATCTGCTGGAGTGGGCCAACATACAACTCCTTTGTCCCGCTCTTTCCAAGTGGCCACGGCGATGGTGAAGACCCGTTCGTTCATATTCTGTGGCCTACCAACGGTGAAATCCGAGCATACGAACCAAATCCCCAGCTGGCTTGACGATCGGAGACCCAAACTGCCAAGTGATCATCCAAGGAATCCTGGATCGAATGGGTCTTCCTTGGGTCTATCCTAATACCTGTAACAGTGGATGATGGTGGTTAGTGAAGGCCTTGTTCCAAAATGGTAATAATATGTAATAGTAATTGTTTACTGACTGTTACAGGTAATAGTACAGACCCAAGGTCTTCCAGTATTTGGGACCATCTGAACAAGTCTCTGCCTCCACCCCGTTGCTCACGTCCTAACGAACGCAAGGTGGTTCATGGATAGAAAAAACCACCCCTTCTTTCTGCGATCTCTTACATCGCTGTTTGTACGGGTACAATGGGCCTACCACGGTTTGGAGCTCCGGTTTTGGACTTACAGCCACATGCAGGCTGGATTAAATATGCTTAACACTTACCCAGTTCCGCGAAAGGCCACATGAACACCAAATTAGTGAAACCGAAATGAGTCTGCAGATCTCTGGTTTCTGTCCGTGCGTGGAACAGTCCATTCCATTGGCTGCATATGATGCACAAAGGAGAGCATCTGTGCTCACCAAGATTATGCTTCACCCCATCTAGTGGCGAAGCAAGAATCCCACCAAAAGAATAAATACTGTAGACCTCGCGCCTCGCGCCTATTGAGAAAGGAGAATTCAGCAGTGCCGCCAGTGGCTCAAGCGGGTGGAAAGAAGGCAAGAAGGCTCGGGGCAAAAATGCCACATCCCAAAGATAGAGGAGACCCAGCTCACTGTCACTGTATCCGCAGCGCCCCCCAAAGGGGCGCCCTGTGGACTCTATTGGCACTACGTCTTTACTGGTTTACTCCCACCAGCTTGACCAGCTGAAAAATCCGCAGTACCACCCTGGCGTTGGAAAAACCGCTGCACAGCAGTCATGGAGAAGCAGAAGCTGGGCATCCTCCGTGTCTGATGCGGGTGCGCTTGCAGCCCGTCCCGGATCTTCCAGGTGAGGGCCCTGGATGCCAACGCTGCGCTGGGCTTCCCGGGCGCGATCTCCATGGAGGCCGGCGTGAACCTGTGGCACGGCAGGTGTGGTTGGACCGATGGGTGGTATTTGCTGCAGTTGTTTTAGTTCAATAAATTGTGTGACAATGATAGAGGCAAGGATCGTCAGTAAGGCGACTCCAGTGAGACCATCCAAACCGCCGACCCTGGTTGCGGCGCCCCGGTCGTGAAGGTGTCACCCGAATCGGGTCTGGTCGCGAGCTGGTGCGAGGTTCGGTTTGGGGAGGTTTCGGGTTGCAGGATGTAGCTCGGGATGATCAGGTCAGCCACCTGCCAGCTATTCATGCATAGCAATAAATCAAGTCCAAACAAATCAACTTTCACTTCAATTCTGTTTGTGGAGGGTAAGTCCACCTTTTGCACACGGCCCGAACGGAAAACAAACGTCTCACTGAGCTCCCAACTGGGTGATCGACCAGTGAAATGCCGTTGCATACCTGGAGGAAGTACCGAATCGAAGCCGTCATCGCTGTCAATCAGGTATGGGTATCATCCAATCCCCAAATACACCCTGAGAGTCCAAATCCGCCTGCACCGAAGGTGCTGGGGCGTGTGTATCCGGGTGGCATATAGTCAACCGCAAGATTTTAGCTTTAGCTGGGGGTGGGCCATTGTCGGGCAAAAACCCTGCGTTTTTGAAGGCTGTTGAACATTGAGTGCAAATAACGTCGTAAATAACGGCATTTGATGAAGGTTTTGGGACACGCAATTTTTTGAGGCGTTCGGCGTTCTTGAAAAAGTTCAAAAAAAAAGTCGGGCTTTCGAAGATTTGGTCAGAAATAGCCGGTAGAATCGGCAGAAAAAAAAAATGCAGGGTGGAATAGCAGCCCTGCAGGGTGGAAAAGAAACCCTCGCGGGCAGGAAACGAGACCCCGGCAGGTTGAAAAAAGAACCCTCACCCGGGTGGAAAGGAAGCCCCTTCAAGGTGGAAAAGTAACCCGGAAAATTTGAATAAGAACCCTCACTGGGGTGGAAAGGAAGCCTTTGCATGGCAGAAAAGAATCCCCTGCAGGGTGGTTTCAAGAAACTCTGCCGGGCAGAAGGTGTGCACAACACACGAGTGCGCAGAAACAGGTCAGACAAAAAAAAGAAACTGCTGGGCAGAATTAAAACCCGGCCCCTTCCAGGTGGGGCAACATGAATCTGTGGAAGTTCTGAGGCAAACCATGATAGATCCAAACAGAACAAAACAACGACCTCTTCGGAAAGCAGTTGGACCCTCCCTGGCAGTTTGACCCCAAAAGACAGGATCCATGTTGATGGAACATCTCCATCTCTGGCGGTGGAGTAGTGCAGGGCCTGCGCAGCACCTGCAGATCTGATTCATCAAGCAAAGCCAAATATGTCCTCTTGCCGTCCCTTTGGTATGCGATCGAGTCTCCAAAGTGCTTCGACAATGCAGGCCATTCTGGTCTGAGACCTGTTCACCATCTACGTGAGCTGGACCGCTCTACCAGTTTATGATTATGCTCAGCACTTTAAGCTTCAAACCAATTCGACTGGCACTGAATCCTAGTGGCAACATGGCAACCTGCGCCAATCAAATGACCTTTACCTGCCACCCAAGCATCAAACGGGACATACGAAGATCCGAATTCTCCCACAAACAAAAAACGCATTGCGACAATGGAAATCTTCTCTACTTCAGTCCATTCTCTCCAAACCCACCAAACACATCCAAACACGTTGTTCCTTCCTTCTTTCCGTTTGGAGGCCGCGCCCAAACCAGTTTCATCGCGCCGCTTCGCGCCGCGAATCACGGCTCTCGGGTCACTTGTAGTCCCAAGGCGCCCGGTCCTCGGGACAACGGCGGGATGGAGATCTGGACGGGCTGTTTATGCGTGTAGCCGGTCACATCGTCGACATCTGTTTAGACATATTCACACAATTATTATGCAAAAAAGGCATGGCCATCCTATGTGTGCATATCCTTCTTCCTACATATCATTCAGCTCGGCCCTGTTTTGTTAGTTGCAGTCTTGTGACGAATATTCTGCAGTTCCCAGCCTCTGCCGTGCGAAATTCTACTGCCCAGCCTGACAATGAGTTAGCCGCTAACCCGGTCAACCCCCTCTGACCGTCCCATACGGGGAGCAAACGAATCACAGGAGTCGATCGACTGACCCCCATGTCGTTGACCACCTCGTTGAACCCTGAGTTTTTCCAGCCAAGGTTCCAAATCTTCTTGAGACAGCCAGGTTTGCCGAACGTCCTCGCCGTGGAACACGAAGCGAGACTTGACCCAAGTCGGCCCTCGGTTTAAATGTAAAGTGTCAACTATAGGTCACTGTGATGTGAAAAAAGACTCAGTCCAAAAGGTCTAACATGGTCTCCTGGGTCTAAAAATGATCCAAACATATGGAGTGGAGCGATTTGAATAGGGAGATCCCCTCACCCTGGCTGGTAGACTGTAGCTCGTTTATGGTCCTTCTTCCGGCGTTCCCTGGGAGGTCTCACTATTATGGAGTGAAATGGAGTGAAGTAAGATCCATGGTCCCACCCGGCTCAGATCACACAAATGGACTGTCGACGCTTCAAACAAGCATGAAGAACAGCAAATTTGTGGTCGTACTCTGTTGTGCTTTTAGGGGTCGTGTGATGGGCTGTTTAAAAAAAATAGTTTTCTGCCAAATGATACAAATGGCCTTCCTGTAATTAATAGGTTTGGTGTGGTTCCGGGGTATTGCAGCCACATGCCAGGTTGTGCAAATTGTCTTCCTTCGACACGACGGAACCACAACGACAGCGAGAAGCTCTTGGATGAGCCTTCGAACGACACGCTCGCATGTCAGAAGTTATTCATGAGGAAATACGCCTTCTTTGCTGAAAAATCAAGACTAAATGTGAAAGGCAGTCAGAATGAATGGATGTCGATGCTGGTTCTCAACACTGAGACACTGAGGATGAATGAAGAAAAAAAACACAATTGCAAAAACTGAGTTTGCATGGCTGTGAGATTTCATGCAAAGTGCAAACTCTCTACAGTTCCAAAGCCGCTGTATATAAGTATAGTAGGTTATCTTGAGGATCTGTCAGTTGAAAGTAGTATAGCCGAAAGTACTGCAGCTACTGAAAAGTCTATATCACTCGATACGATCATATCCCCCCTAAATCAGGTCTACGGCCGAAACGAATTACTCTTCGGCAGCGCTGTGACCCGCGTGCCGCTGCAGCGCCACGCTGTCCGTCCTGATGTCCCATGGCAAGGAGATACCACACACAGGCGATGAGGTGGTTGATCGCCAAGAGCAACAGGACCTTGGGCAGCCCAGGTCCGAACACAGCGAAGAATGTCAAAGAAATGACATACCCAGACACGACCCATTGGACATACATTGGGGTGCTTGAAAAGGGCCATGGACACGGCCATTCACACCATTTCACACCAGAATTCCTGGCCCCACATTCCACAGTATCTATGGGAATCTCCTGATCCAATCTCAGCTCATCCTCCATGATCATCATGACCCAAATCCGGATGATGCACTTCCGCCGAACACTTCGTTTTGCTTCCACCAAGGCATGTCGTGTAAAAACTGGTCCATGACTAAGGCTTCAACTGACGTACAACAAACATAGAGCTGCGTGACTCCGTGGGTGAAACATCAACCCAAGCTCCAGGCTGAAACATCGAGATATCTGAAATTTCACCACCCAATTACATACATACAGCTATAGGCTATATATATATACATCACATACGTGTCGGGCCTTCCCAGCAAAAACCCACCGAACTTCCCCAATCCCCCGCGGATTCAACGGAGCTTGGAGTGCGGACCCAGCCACCAGACCAGAGCGAGCGAACGGTTTTTGGTTCGGTCCCTGACATGGGGAAGCTCACAAACGACCCCAAAAAAGGCCACGGGGAAGCGACAACCGACCTAATAATAGCCATCATGTCATTAGTCCCCCATAGTTAATGGTGAAAAAAGGAAACACAATTTCTTATGGTAAAAACGACCCCAAAACACATCTGATGGTGATGGGAAGCTAAAACGACACATCCATTTTTATCCATTTCTTACAGTCCCCTCATTTATGGTGACTTCTATCATATCCTGAACGGGTCCAAAGCCCCCCCCTAAAAACCGCCATGGTGGGAAGGGAACCAATAAAGCACCAGACTGACTCGTCGGTGGGGAGTAGCATCGCGTGGTCCGGATCCATGGTCCCATGGTCCCGTGGGGAGGGGTGGCTACCGGCCCAAGTCGGCCCGACACCGTACGCGACCTCCATGGTCTTCGTGCAGTTCCAGATGATCCTCGTTAAACCGGATGCAGAGTCCCTCCCCCAAGTCTGTGACGTGGCAAAAGAGGGAGTGGCAACACATGAGTCACAATGGACGGGTGGACAATACACGCCTTCAATCGCCCACATCAAGTACTGTATAAGTAGGGCGACATAAAATTCACGGCATGTCTGGCTTCTTCAAAACGAAGGACTCCAAAAAATCCAACAACAATTTTTTGTTTGTTTGTTGAAGTCTTGCCAAAGAAATTGAAGAATCTGAAACAAACACATATCAATCTTGGTGTGTGTGTTGAACAACTTTCTATAGGTTTCTGAAAAGCACCTCTGCACTCTGCCAGGAATCCATCCACGACCCATTGACCCCGGTCTTCCTTCCCTCACCAGCGCAAACCAAGAGTCCATCTTCAAGATCTTGATCTGAGCCGAGCCAGGGGATGGAAACATGGTTGAACCAGTCGCATGTTTCGTCTATAGTTTTCTTGTTATTGTTGTGTCCAGTTTTCCGAAAACTGCCATGGTCCATGTCTGTTCCTTGTTCTCATTCGTGAGGAGCGAAAATAACTCATGCGGGAGCAGGAAAAACACCACCGTCCGGAGTCCGACTCGGAGAACAATCCCCGTCGGTTTTTACGACTTGGTTGCCAGGGATGATCCATCATGCCATCTCCTTTGGTTGGGTACCGAGTATCGTGGCAACTGGAGGGTGCATGATGCATGTGCATCTTTTTTGAACCATCAAGTAGGATGTGATGTGCGTGAAGGAATTAATAAGGAATGATTCTAGGATTTTCTGAGGGATAGTTTGCGCTGCCAGCCTGTTGATTACACATTTAGGAGCAAAGAAGGTGGGGTAGTGGTAATAGTAGTGGTAGTAATCGTCGTCGTAACTGAGATCGACTGCCGGTCACTCAAACCGATGAGTTCGGTTTCCTCGCTTGGGTGTGTTGAGCCCCAAGAGCGCCCAACCAATGAGTTGGTTCATATATATTGATCACAAATTTCCGTCCCAAACCATTCATTTGTTGGTCTCCTCGCAGGGGAAGGTCTGCACTTGCCAGTTGCTTTGGGGATGGTAGTCCTGGCCTGAAACTGGGTGTCCTGGGTCAACCGGGCGTGATATCGGAACACATTAAAACACAAATCGTTTGCGAAAATATGTTCGCCCCACGCCTTTGGTAAACCTTACTTAGCACCTGTCAGCCTGACAGTTTGTTCGGTGTCCACATGAGTCCACATGCAACTTCATCTAAGTGGCCCAGATTCCAGCCATCTCGGACTCGAAGATATCATCAATGGCTTCCTAGGTGCTTTACTTCAGATCGTCAGATGATGACCAAACAGGGGAGAAAACAAAACATTGGGCTATGCAGCTATACAAAAGTTCCTTTATTAAGCGTAGTTCTTGGCTAGGAAGCAGGCTGTTGATTCAACTTGAAAGAGGAGAGGGTGAACGAAAGGTAGCAGGCAATCACAAGTAACCCTGGTAGAAGTCCATGACGGCGTGAACCGGCGCAGGGGGGATTTGATCCAGGGGGGGGGCCCCCCCCGACAAACAGAATCAACTCTTACAGGACCAAACTCAATGCACAATCCCAACTCCTGATTGTAATACATGTTTGCTAAAGCAAGGAGAACTCAGGTAGCTCAAGCTACCTTTCGTGACTGTTTCTTTTGACAACATCCATCCTTTTCTGAGTGGTCCAAGGGAAAGAACCACAAGTGGCGCTACAGCAACAAAAGCTCTCATCCAGGTGTCGTGGCGCCTTGTTCGTAAACACACCAAAGATGGGAGAACTGTCCCAGTCGACTTCTTTGTGTCTCTTTCTGTTGGTGATAGACTTCAGGGCTTTTGTGCACCAATCAACTCCTTGTTCCCAATGGGGGGTTGGGAAAGCCAGGCAAGAAGCTGAAGACCCTTGCCAGCCAACAGCAAACGACCCTCCAAAAAGGGTTTTGGGTTTAAGGTTGGCGGGTCTCACTGTGGGACTGGTCAGGAGGGCAAACCACGAACGGATCGAAAGGAAATTGAAAGGACCAAAATACACCTTTTGGTTTCCTTTTTTGTTCTCCTTCCTCCATGTCCTCCGGTCACAGTGAGTGCCAGCCCAGCCGGGACATGCACGGACCTGCGCACCATAGAGAGTGCCAGGTTCGCCTGAGCGCGTAGGCGCGCACGGATCTGCACACCACAGAGAGCGCCATCAGTCTGGGCACGCACGGACCTGCACAGATCGCAGTGCCTTCTTCCCTTGAGAGTCTTGCTTCCTGGAATAAGAAGATTGGCACTGCTCCCACAAATCATTGAAGAAACTGGGTTCGAGCGAAAATCTCTTGCTCTCACTGAGCACGCAACAATCCTGAAGAATCCTTGCGACTGATGAGAAACCATCCACAGTGCCAGTGTACTCTTCTTCCTCAAGATCTTCAAACATGCAAACATGCATGATTGCGTGTTCAACTATCAATCCTCCTTGCGCGTGGAATCTTGAATGAGGCGACGTGGTCACGCTCAATGACACACCTTTCAAGCTGCCCAGACTTGCACGGATGGTCTCCGACACACCCGGCTATTGTGACGTTGCAAGCCTTTGTTTCAAGCATGGATCCAGTTTCTCAACAGGGACGTTCAAACGCTTCATTTGCCTGCTTTGGCCCACACTGGCAGTGTACGAGCATGTGAGTTTTTTTGAGTTTCATGATTGAAAGCGTCGACAAAAACCTCAGTGTGTGAAAATGAAGACGAGTCAGCTTCCGCAACAGGCGCACCACAGAACCAGACACGTCATCAAAAATCTGCTTTTCCACTACCGGTGGGCACCACCATCAAGATGCAAGCTGGTGCGACGAGCTGGCCAAATGGCCGGCAAACGGGTGCGATCGCTCGCCGCTGTTCATACAACCAGGTGACGGCTTTGCGATTGCGAGCGAACTTGTCGAAGTCTCCGCGGCGATGAGGGGCCGCGCCGCAATGCAAGATTGGAAGAGGGTCCCATGTGGTCGCGTGCTTCCTTGCTCTCCCCCTTCAGCTCACAGCAGCGAAGATGTCCTTGGTTTGGTCGCCTCTTCTTCCCACGTTCACGTGCACAGCTTTCACCGCACGCCCGGTTCCTTACGAGTAAAGGTTCATTGCGGAACCAGAGTTGCCAGGCACTCCCAGCCCACCAGAGCCCTGTCCGTGGGAAAACATGGATGTTCGCACTGTGTCCGCCATGTGACTGATTCGTTTGTTTCTTGTTCGGTAACCTTGTGTTTTGTTTTCTCGTGCATCTCTGGCTTCTCTGGTTTCAAGTTTAGGTCCCAAAGCTGACAAACTCCGCTGTTTTACCGCAAAGACTGAGATCGGTGGCTTTTGCGGTGAAACACAACACATACAACACGTTCCGCGTAAATGATGTAAAATCCCTGGACCTTCCAACTACCAAAAAATTATGGTTGTTTTGGTTTTATGGTCGTTTTGGTCGTTTTGTTTGTTTTGCGTTATTTTGCGGATTTTTGTGGTCGTTTGCTGGTTTTTTGCGCGCGTTTTGTGTTAATTTGCGGTCGTTTTGTCGGTTGCGCTGATTTGCGGGCGTTTGCGCGGAAAACCGGGTCAATAACCAAAACTACCAGAATTTTTTGGTCGTTGGAAGATCCAGGTCTGTTGAGACTGCAATAACACCTATTAAACAACCATCCATGCCGACTGTACTTATATAAACTATACGCTGTTATACGGACTTACGAGCTATATACTTAGAAGATCTTAGAAGCTACTTGACATTTATTGTATTGTATAATAGCAGATATTAATGCTAAGTTCCATAAGTTTCCCGTGAGTAACTTATAAGCAGCTAAGTCCCAAGCGCCTACGCGGCAGGATTGGCACCTGCACAATCTTTTCATTCATGACGAGGCATCAAACTAGGAGGCCTGGGGTGGCAGGGTCGTAAGCCTCATGTTTGCAGTTCTTGAACTCAAAGTGAGGAGGGTCTCGAGATGTTAAATCCAACGATTCAGCCAACAACTCTCGATGTTCCATGGTCTTTGCCACTAAATCCAATCAATGTCCCCGGAATTGTCATGGCGAAGTAGGTGGCCATCACGCACTCGTGACCTGGATTCCAGCATCATGCCGGTGACCTTGAGCTTGATCATCACAGGGCGTTCCATGAACAAGCTTCAAACAGGTGAAACGTCCTTGCATGTCATCTATGGGTCCACGCACCAGGTGAATCATGCACCAGTTGATCATGCACCTTCGTCCCACCGTCTCAGCCGATGTTGAGCCCAGTTTGGGCGCCCCAAATGACTGAGTCCACACCGAACAAGCGTGTCCACCTCGCCCGGCCCTTGGACTCCCAAAAATGGCCGTCGGTGGCGACGAACCTCCTAAGAACCGCCCCAAATGTCTCTTCCGCCCAGGCGTCTAAGATCCACTTCAGCTTCAAGAGCCGGATCCTTGGCTCGCCCGAGATCTCTGGCCGGGCGGCGCGAAAGGCGGCTCGTGGTGTTGGGTACAAGCCCCGTGGGGGCTGATCTCCCACACATCGGTGCAGGTGAGTAGGTGAGATATCCCATTTCCGGTCCTGTGACATGGAGTCTTAATGAGTTCTCTCATCCAGCAGCTGGAAAGAGTCGGTGTTTTGGTTCATGACATGGTTTGATGTTTGCTTCCCCCTGAAGACCACATCTACTGACATCTAACAACGTAAGTTGAAGGCTCCGATGGCTTTCTGAACTTAGTCTTCACCCAAACTCGCTTCCGTCCCCGGTCGAGGCTTTGAGGGCACCGGCTTTGAGGGCACAGTTGAGCCTTTCGCCAAACAACTCACCGAGCTTCGTCTGTCATTGGGGGTTGACCAACGAAGCTTAGTCGACAGGCGTTGGATCCACCGGAGGAGTTGGTCATCCAGCCATGGACTCCACAGCCATGTCCATGTCAGATCAAAGCGCCAAACAGGTCGATATTGGTTCCAGATCCTGAAAACAAAAAGCTTTGGTTTCATGAATCAGTGAAGGTACATGTAGAAGAACCCCAACCCATGCAACAAAACCCAAGGCGTATCTTCTGGACCTTCACCCTGAAGAGGGAAGCCATTATTGGCATTTATTAGCTCCCCCCGCAGAAACTGACATGGCGGCTGGACATTGCCAAAATCTGTTCAGGTCTTGACAGAGAGTCTGTCACTCTGCTTTATACATCCCTCTGGGCAGTAGAAAAGTCTTGTTCAAGACTGTGACAAACGATCCCCCAATGGTTTGGCGCGACACTTGTACACACTCATGTAACTCATGTATACATGAGTCAAGGATAAACATATCAGAAAAGTATCAAAACACGTCTTCAGATTCCGGAAACCTACAAACAGTTCCGTGTTCTTTTCGGGGTGGTCCATAGGGTGTATGGGACCCGACCAAGTCACCGATCCACACCCGGACCCCGTGCCGTCCCAGTGGCAGTCGCGCGGTCCGGACCAAACGAAAGGCCCTGAGGAGCTTCACCACCTCGCCATCGCCTAGAGTCGACTCACCGGTGGCTGAGGTAAGCTGAGGAAGTACTTGCAGTGTTGGTAAGCTCGAGGCTTTTTCTCCTGGTCATTCAAGGATCCACTGTACAAAAGCGGTTAGGCTTCACAAGTCTCTTCATTACCCGACGCACCTTCAGCTGGCGCTATGTGCTTTCTTGGATCCTTGACCTTTGAGCTGCGTTCCAAGAGGAGGATCATCTCACAGTGCAAGGTGTGAGGAAACATGTCCACTGCTACCGCTCGCACCGGGATGAAGGGATCCTCATCGTTTTCACTGGGCATGGTAAGCTTGATCACATCCTCTACCAGGGAGTCAGGATTGCAACTCACATAAACGATCCGGGACAGTTGACTACAGCTCCTCAACGCTCGCAGCACGGTGCTATGGAGCCCAGGTCGAGGTGGGTCAACGACCGCTGAGGTCCGCATATTGGGGTCGAGCTCTTGCAACAGCTTTGGCAAGATATCCTCAGCTTTGCCCACCATCCATTCCTTGGATTCGCTGTCAAAAAAAAGTGTGAAACACAAAAACCCATATTCCCAGCAAGGTTAGGGGCCTTGAACCAATAGACTTCTAAGCAAAGTAGAGTCCCATATATTCCCCATATAAAACCAATCCGCAAAGCCAGGATTCCGTATTCTCGATTTGGTTCAAGGCAGCATTTGCCTTGGCCGATTCCACCGCCTCGGGCACCAGCTCGATGCCGATGACCTTCCTGCAGCGTCGACTGGCGCAGAGGCCAATGGTGCCCACACCGCAGCAGACGTCCAGAACAGTGACCTGAGCGAGCTTCAAAACCCATTTGTTTTTAATGAATTAGTATGAAATAGTTCCTCTATGTTCCTCTAGAACATAAAGATTTGTGTACAGACCCTTTTGGATGTTGCTCACCTCCTCTTCGGGTTGAAGCCACTCCAGTGCTCGACCATAGAGCAGGGCACAGGTGGCGCTGTTCGCCTGGTTCGGAAGGCCGAGGGAATTCAATGATATGTTCCCCCCTTAGAGGGGATTCAGCCCCGGGGGGGAATCATGGCGAACATCAAGTCACAAAAATCACCGTAAAGAAGCAAAGTATAAAGAAAGACGTGGCAAGGTGCCTCAATGAAAAAACAACCAAAAAAAACATCGTCACATGGCCTGATAAAAGGAGAGTGGGCCAATGTCGAAGGACAGCCCAAGGAGTTGCATCCTCAGTTGCGGCTGCCCGTAAATCAGCTCCAACACCGCACCGGGTCGTGCAGCATCGGACACCTCGTCGTTGAATTGCAGGTAAACGGAGACCACAGGGAGCGAGACCTGGTCCTGGGTGGAGGGGGGACCATTTCAAAGGCAAAGGTTGGAGGTTGGTGAATGAAAACGTCACAACGATCGTCAGGTTGGAAACAGTGCAATGAAGATATAGTATACTTGTTTGTTCTGTTGCGAAGATGAGGACATGGCTTGCTATTTTGCAGACTGGGAGAAGTTATATAACTAGTAGCTCTCTGTATAATGAAGAATACATAAACAAAACTAGCACCAATCACTTCCCCCTTTGTCCTGTGTGAGCGCAGCCTTGATCTCCGAGACCAACTCTTCCTTCTCCTCGCCACTCACCGTGGCGGTTTGCACCATCACCAGCAGTTCGGTGCCCGAGAAGCGCGCCATCACCAAGCGCCAGAAGCCGCGCTGCCAACCCCTGCCTCGCTCGAAGACAGGAAATTTAGAGGATCTGGCACAGTCACGCAGGGCCTTGCAAAGCCTTGGATTTGCTGGAACCGGGAAGCCATTTTTAAAAAATAAGATAGTCACCAGGTTAGGGGATTTAATCTTATAATAGTCCCAGGTTCGGGGATTAAATCTTATAGAGAACATCAAAATATCAAAACATCACCTGATCTACAAAACCAGGAAGCCGCTTCATCTCCTGAGGCACGAACGGCACCTCGTCGCAGCTGGCCACGACACGCCCGAAGCCATCGTCTGTGATGCGCAGCACCATGCCGCACTCGACTTGACCCGAGGAATCAAAACCAATACTGAACTCACATTTGTTTCGGTATCCCTCCAAACTCTCGTTGGGCGTTCCAATCGCCGCATCTAAGGGGCAAGCACATCCCACGGGCGCCTTGGAACCCTTGGACCACTCGTGGCTGGTCCAGTCAGGTGGCGGTTGATTCAGATCCCGGCACTTTTGGGCCACTTGCTTGGTAAAGGCCCGCACAGCTGACTTGATGTGAACTTGCTTCATGCCCAGTTGGGTCTCGTAACTCCAATCAATCAAGGGAGAAGTCTTGTGCAAGATGTCTCCAAATTTCTTGTTCTTCAACTTATCTTTCACATCTTTCAGCGTTGGCACATGCCCTGGTGGAAAGTCTTTGATCTTCTGACGCTTGGCACTGGGTTCCAAGCCGCCTTCCTGGGGTGCCTTCCTCGGTGTGCCATCCTTCACCGTGATGCTGAAGTTCCGGCACTGTAGACCATTGATGGCCTCTCTGAACTGTTCCTTGTGCTCTGGCAGCACGGTCACGAAGGCATAACTCCAGGTGGGCAACTTGAAGACCTTCTGCAGTTTCACTGGACTCACCTCCGTCAGCCACTGCTCCAACTTCCCATCTGGCATCTTGATGAAGTCTTTGCACTGCACGTGCAAGACGACGCCCTTCTCCATCTTCTCCTCTTCTCCATTGGGAGGCGGGGAGCTTGCTTTGGCCTCTGGCTCGGCCATTCTTTCAGCCTTTCAGCTGGCCAGCCAAATTCTAGGTTAAAGGGAGTCTTCAAAAGAACATCGGCAAAGATTCAGCGAAAAGGATCCGAAAAGGACACAATCCTTTGAGCACTTGAAGCTTCAGCCACACACTTGAGGATCGTTTTATACTCCAAAAATGGCATGTCATCATCTGCTGGACTGAGTATATACAATTCCATTCTACTTACCAAAAGAAACATCCTACGTACTGTATACACCTTAAATATCCTTAAATGTTCCTGTTAACTGTCTTCATTCCCTGCACAGGGTTGTACTTAAGGTTTCGCAAGGCTGAAGAAAATTAACCTTAATGCTCCCAAGTGGTGGTCACATCACATCCCGATTCGACACGACTCTCCGAATGGCACATTTATATATATATATATAGATTGGGGTGCTTGAAACGGACAGCAAAGCGGAGAAAAAACCTCACCAATCCCCATCCTTTTGGTGGAAAACCCCTCCCATCCCTCTGTATTTCAACGGACCCACCGCGGCTTTAAGGCTTTACATCCCATCCCACGTACGCCCTACGCGTCCCATCGCTCGCTCGCTCCTCGCGCGGATCGCTCGCGGCCTGAGTTTTCGTCTTCCACCTGGGGCGATCCGATGGAATAAGTACGGACGAAGGAGAGTCGAGGTCGATGCCCTTGGCTGCCAAAGAAATGGGGGGCCCGTGTCTCTTCATCATCATCCATTTGGTTTGGGGGTCAGTGAACATCCCTTTGACTCCAGTCTGCGTCTGCCCAGCACATGTTCACCGACCAACCCTTAAGATAATATATTGATTTGAACGGAAGGGCAGAAACGTGCGCAAATCTCTCGTGGTGCTTTCGCAAGATAAGAGGGATGTCTTGCACATCATATGAGATATACCTGAGAAGCTGCAAACGAAAGCCAGCGTTACCATCGGCCTCTGTAAAACTACACCTTACCATTCAGATGATGCAAACGATGCAAATTGCATTTCTTGCATCACCATCCCCTCAAAAAATAACAAAGAATCACCTCCAAAACAACCTCAAAAACCTTACTTAGGTGGACCCCTAAACACCATCTAATTTGAAGGCTACGTAGCCCTTTCTCGGGCCACCCCCCCCACACCCCCTACTTACTCACTTCATTCGCCAAACACAACTCAGCTGGCACCTTTTACGAAGGCTGGCTTTCGTAATAACTTGATATACAAACATGTCCAACATATCATGTACGGCATCTTTACAGTACATACATTTACCACTGAAACCACTACAATATAGGTATACATGTCATACATGGAGTGTTTGGCATATTCCAAGCTGCCTTAAGTGTTATCTGACTATCTTTGACCGCAAAAATCCACAATCACATCAAATCATGGTCTGCTTCCACACCGCTGGGGCATTTGGTGTACTTGAAGTGAACAAATGTCGGTTTGCCTGTCAATGTGAAAATATATGCCTCATGGATGCCTCATGGTCTATGATCAATTTGTCCATGTTTCAAATCCTCCACTCAGGGTCACTTCTATCATGCACGCAAACATGAACATGTGAGTCGTGCGGCTGTGGGTCAATGCCAATCACTCAAAAAACAGCGTGGGCGCTTGATATGCCTGCTAGTCCATGTTGATTGCTTGACAAAGGAGCTGGTCTTTCTCACAGATTTGCCGACACTCCCAACACCCAGTTATACTCAAAAGTTGCCGCGGTGTTAGCGCTCAACCAAAGAGTGCAACCGTTGACGGGTCGCGTCGTACAACGGGGTTCAGACAACGCACGAAAAGGAGTGGAGGATTTTGTTCACTCACTGGTAGAGACTCAAACACAATCAAACAAGAAAACAAGAACAACATGACATATAATAACCTTTAAAAATATCGAAAAATCAACTGTTCGAGTGTTTCTGCTCACATTGACCCGTCCCAAGGGTGGTCGCTTTGGGATGTCCTTCCCCCTTTTTCGATCCAAGGGTCCAGGTCCATGATGGCGAATGTCCAATCAAAGGGCAAGACCTGCCGACCGAGCCCCGCGCCGCGAGCCGAGAAAGGGTGAAGAGCGGGGGTGTCCTCCCCCAGTGACGAAGTGAGGAGGTCCCTAAAAGCGGTAGCTTTAGCTGGCAGCTTAGTGCTCTCTCTTCTAAAACAGGATCTCCAAATACAGTCACAACAGGACCATGGCCTGCGGCGCCTGCGGCGCCTGCGGCCATGTTCCACCGTCACCCGTTTTTTTTTGGATCCAACGAGGACGGACCAAAAGGACCAAAAGGACGGACCGCAAACGAATCGCAACAAGGACATGAGAACATGAAGCTTGAACTCCTTGGTCCTTTTGGTCCAGTCCACGATGCGGTTTGAGGCCAGCTTCAAGCGGAAAAAAGGGATCTTAACGGATCTTAAACAAACACAATCGCGTCCCGTTTTGCAGAATGATCTGCTCAGAAACCGATCTGCTCACGATCTCTACCCGGTGTGCACTGTACACTTCGTGTGTACCGTTTGACTCTCCTGTGCTGGCTACTACAGGCCCGGTGACACTTCGAGGGGTCGGGGTCTTGCTCCAACTCTTAGGACATGCCGTCACTGGCCTACAGCCAAGGGCTGGGAGACCTACACCTTCCAGGGAGGAGTTGGTGCAACTCCTTGCAGGGTGGACTCCTTGCCTCCCATCGACTCGGTGTTTTTTCACCGGTTCTGTGGGCCCGGGCCGTGGCATCGACGACGAACCAGGTCTTTAAGTAGTGGATGAAAATGCCTGAGTCGGACAACGCCAGCAGCTCAGGGGTGGGGTGCCTGGGGTTGGAGAAGAGGCGAGGGAGAAAAAGCAAGATGCCGTGCAAACTGCACCAAAACATCATGCAAAAGAACCAACAACAACCATGAAAAAACAAAACACTGTTGATCTTCCTGACTCTTACAGAAGCTTGCAAGGACATTGATCTTCATGCACTTTCAACCACGTGTCGAAATGTGGCGAATTTAATTCCGATTCCACCTCAGTGACCGACGACCATCCATAAATTCCGTAAACACGGAACACGTTACTCGTCCTCCTATCAGTTTCAAGAAATACTTTACACACAATTTCAACAAATCCAAATAGAACCTGTCAGTCACAAATCTGGTCTGGTATCTGTAAGTGATGCCTCTGGTCCCGGTGCAAGGTCTTTGGATTTCTTGACATTCTCTCATTCCGGCACTCAGATCAACTTGGTCATGCATGCACACATGATCCCGAAAAGTAGGACAAAGGACAGCTTGGGTGCCTGGTCCGAAATTGCTCCCTTTAGGTGCCTAATTTGATATAAACCCTGGTATAGATCCCTCTAGTATATGAAAAACCTTCACCTTGATCTCCAATCACGCACTCTGCGCACTCTGTTCACGCTCCACATCCCTCGTAGCCTCAGTCGGTGCTGTCAAGGAACGATACGGATCCATGATCGCCTGTCCGTCCACCACATAGCCTCAGTACATCGCACGGGCTGTATGGTGACTGTGCTGTAGAAAATGGCGCAGGCCAAAGAAACCAGCGGAATTCAGGGGAACGTACATCAAGAACCTCTGGAATAGTGTGAAAGAACTAGTCCATTCTAACATCTCCTCAGAGACTAGAAAATGGTGCTGCAAGCAAGCAGTGAACAATTCAATTGTTCAGACTTTGAGTGATTGAGTGAGTGATTCTGATTTTCTTGCCATTGCAAAGTCGACCGGCCTGCGCCGGCCCTTGCGTGAATGCCTGCCAATACCCACTTGTCTAGAATTGTGCAAAATCAATTAACCAGGTTGGAGATGGTGTGAACAAACTGCTTCAAAAGTTAAATCGTGGCCAAAAGCCCACGCACGACCACAATCTCGTACATTTGCCGGGAGCGAGTGTCTCCGGAATGGAGTGCATAGCTGTAAGTGTTCAGCCCGCGTCCCGCAGCACGTAAGGACGAACCTTGACGGTCGGCCTGCGGATCCCACAGCCCATACAGGAAGCCTCCTTGAAGGAAATGCACCTCATCACAAGGAGGGTTCCAAGAACACTTCGTAACACCTAATAACCCCTCAGAAAGTCACCACAAGAACATCGTCCCAGCACCTCCCCTTATCACTTCAAGTGTTCAAGTGGTCTCAAGAAGGGGGGCAGCAGCAAGCGATCCACACCAGTCCATCCCAGTCCGTCACTGAGGGAGCGAACCCAGCGTGAGCGTCACGGGGATGTTCACCGTCCAATAGAGCAAACCCAGCCATTCCTCGTCGTGAGTGGGGAGGAGTTGATTGCAAACGTTACATCGTTCACTTGGGAAGGTCATTGGTTTAAGCATGTTTAAGCCGAAATTGTTCGTGTCCAATCCCTGAAGAATTGTTCGGCCTCCAGGGCCTCCAAAATCCGGGGGCTCCATTACAAAAGTGTATACATTGCAAAGAAAGATATGCAAAGAATCATCGCAGTGGGCATCTCACATTCCAAACCTCTCAAATTCATTCAAATTCACTTCTCCCATTCTTCCCATCCATCGGTTACGACGAGTTGAACGATTTTTCACCGGAGACAGGTGCAGCCGCGGGACTGACTGAGTGTGGACCAGTAACTCCTGTCCTGGATATCTGGAATTCCTCGACTAGGTCGGATTGTCGGAACTTCCTGACCTAGGACCACGACCACCCTCGACAATCCCAGCCGAAGCTGTGCCCAAGTCCTAAGTGGATCCAGTTTCGACGGTCACTCCACGGTCACCCAACCACCAGGCCTTTGATCGAAGTCAGACGACCACCGCCCCGACCCAGCGCAGCGACCGCGCTGGCGACGCGGTGCCCGCGTGTGCTGGGCGTCCCTACCGTGGTGACCACCATGGGGGTCACCGGTGGGTCGAAGACCCGCAGTGGGATCATGAAGCAGTCCTCGATTGGATGACGCCACGCGTCATCGGTGTTCGACGCCGTGCCGGCGCCCCGGCGTCGGGTTCGGTTGGACAGAATGCCGTGGGTTTGGGGGGTGATGTGAGTTGACCACTGATCATGAACAAAATAGATTCTCTGGGAGGTCAACCTATGAGGGTTTGGGGTTTCCAGGTTTTGACTCACAGCCAATTGACTTCACGTGCCACGCAATCTTCGAGTTTTTACAGAGTTGAAGTCAGTTTTTTGAACATGCAGCATCAAACAACAGCAAAAATACTCGAAAGCTCGATGTCAGCTGTGTTTGTGTTGTGGTGCTTGGAGCGATGTCACCTGTTTGAACAGGTCACGTGAGTCACATACCCCGAAGTATTGTACTCCAAATCCGGTTGCAACCTCTATCTGAGCCAGAAAATCAGAAAATCACAAAGGAACCAGCCACACAAAGCAACCTGATTCATAGACTCATAGAAGTTCAAGACAGAAACTGCCAGGCTATATTTTGCCTGATCAGCCCACCATATAATTACTGATGTATATAAGCAGGAAAAACTGCAGGAAAAAAACTCATACTCTCTACAATGGGGCCACTGAAGTCTCCCGCTTGACGGCCAGTGGTTTTCCATGGTTTTCCTTTTCAGCCGCCACCCTCCACCTGCTTCGTCCGCGCCAAGGAACGTAAAGGACGAAGATCGCTCCAACCACATCCCAAACCACATTCCTGGCCATTCAATTCATGCGAAACATATATAGAGCAATACCATCAACAGCGAGATGAATCAATCGGGAGAGTGATGAATCCAACTGCCTCGTTTCATGTTGTTTACGCCAGTGTTCAATGAAAACATGTACAACAATAATTGAAGAGTCTCTAATAGTTAGTATAAATACCAAACCCTCGAGCCCAGATGCTTAGGGGCGCTTGAGATCCTTGAACCTCTTCGTGATCTCGCCCCAACGGCCCTGTTAACATTGGCCATTTTTGGGAAGAAAATGAAGCAACTCCCATGCAAAATCCTACTGAGTCGTCCCTACTGAGTCGCTGAGTCGCTGATCAAATCCCCAAAGCTGTGAAGAAGGGCCGAAGGGAAGCGAAGGGGCTCGGGAGAAGGACCGATGGCGAAGTGGGCCTCTTGTTGTCAGACCGGATGCTTTTTGTCAGTGGGCCTCTCTGCCGAAAAGCAGAAGTGATCAAGATATGGAAAGCCAAGGTGGGAACCGGGAATTCAATTTCATTCCATCCCTCTCTAAGAAGTCTCCAATGTCTCATCATGCATCATATATGTCTCAAGCTGCTGCAACCACCTTCTCAGGAAAAGGTGAAAGGAACCCTTTTTTGTGATATATATATATATATACAAAATAAATCATCATTTATACGATTTATATATAGGATGTTATTCTTACAACTGATATATTGTTTTTAATTTCATGGGCTCCCAACACACTTCGGGGCCGTGGTCACCACCGTCGCACCGTCGACGACCATCACCCCCACGCGGGCGCCTGCGATTGCCAGGCATCGACACCCACCAGCGCGGCTTCTGAGTGGCGTCGCGTGGAGTCGCGATGGTTTGCTTTAGTTTTTGAGGGGAAGGACTGGTTCAGGAAGATTCCAAGGGGTGCTTAGCAGCCAAGCTCCAAACAGCTAGATCTCAGAGAATGGATTGCTGAATGAAAGCATGTTTGGCAATTTCTATGTTGGAGAAATCTCAGCGGCAAGGTTATACTACCCAATCATTGGTTTGTTCCATTCACAGTCACAACAAAACTATTCTGCTTGAGTCACTTGAGTCATTCCAGGACCTTGATCAGATTTTGCTTGAGTTGTCCTCTGTGTTCTGTATGACTCCATCATGTACCTGCCCCGCCCCCCAGAAAGCAGCTTCGCTCCTCGGATGCTGCCACTCAATCACCAGGTCAAGGAGAACGACATGTGAGGACACCAGGTCACCATGTGCATTCTGAATGGGTGTCTTCAAAAGAATGACTCTCCCGCAAACGGACCACATGGAACCTGAGAAGACAGAAGGGCGGTTTCGGTGCAAACTCCATGGAGTGACCTCCTAAACCGATGCCACGAGTCTGGATTCAACTGGTTGACCTGTTTGGCTAATGCCGGTCCTTTGCCTCATTGAGCAGTGTCTTCAGTAGAATGGGTCAAACTTGTAGTATTATATATTCATAATCGCGAATTATATTGTAATATATTGTAATATATTGCATATATCAATTAGGGTCTATCCGAATACCATTATATAACAGTGGATGATGACCATGCCAGGCCAGCAGGCCAGCAAAGGTTCGAAAGACATTTGGGTCCGGCCCTGTGGTTCTTCCCCACCATGGCCTGAGCTGGCTCCTGGGCATCAAACATCCTCCAGGCGGCCGGGTGCGGATTTTCAATGTTTTTGGTATTCAGTGGCCAGTGCATACACCCTCAACATGGGTTTATTATGGCGTATTAACGTTGAGATACCCTATTAAGTGGCTGACCTCAAATGGGTGCCACCTTTAAAATCATTTCCTCGACCCTCTCACGGTCCTTTCTCGGCTGGGTCAGCGGCGTTTTCTGCACGTCACGTGAGTCTGAATCCAAGTCTGGGTCACATGCAGGTATTAGTCTGTTTTGAGAAAGGCTTCTCAAGCAATGACCGAAGTCGAAGAAAGATTCTGTAGAGGACTTCTTGTGACGTGTCTGCCTTCACCAAACTAAAGAGGTCTTGTTTCACAATGAGTAGGTGCCAAGCAAACTGAGCTGTTCAAATGAAGTGTGAAGTGATGGGAAAGCCCCCAGTGAGTGGCGAATGAAGAGAATCGGCGGGAGAGGAGTAACCCAACAAGAAGGAATTGGCACCGAACATGGAAATCCTTTTGCTACAATGATTACAAAGGTGTTTACGTGGCATCCAATGTACGTAATGATTCCAAGGATCCCATCATGAAACCATCTATGCGATGGACAGTCGTACTCTCCAACTCACTAACATGGAAGTGGATGGCACCCCCCGTTGGTTCAATGGTCTTCCTGGGGCCCGATGGCCACGTCCACCTGTTCATCGAAGTTTGTCGTCTAGCGTCCTGTCGACCAAGTCTGGTCGACTCACGTGCAATTTGGAGAAGACCCTTCCAGGAGAACGCCAACCACCATCAACCACCTAATTCCCTCTTATACAGGAGGTGAACCACAAAATCCCATAGTTTGGTTTCCACACACAGTGAGGTATGGTCAACAAAATCATGGACTATCACACGTGGTGCATTGCCTCAAATACATGCATCTGTTCACATCCCCGTAGAGTACCAAACCGCACGAACCCAAGACTTCCGCTGAACACCGGGACTCTCTTACGCCGCTGCGGCTGCGGGCGCGTGCCTTGACATCTTGCTGCTCGTGCCAAACTCCGACTGCGACTTCTCCGCCTCCTCTTTGTCCCTGGATCCGCCCAGATGTGCAAAGCTCGAGAAACGACCGGGTAGTAGGACCGGGTCGTAGTACGGTGACCAGGAGACCGGTCGAGGTCGAGTTCCTTTGTATTGAGGGGAATCCATTAATTGGAAATGAAGAAATGAGTCATAATGAGCAAACATAAGCAACTGGCAGCGTCTCTAAGTGTGTGAGTTCATTTTGTGTTCATTGTGAGATCATCGTGTCTTCAGGTCAAGGAAGCTACAAATCACGTTCATGTGACAAGGTGAAGCGATCGAGCCAACACTCAAGGTTTCAGGTGTATAGTCTCAATAAATGTTTGGTTCAACTCTGTCACTGACCACCCTTAAATGGCTGTGGGTCAAAACCAGGATACCTTGGCTGACCTACCCGGAAGGTCAATCTACAATAATCTACATGGTGCTGGAGCTCCAGCTTTTGACCCATCCCCAAATGGTTCGCTCAACATCAAGTGTTAAAGATGATATATAGAAGTACGGATGCAGGGTACTTGGTTGCCTGTCAGCCAATCTTAAGCTGGCTTGTCGTTTGAGTTTGTGCGTGGTTTCCTAGCCCAAAATCGATTGGCTTGAATTATTGCCTACGTTGCCTTGAAGTTACCTAAATGGTCTAAGAACCTATATTGCAATGAATCAAACAACCAAATAAATTGCAACATCCGTCCAATCTAAGTAACTATACTATTTGCCGCCGCTATCTATCACAAAGCATACTAAGACCAAAGCTATTCTTCACGTCGACGTGACTCGCTATCGACGTGACTCGCTATCTCACAGAGATCGCCACTTTAGTCTGTTGGATCCTGGTGCTTTTTTTGTGACTGATCCCTGGGCTAGTTGGGTGGACGTGCCAGTCGGGTAGGGATGAACTCCACGTGCCTCGTTTGGGCGAAAACACCCGACGGTCCGACGACCCCCCTGGAAAAAACTATACGATGAGTTCGCCTCATGGAAAGTCCTGCCATCGCCAGATTCCTGGGAATGGAAGCAATGAAAACGGTGTGCAAAAGGATATCGAAACCCCGGCCAGGTTGTAGGTCAATCAATGCATGACGAAGGTCCAACCTATGTAGATTGATTCTGCCCCTACCAGTTGTTCTTCTTTTTACATGACCCAAGTCTGGTTTCTTCTTTTTACTGGGACCCTTCCATTGAGTCCGGCATTGCGGGACCATTACACTGAGACAAAACCAGGCGTGTGACATATGGGGTCGGCTCTGAGATGGGGACTCCTTTGGGTGAGCCAACGAGTGGCCGCTTCGCTCGAGGTGTCCGCCACGGACCTTTCTCCACTCTGGAAAGTCCAGAAAGGTCCCAAAACAGATCGAGACGGTACAGGTTTTGAAGACGGTGCAGGTTTTCAAGACATGGCCCGCGAGGGTTAACCGGAGAGGGCGATTGCAGGATTGCAGCATATGCAATTGTATTTGAGGCTTCTGGACGGTTACCTATGAACCTGACACAGATGCAGCGCATGCAGTAATATAATAGAAAAGGTCATTGGATACACTCCCAAAAGCCACAGAAAAAGAGAAACGAGAAACTACTGGTATTATGGGCGGAACTTGTCTTTGAATGGTCGGTCTTTTTCAGGTTTCAGTTTCATCTGTATATATATACACATATATATAAATATGTATATCCGCAAGATATGGTCGTTGTTCTAGAAAGCGCATGAGTCATGAGCATCTCTTACTAACGACGCCTAGAGGCCCTCCCAATCTTAAAATAAAACGACAAAGACGAAACACTGCCAACATGCTTATCTTCGGCTGAAAATGCTGGAGAATTGGCTGGACAACCCATTCTCTACCTGGATTCCCTTCTCCTAGCCTTTGGGCATCTACATGTACAGAGTAGCACCAGTAGCTTTCTTAGGAGGCAAATGGAGGCAATTTAAACTCGCAGTGTAGACTCTGAAAAACCTTTGGAATAGAACATGATAGGGACCGAGGTTTTCCACCCACCGGGGCCAGGCCGGCGGAGGAGAACTGAACAGAATTGAATTCATCTTCCAGAGTTCACCCATTCCAACTAAAACAGGGTGAATCATCACTCATGTCACGATCATTCATAGGCCCTGTGCATGTTTGTGCCGAATCCCGCTGGGCATTTCTCCTGATGGGTAGTTTTAGGCCCTGTCGCTCTGCGGAAACTTCTCGAAGAATCGGAAGGAATCGATAGGAATCGATGCGGCGGGGTGACGGGGTGGTGCCGGCGACCCGGGTGTGGTGACGGTGCAAAGATCTTGGGAAACGAAAAAAACAGTTGTCTTGGGCGTTTTCACAAACATCACACAGTTGGGGTCTCGGACATGGAAGTTGTAGAAGAAATAGGAGATAGCTTCGGAAAGGTCTGGTGTGGATATGTTTTAAGCAGGCGAAGAAATAGATCACTAAGTCACTAAGTGGGTTGGATGTGGTGAAGCCCCCTAGTTACAGTCATGCGAGTCAAGTGCATTGTCTGCGGGCTGGTTCTGAGTAGGTACATTGGCAACACGTGGGGGTTGGACACCAATGACTCACATCTGTACATGGCCCGACCCAATGATGTCCTTTTTGGAACAATACAGGGGTCGACGCCAGGTACCACCGATTGGTTGTTCACACGGGGGTATCCCCTCCATTGATCAACCACCCAATAGTAAAGGTATGTAAAGGTTGGGTGTATCCTATTCCATGGGCCCCGTGGATGATGATGGGGCCTGGTTGCAGGCCTTCCTCTAAAATAGTGATGTTCGTGTTTACCGACAGCTCTACAGGCCACAGAACACCCCCAGTAGTAAAAGGCCACCCATGGCCCGACCGATGGCCCGAAACCAATCCCGATCTCCCAACCTTTTCCATCCACACACGATCTCCCCATCAGCGGAACAGCACCATGCTCCGGTCCCGTCCCAGTGGCGTGACGTGCTCCATCTTCACGTTCTCCTCCCTTCGGAGACCTGCCCTGAACGCGCCGAGGTCTGATGACGGCGGTTGAGGGGTGGAGGCCCTGCAGTGCTGGTCAAGTTTCGGGCCTGGATGCAACCCTAAGTGTAGGATAACCCGATAGGCGATGTAGACTGCGATATAGGTATCTGTGTGTCTGTGTGTCCCCAAATCAGCGAGATGTGTGTGGACGAGACGGTGATGTTCTTCGAGTTGTTTGGTGACTTGGTGACTTGATGTCAACTCTGCATGGCCTAAAGCGATGGATTGATTCACTGGAGCTCGTCACTGGTTGCATCAGCCGGACCGTTCCACCGGCCGTTCCACGGTTTGGCCCAGTCTCCCCGTCCTCCGGAAGGCTTGGCCCTGTCTGTTTCGGAAGGGACCGCAACAGCGATCTAAATCACGATGGGATATTATAGGACCTGATGATTTGGGCATACAGTAGAATTTAAGGGTTCCACCATGACCGCCTTCCATGAAAAAGGTGGCTTTTCTTCCTCCCCGGATGCCAGGTTAAAATCAGAAAACATATATCTTCCTCAAACGAAACAAGCACCGCTGAGATCTTCTGACCCGTACTCCACAGCTTGGTGACTCGCACGTACTCCCTCCCACATACTGGTGACTCCAAGCTGGAGAAAAAGCGCCCTCCCGCCTTTGTTTTTCGTTGAAGAATGGATGCAACTTAAAATCTGAGCGGATCGGCGGATGCATGTGAGCGGCTGATGTTCCTATAGCTACAGGCCGAATGGGCTTTAGGTGTGGATACACGCATCATGGAAATTATTTGGTGGATTAAAAGTGGATTATATATGTTCATTTATGTTGTAAGCAGGTCAATTCCTTCCGATTTGGATGAAAGGTAAAAATGGCACACGTTCCCGCCCTTTTGCATATGACTCGGATGAAGTTCAAATGACTCAAATACTTCCGAAAGAAAAATTGTTGAAACAAGGGCATTGAAATGGCGCTCGCTAAAAGAGTCTTGTCTTGGTGGCACTGCTTCATTTCAAGGAAATTGCCACCTGTTGACTCACCTCTTTCCACGCGACACAAAAGAACAGTCGCTTCATCTCTGATGTCTTTAGGATTCTTTAGGGTTCCATCGCACTTTCTTCAGTGGCATTGCAACCAGACGACCACACTGGTTCCTCTGACCCCTTAACTGGGTGATGATCAGCTAGAAGGTCGGCGTGTTCCTTTCAATGTTCTTTTGCCGATGTTACCAACTTCCGAATTTCGAGCGACCCTTCCACTTGCGGGTAATGATTGACCATCCTCAACTTGTGAAAAGCTACAGTGCTCGATTCGCAAAACACAACACGAGCAACACATTCGAGACGAATTCCATTGCCTGGCCGCCTTCGTAGCTTAGATGTTTCCGTCACTACGACTTGAATCCTTGAGCAAACCGCGAACTCTCGGTTTGTATCGAACTGGCACGAACTGTCTAGTTTTTCCTACATCGCTTATTCTCATGTGCCTACCTACCAACCTCCGGGTTGTGGAGACCTGAAGGGGTTTTTTCCTGATATAGCGGCGATAGCGCCACAGGTTTTCCTCTTGACTGGAACGAACGGAAAACCTTGGCGCTCCATCGCCACCATAAAAAGCTGCGGGGAAGTGTGTAAATGATTCGAACCAAATGATTGCTACGATGAGACAAACCCTGGGGGATTTGGCAAGTAAGAATTGGCATGTAGTAGCGTTGTCTTTTTTCTACAACTTCTCTTGACATTTGGAAGCGATCTCAGTGTCTAGAATCTAGAGCCTTAAGAATCTAGAAGCAAGGCTCGCTTGGATCTAGAATATTAATGGAATGTTTGCATAATCTTACATACATTTACAAAATGCCATACTAGAATATTGAATAGTGGTGCTGAAAAGATAAACAGCGGCCCATAGACTTATGAGTCATGTTTTTTACCACGGGGTTGAGGCACCTGGGTAGCCTATTCTTAACTCACACAGCTTGCCACCTGAGATTCGAACAGGCCAAGGCCGCCCCATTCCGCCGAGATCCACCGAGCAAGATCCCAGCCCCGTGCACAACGCAGCGACTGGGCCCATCACTGGAATCACCAGGCTGATGGTTCGCCGCCTGAACGAGACACAGTCAACCAGACAAATGACTGACGACTCTGAACGTAGGAAAACACCCTGGAAGAAACAAACAACGTTGGCATATCATTCTCTTGAGACTCAGCTGCTGGTTGTCATTGCTGTCCCTTGTCGTTATTTGTGTGGAAAGGCCTCCTTTTCCGTCTGACGGGGTCCCATTGCCCACTGGTGCCGATTGGCCTGACATGAGCAGTTGCCCACTCATTGAACCTCGAAAAGTCTTACAAACAATTCCGAGAAGTCCAGCAACCGACCAATCGTCCAATCCATGAATGGAAACTGTTGATGGCTAGCCACATGAGTGGATCGATTTGAGGCGACATGTTGGTCCCGAGAAGGTCCCGTTGGTCCCTTTTTTTTCCTTTGGGTGCCGAAACCGGCCAAACCGGCGGTTCCATCCATGCCATTCACACCCGGAACCCAAGCGATATCGACCGATCGAACCCACTCGTTTTGGGGTCAACGACCGACCTGCACCGAGCGACCGAGCGGCGACCGACCTACGACCCACGAGATCTGCGAACGACCGACCGACGGCATTCGTCGTCAGAACCATGAAGCACCATGCATCTATGTGCGTTTCCAAAGACTCAACCTATCCTGGCACTAAAATGCTCAAACAAGTCAGTCTAACAAAAAAGTCAAAACACATATAATATACTGTATATATACTGTATAATATATATATATACTGTATATATTATGCAAACTGAAACAGCCAATCATTTGCATGATCACCGATCACCCCCAGCTCCAATTTGTAGTCCAAGTCCTGAGAAAACCGTTTTAAAACCCCAGTGAGTAAGGTTGGTCCTTTCTGATCCATTGGCTGACCATTGCTCACCTCATCCTCGTGACGGCGGCGACAGCGGAGGTGTATACTATTTGTATTGCACCCGTGTGCCGTCCATCCCGTCGACCCATGTCAACCTTCCGCCCGTTGTTTGTACGCCCATGCGGCCTTTTTGGCGTCATCTCGCAGGTTGGGCAACTTCACAACATCACCTGCAATTTAGAACTAGCTCATGACCAGCACAAGACAGGCATGTCATGAACTAGATGGTCATGCCGTGTCACGCCAGCATCCTTGAAACAGAGCTGAACACCTTAGATAACAAACCGCAACAAACCCATACAAACCTCCTTTGTCCACTGCTATGCTGCATGAGCCTTGGAACTTGGCATGCCACATCGTATTACCGCTGTGAATATAATCTAATGACTTTCCACTTGGTGTTGAGGCCACAATCTGCCACTTGCCAGTCACCAAACGAACGAAGTAGTGGAGTCACATCCAACATCATTGATGTAACACGGGTCAAGAGTTGACACATGTTGACCACCAAAAGAAGGCCACATGCTCTGTGCATCTCCGGTGCTCGCGACCCGAGATCCGAGACGTTGGTTCCCCGGTCGCGTGGAGCACCGCGTCCCATCACGGCCAGCGTCTGAACGCTCGGCGTTTTGGGGGGACCCTCCCCGTGAAGTGAAAACATTCTATACTTGTGTCTGGCAACAAGTTCGCATTTTCGATCTTTGGTGAAGCCAAGTTCGCATGCAGGATAGGACTACAAGGCATGGTTTGAAGCCCGGAATTGGGCCCGTGGGCCCGTCGGCCCGCCACCGGTCCTCCGACCGGTCCGGCGACGAGAGGACAACCACCCCAACCACCGGTCAACCCGGACACCGGCGCTGTGGAACAGCGCGGCCCAATCTCGAATGCGCTGAAGGCGGGCTTCCAAGGATCTAAATTTGGGAATTGGGACTAAGACATGGAACAGGTGGGTCACAGAAAACACCGTTGCCGCTGTAGTCTCCAACATTGCCCTTGAAAAGATCTTATAAGATATCACATAACCCGGTCCAATGATCCTCTTGACGCACCAAATCTCACCCAAGACTTCCTGACTGATGTCCAACCTGTCCAACACCCACGCCGCGACTCCTCGGCCGACAGACGCGTTGCCTCCCTCAGCCGACAGCCCGGGTGCGCGATATTGCTTCGACGCCCAGGTTGTGGTCAAGGTGATGTGGCCACCTGGTCCCATCCGTCCCCCCCCGGGCCATGTGGACCCGTCAGGTGCCCAGGTGCCTCGACCTGGACAAGTGTCGTCGTGAGCAACCTACTGTAGTGCATAGCCACACTCCGTGTTGAACCATCAAAACCTATAGCCAGGGATAGATCGGCCCTGCTGAAGTTCCAAATCCTTGAAAAACCAGGATGGTTTCGCTGAGGCGAATTGTGTCAGTGGAGAATTGCTTGCCCTCCCTCCAATTTTCCATGAAACAATCGGCATGAGCTGTTGACCGCTGAACAATGATCTGTTCACGACTCTTGGGATCAGCTCCATGCATGAACTTGGAGTTCACCAAGCAAAATGGCTGTGATCTGATAGATCGTTTTGAACTCAGAGTGAGTCCCTCCCTCGCTGCTTTCAAGCATCCCAGCTACCCAGCAACAAAATCGTTTGGGATCAACGCATCGACGATCGGTTTTGAATGGTTTTGAACACCCAATTTCACACCGCGGCATACCACGGCCACAATGCGACGGCCTGGCCGCAGCGAGGAATCTGAGCTCCTTGGAGCCGAGTGCCGCAACGGACGTGGCGTCGACACTCACGACTGAATGGCGCAGCGGGTCGACACCCTGGCGCAGGCGGACAAGAATGAGATCGTCCATAGCATTTATAACCACTGCACCGACTCACTGTTCTGAAGCAAAGGCTGCCAAA
Organism: Durusdinium trenchii; assembly: GCA_963970005.1. NCBI lineage: Eukaryota > Dinophyceae > Suessiales > Symbiodiniaceae > Durusdinium > Durusdinium trenchii. Next base: position 231,799 of record CAXAMN010025384.1, on the reverse strand, counting down.
GTGGTACAGTAGTATAAACTCTGCAGGAAATAGTTGGAAAAGGATATCCCTCGGATGGATTGTACAAAATGAGACGATGTGAACGGCCTGCATGTGTGAAGCCTCGTGCCGTCCAACTCATCCCTAATAGATATACTATAATGAATCTGAAAGGCGCGGGCGCTTTTCCTTCAAAGGGCTTAGAGCCTAGTTGTGTGTCGGTCGTGTGGACATGTATGCATGGGTGACTGCAACCTTCGATTCGGTAAACTCTGACACTCCTCCTTCACCCATGTACACCTCACACATGCGGACCTCTGTTCCACGCTCCCAAAACCTGCACATGGGAGAAAAATGGAATACTCGCCCTTTTGGCGTCATCTTGAGGGATGCAAGCCTCTTCTGCCACTTGATGGCTTCTCTGTCGGAAATCGTGGCTTGCATGCAGAAATCCTGTACATGTTCTTCCAGGTATTTCACCCTCTGCTCAAGTTCTTCTATGTACGTGTCCTTCAAAAAACACTCTTCCTGGTACTTCTGAAGCTCTGCTTCGTACTCACCAGTCGTCCCATAGTCGACTCTATATGTCGATTGGGTCTGTTTGTCCTCGCTGGACTTTTCTTTGGTCATGTTGACCTCTTCTTCCTTGATCATGGCGGTCATCTTCTTCAGCATAAAGATACCAATGCCGCCGACGCCCTCAATCAAGTAGTCCCGCAACCACTTGCATAGGCTCAAGGCTCCCATCAAAGCGCACACACACATCAAGGCCCATCCAAAGTCAAAATGACTTTCAGACTTCTCCTCTGTGCTCATAGCTGTGCTCCTCTCCATGTTGGCCAGCAAAAGCAACAAGCCAATCCTCAAATCTCGACCTTTGCCAAGTGTCTTCATCCCTTGCTTCAACTGGTAGTTGTGCTCGAGCTCATGGTACTCCTGTTCACCCACACGATCTCCCACTGCATCAACCATGTGGATCATGTACAGAAGACCATTCAATCTCTTCTTGGCTAGGTTCTTTGTGCCAATGTCTGCACTGTTGAGCTCGGATGGGATCGCTGCCACCGTGATCACCTTCTCTTTCTCCTTCTGCTGTATCCACAACAACGATGCATCAAGGTGTCTCACTCTCCCGATTCCTTGTCGTTGCGTCATCCCTCTTGCCGCTGAACTGTCACTTCGAACCTTTGTCTTGCAGCTCTGGCCGGTGATCTGATTCCATAGATGTCGAATCAGCATTCCTTCAGAACATCCTGCCACCATAGCCACGAACTCACTCTCGCCCGATGATAGCGAGATTGCCTTCTGAGTCCTCACCTTCGACTCCATCAGGTTGCCGTCCAGGAACAACTGAAATGATGTTGTTGACTTCCTGTCATTCTTGTTCCCTGCATAGTCAGCATCTGTCACAATCTCCAATAAATGCTCCTCTCACTCCTCAGCTTCATCAGCCATCCTCAAATCCATCATGGATTGTCCTCTCTTTCTCTCATCGATGCGAATGCCATATCCACTTGTCCCAAACATGTACGAGACGACATGCCACGCGTTTGCCATTGCTCGCTTCGTGGGCTTTGACATGTGTCTTGCAAGGCACTGAATGGCATACTGTGCATCTGGTCGTTCACCTGACATATACATCAACCTTCCCACTATGCTTCTAAACTTCGTGACTTCTTCACCCTTCAATTCTTCTGATCATCTCTCTTTCCAAAGTTCGAATCCAAGGGTGTCTTTGGGTAGAACCTCGAGTACAGGTCAACCTCCTTCTCAAAGCTGTCATACTGTTTCCTGTCACATCTGACATCGCAATGATTGCTTCCAAGGTTGAATTGCCTCTTGAGGTAATGGAACTTGCTTCCTTGTCTGAACGGTCCTTTCTCCTCCACATTCCACTTCTTGTCCTCCTTCAGGTGCTGCACGAAGTGTCGGACCTTGTCTTCTCTACCCACAATGACAAGACATCATCTACATGCACTGTCAAGTACAGCAAATCTGGAATGAAGAGTAGCGTAGGCTGCATGAGATCTTGCTTCATCCCATACTCGATGCAAGTTGTGGAGAACAAATGGAACCATTGAGCTGCTGCAGTACGTTGTCCTGGCAAACACCTCAGCAGCTTGAAGATGCGGTTGTCCACCTTCACAAATGCCACCTCTGCTTCTGGTTGTGCTGCCATGAGGAAAGCGTCCTTCACATCCAATGTCATGACAACAAATTCCCTTCTCACATTCAACAGATAGTGGATGAGCATCTTGGGTAGTACCATCAGCGAAGTGGGGGCAAATGTTTGCTCAATGTCGATGCTGCTGCGAAACTGCCTTGCCACAAGTCTTGCCCTTCTGAACCATCCTCCTTTCTCGAGTCTGTGCTTCCAGCAATAGACTTCCTTCGTGGAGATCACATGTCCTCCTGTGTTCTTCACCTCATTTTCGTCAGTCTCCACCATTGCTGGAATCTCGAGCATTCTGTTCAATTCTGTCTCCCTGGCCTCCTCATCCAAGCGCTGTAGATGTTCTGGGCTCACCTCAGGCGGGTCATCATTTTCGTCTCCAGCACAGTCAATGAACTCCTCCTCCAACAGTTCGTCTGGAATCCATTCGATTCCGAACTCCTCATCTCCATGAGCTTCAATCCTGTTGAGCCCTGCGTAGTATGGAGGATACAGTTGACTGCTAGGAGATGCGCTTGGTGAGGCCTCCAGTTGTGATCCTGAGTGCATTGCTTCTGGAGGGAGTCTTGTCTCCGACCTGTGCTTCTTCTCAGGCTCTTCCGTCTCCTCCTCTGTCAATGCCCTCTTGTCTTGTGTCCTCCTTGGGGAAATTGTCGTGTCTGTTCTTTTGGCCTCATGTTCCTCGTCTTGCTCCTCAATGGATCTCTTGATTTGTACATTCTTCGGTGATTCTTGCACCTCATCTCTCCTTGTGGCTGGAGTAGCTGGAGCAGCATTGTTGATCACAGCAGGTGTCATAGGCTGTCCTTGTAGCCCTGGTGCCGGGGTGACGACTCCTGATGCCACGGCATTTGCAATCTCCTTCATTTCTTCTTCACTGGCCTCGACCTCCAATGTCGGCTGTCGATACTTCTGAGCTTGTCCAGCATGTTTCATCAGGATCCCTTGGGGAGAATAACTCCATGGGAGTCCCTTTGCCGTGAAGATATCGACCCCACTGAAGTTTTCTGCCGTAGACAACCTTCTTATAGTCCTGGATTCATATGCTCCATTGGGGGTCAACACGATGTGGTTGTCATTGAATGGATGCTTTCCAACCCAAACACCTCTTTCAAAGATATTGCTGTCTTTGTATTTGACCAACCTCTTGAACATCACGCTCTCTCCGAAGATCGCCAACTTTCCGTTGTATGAGTGTCCTGTAACTCGAAACTCGTCTTGTTGCAGCCGTCCAGAACTCTGAATCTGTTGATCAAGAATGCAGCATGTTTGAAAGCCCATGGGAACACGTGAAACCTGCCACCAATATCAATGCGTGCTCGATCCTCTGCAAAGCATCTGATGCATCCAGCCATCCTTCTTATTGTTTGCACCGCTCTTTCCACTTGTCCGTTGGATGCATGTTGTCCGGCTCCAGTCAATCTGATCTCTGTCTGAAGCCCCATGACGTTTCTCACCTGCTGTACCGACCTCAATATTTGTCGAGTGGCTCTTTCACTGTCGGCCTGGATGGTGCATCTGTCCCTTGAACTGTTCTCAAGACTGAACCTCACTACTTCCTCTGTGACGGTTTTCAGACTTGCACTTCCCTTTGTCGGCGCTGGCACCACGTGTATTGCTTTTGTAGTGGCTGACGTCATCACCAAGCATGTTCCAAACTGATCCTGCCTTTCAACCACCTTTCCTGTACCAGTCTCCTCAACTCTGCTATCCTCCTTGTCTTCTTCACCTGTATACGTGTAGCAGAAATCGAGCTGGATGACATTCTTTCCAGCATCCTCTTTCTTGTCAGAACTCTCATGTTTGTCTTCTTTTGCTCGACTGGCAACACATGCTTGGCACCATGCTGCATAAGGCCAATGTGTGACGTTGTGAATCTCTTGTTCCTCTAGGCTCGGCAGTTTTGGTTGCCCTAGTGTCACTGGCCTCCTTCGCTTCTCTTCATACAGCTTGTTCGCCACTGCCATGTGCATCTTCGTCTCCATCTGCACCTTATAGCTGACCAGGCGTTCTAGCAATTTCTTCTTGCTTCCTGTGTGTGCCAACTGTCTCTCCTTACATGCCAGCTGAAGTTCTTTGACTGTCGTCTTCTCAGAATAGGTCACCTCGTCGAGCTCTACTTCATCCTTCTTCTCCGCGACAACCATCTTCTCCACGTCATGGAACATTTCTCTCCCTTCAAGCTCTTCTAGTTCCTCGCGTTCATCCTCTGACCAGTCTGTCTGGTTGATGACGGCTTCAGTCAAAGGATATGGTGCAATGGGCACTTCTGATCCCTTCTCCCAATAATAATTGAACTTGCTCGTCGAGAAGAAGGTCAGTGTTCACTTGTCAGACTGATCCTCCGAAATGCCCGCTCTCCCAAAGTCGTGTAGTCCTCATTGTTCTCCAATTGAGTCCACATTCCATCCTTCCCTTTCACCATCGTCATGCGGGCCTTGTACATCTTCTCGGTGCTGTCGGATGGATCGATCATTTTCATGGCCACCGGATCACTGTACACTGCTACTCCATTGGGGAGTCTGTGCCATCCTGGAGTCACTTCCAAATCTTTGACATATCTGCTGAGGTATCCTGTCAATGCGAATACTCTCACTTCATCTTGACCTTCCTCCTTGAGACTCTTCGGCTTCTCATCATGCATCTCAGCCTCCTCGCTCATCTTCACCATGAGTATTTGAGCTTCGAATTGCAGTGAGTTCCTGCTTGTGTTCAAAGGAATGTCGACCTCCCTTGTCTCATGCCTCAAATGCAAACTTCCGTCCACACTGCTAAGGCTCCATCCTCTCTTCAGCAACTTCCCTGCGCACAAGCTGGGATGTTGCACATTTCCAAGAACGAATTCCTCGACCAACTCGATCTCTTTTCCGGTCTTGTCTCGAACACGAACCCGTGCTCGAGTGATGCCATCATGCGCTATCTTTCTGCCTTGGGCGTCAACCATCCTCAGATCTTCTCTCTCTTGCTGCCTCTCACCTGTCCCAGCATAGCATCTAGGCAGGACAGAGACATCTGCTCCACTGTCGAGTGTCACCATGCACTCATCCTCATATCCAATCTTCTGGATGCGGACCATCTTCACCATCACATCCTCTTCATCCTGAAGATCCATACTGCTGGCTCAAAGCACTCCATATAGGCATCCTCGAACTCATTGTGCTCCTCAACGTCATAGAACACCTCATTCTCCACCAGTTCAACCATCCCCACACGCCAAGGGTGCTGAATTTCACTCTCTCCATCAAAGATCTCTAGGGAGTTCACGTCTGGTGGAGTTTCCAACCTCACCATCTTGACTGATGTCTGACGCGCAGTGCTACTTGTCTGCCCGGGTCCAGCCTGTCCTGTCGACGATGAACTGGCCCCTCCAGTATTGATGTTCGCGTTGTCCTCAATCTGGTTGACTCTCTTCCAACATTCACGGGCAAAGTGTCCAACTTTTCCACATAGATGACATGCATTGCTCTGTTTGCCACCTTTTGATCCCTTGTCGGAGTTCTTTCCTTTCTTGCCAGGGCCCTTCTCCCACATGGATTTGCCCTTGTCGTGGCCCTTCCATGAGCCTTTGCCATCCTTCTTGCCTTTGTCTTTGCCTTTCTCCTTTCCTTTAGCATCCTTTCCTTTTGCTTTTCCTCCTTTCTTCCCCTTGGACTTGCCGATGTAGTCGACCTCCATGGGTGCATAGTCATCTCCTGTGACTCGGGTAGGCAGCATCAACGAGTTTGCACTGTCCCATTTCGTGGTGACCGCCTCCAACTGGATGATGCGGTCCTTCAGCTGCTCATACGTTGTAGTATTTGTGAGCCACATCTGGAGATGTTGTCGAATTTGGGAAGGACAAGCAAGAAGTACAACTACTACCTTGGCATCATCACTGCATCTCTGACCTGAAATCCTCCCATACTCAAGGATCAAAACTTCAAATTGCGGCAATTGCTCGGACACAGTCTTGCCATCAGCGAACTGAATCCTCGACAATTGACTTAGCAAAGCCAGAGACCTCGCTCTTGTTGCAGGTTGCATCTCCTTGATGAGGACCTGCCATGCTTGGAAACCGTTCTCATTCTTCACGTGTCTGATCAACTTCAAAGGTCGTAGCCTCAAGAAAGAGGTCAAGAGGCTGTAAAGGCGGATCGCCTTGGCTTTGGTCTCATCTGTCATGTCTCCAAGGCTGTAGTCTGCGTCGATGTTGTCCTCGACCATGTCCATGCTTTGTGCCATGGATGGATCCAAGCCTTTCACGTAATTCATAAATGAGAACTTCCAGTCGCTCCAACCTTTCAACTCTGCATCTCTGCTGTCGGGCTTGAACACGTCTGGACTCTTCAAGTGTCTTGCCCAGCCTTGATTCTGTTGGCTGAGGGTCAGCCTCTCCAAGGTCGTTGCAACTAGTCTCAAGCTCTCCTCGGCCATGTTCTTCCAACTCCTCACGTCCGGGTAGAAGGTCTTTGAAGTCAAAGAGACAAAGGGTTCCTCCTCTCCAAAGATCAACCCTGAGTAGACCAGCTGCTCCCAGAAATGCCAGTTGTACACTAGCTCACCTAGGACTTCTGGTTCTGTGTCTTCTCTCAATTCCTCAATTCGTCCCAAGAACTTCCACTTGGCGGGAACCACCACAATCACCTCTTTCAACACTGAAGTGTTCTTCTTCCTCGCCAAAGTCACTGATGCTCTGACTGTCTTCGCTCCTCTCACCCACCTTATCCGTGCTTGGAACTCTGTGGTCTCGATGTTCAGCACGTGGATGTAGCGAAACTTCACCTTCTCAGTGCTGGGGGTGATGTTGTTGGAGTGGAAGTACTGGATCTCCTGGAGTGTGGCCGATCCAGCTCCACCTGCAAGGCCTGCTAGGATCAGCAGCTCCAGCAACCAAATCGCGGATGTCGTGGGCCCTTCCCTGGATCGTCTCCTCGTACTCGATCTCCTCAACCTCGTCGTGGTGTCGTGTGTAACGGAGCTGCGACGGAGCTCGGTACTTTCGACCAGAGCTCCGCTACCATGAAAGGCGCGGGCGCTTTTCCTTCAAAGGGCTTAGAGCCTAGTTGTGCGTCGGTCGTGTGGACATGTATGCATGGGTGACTGCAACCTTCGATTCGGTAAACTCTGACAGAATCTGTATATATATATGTACCTGGACCCCAAGGGGTGGTCAATGGACACCCCTTGACCTCTAAGGGGCCACTAATGGACACCCTTTCCGTGGTGCTGGTATAAATCATTATAAATCTATTGCATGAAGAAAGCCCTGTGTGCACTATGAGACTTTTGGTGAGGTATATATCCCAAATGGCAAACTCCTCTATCTTTGCGTCCTCACTACACCGGTCGGTACACATTCTTGAGAAAAGAATGCAGAGAAGGTGCAAAACCCAATGCCACCTTCCACCTTCCCATTGGAAGGATTTCCCACGTCCAGAGTGCACCGGACTAGTATATGAGTCGAGGGGGCCCACACTTCCAATTGTGCATTTAAAGACGAGCTCCGAAGCCAGCTGAAGCTTCAGCCGATCCAGTTGCCACGATCACTGGCGTTCGGTTTCAAAAGCAAAAAACCTACAGTACACTCCCTGCAACGAATCATAGTTCCGCGCATGGCACTTGTTTGGTATGGTCACCACCGAACTCGGGGCCCGTGCCATCCACGTAACCATGAATCCTTCATCGATGTGTAACGAACCAATTCCCCAGACCGCGGGGAAGACCTGGTTGGAGAGGAAAGCGCTCTTCTTGGTATAGTGGATTGAGAGTAGATGGCACAGACCCCAATGTCGGTGGTTTATTATATGGAATCCCTGTCTAGGACATCTTGGGGTCTGACTCCCATCGAACCTCTGATGGCCCACTGTAGATGGTTGGGCAGTAGGCAGTACTTCACATCAGTTCACATCAGTTGGGCAGTAGCTCACTGATGTTGGGTAGTAGACTCTTCATCTTGTTGGGCAGTACTTCACATGAGCTCAGTCCATGTCCGCCTCGTGAGGCGCAGGACGCATCCAATCACACCGAGCATCGAGTCGTCGAACTCTGAGGGCGCACGCTTCACGGTCCCCTGGGTGACACGGGTACAGTCCCAGCTCAAGCCTATATGGTCGATCTGGATATGGATAGAACCCGGAAAAAAAGAGAGGCAAAGACCGTGGTAAGAAGGGCCCCTTTTCAGAGGATGAACTGGGTCACCTCCCCAAACCAACACCTTCCGGTTCAGCAGCTCCTGCAGAAGAGAGGATCGGTTTGGTCCGTTCAAGTGAGAATCACATCCCGAACACGGGGTGTGGGTGCCTTTGGTGTACATTTGATACTTGGGGGGATATTCTCTGCCTGGGATGGATGTCAATGCCCAATATGGTTTCTAGAGATATAGATATGGACACCGGACCCAACCCATTGGTCTGCCACAAAACCCAACAGGGTTCCTGTGCACCTTTTTTTAACGCAATCATGAATTGTTGCGAGTAAACCCATGCATAATGTAGACTCTTAATTAATAAACCGATCCCCATCATAAGATGTTTTCCAATTCAAAACGGGGGGTTCACAAGTCAAAAAGTCTACATGATACAGACACCACTACAGACAGACACCACAGGCATCTATCTCACCACACCGTTTCGTCCTACTGTTCCATGGGCTGACCGACAGGAGCAACCTGCAGGAAAGCAGTCTCTATGTGGTGTGCAAAACACATGCTTCGTCTTCGAATCTTTGCTGGAACCTTGGAAGCAACTGGATGGTACACTCTCCTCCAAAATGTACTAGCCCTCAACACACACGCACACACACAAACAAATCAACAAGAAACGCCAACGGCAGGGCCTCATAAATATCAGGGGATGGAATCAAACCATATCAAGCCATCTGGTGATCCCCCTAATATCATATTGCAGGGGCCACACACCTGTCAACCGTCCCTTTTTTGATGGCCGACCGTGGTTTTTACTCTGCTTCGCCCCGACACATCTCATAACAAAACATCAAGAACAGGTTCACCTCCAACGAACTGCACCGTGCGATGGGCCTCACTCAGCATGCCCGGAAGCTCCGGGAAGGTGTGCATGCTGTGCAAGGAGGGCACGTCCGGATGTCCTTCCTGGCCGTCTGAGCTGATCGGCCGTCACGGAGGCGGTGGTCGACCCTCGTTTAGGGTTTAGGCTTTAGGGTTTAGGGTTCGGTGGTCGACCCTCGTTAATTAGGTCAGGAACAGATCGACCGGTGGTGGGAGTCCGGTCAGAGTAGCGACCGTAGGGCGGAAGGATGGATACGACGGTACGGATATGTACGGCGGCGTAGGACTGGTCGATCTTTGGGATCTTCCGGGTCATCTGAGTGTCGAACGTCCATCGAAAAGCACCAAGGGGAGGGCCAGGATCGGGATCGCACGCTACGGTAGGAAGCGCCCAATTTCTAGGCTTTCACGTGAGCCAAGCCGATATCAATTCGCAACATGCTTGACATTTGCATATCAAACCCGATCCTGCCATCAGGTTGTTTCAGAAAATTTACCTTTCAGAAAATTTACCTTTAGGCCTGTCCCAAATGATTTGAATCACTTACGATTTGACTGATTCTTGGGGGTCTTCCCACCACCATGTTTGTGGAGGGTAGTTCACTACCCCTGGAATCAGACAACTCGCTAGGATACATACATGTATGTTCATATACATACAATATATATTATATGGTCTAACCGCCGAGGACTTTGACAAAAAATTGGCTGCCAGGTGGCAGACAGCAGCAACACAAGACAACAAACAACCCAACCCTGGATATCCAAAGAACATCCAAAGAACCAAAGATTGGAAAGACCAACTTTTTTGAAACTTCCATATATACAGTATATATGTCATGTTCCACAATCTTGCTAGGACCCTTTCTACCGGACCAGGGCGCACGTTCGATTCGTGGCGGGTCCCGTTTCCATTTTGAACATGTTTGCTGCTGTGTTCCGGTCAATGCATCGGGGGGAAATCCTGCATGACGGGACCAGAGAGTCCCTCATGCCATCGACGTGCTTCGACCGTCCGATGAGCGAGGTGTATAGTATATAAGTGTAACTACACTCATGAAATCTCATGAAGGACTTGAAGGTCAACAAGAGAAACTCAAATGAGACTTTGTAATCCCGAGTACCTATTAATAAACACTCCCCAATTAAAAAAACACCACGTCCGAACCCCTAAATTCGGTTTATATTTGGTTTTAAATTGCCGCCCTTTCAAACCGCTACTAAACTACCAACATGGTCGATTTTGGTGGTAGTTTTTTTATTAGGTTCCCCAAAACTCCACCATGACACGCCGCGCTTACACCAGCAGACTCACGCAAACGCACTTGCAGGTCATGCAACACCGCATGGCACAGCGACATCACCTTTCGAAAGCTTTAGCTGTTAGTCTACTGAAGAATCACTATTCTAATGAAGGTTTTTGTAGGGGAAAAGGAAGACCCTTCGGTCTGGCGGTTTTTTGCATTTTTGATATGAGTTTAATAAATGATGTTATATAAAATTTTCCTGGATTACTTTTTGGTTTTGAAACTGTTTCCAGGTGACCCTATTTTGGGCCCCCCCCGATTTCAGGGACCCCCTATTAGAAAAAATGCGACCGAGGTTTTTTTAATAGGGGGGGGGGGGCGTGTTTATTATTAGGAGGACGGGATTAAAATCTAAGGACTTCCACTTTTCTACCTATGTGGGGGCGTAACAAAGAATGAGTAGGGCAACACCAGTCAGTGATGTCTCCCCACCCCAAGCGGATCTTACCCAAACACATAATATCAAAGGTCGAAAAGACCCGCCCAAAAGGTGGTTGACCGTCAGTGCAAGCAGCATGTCAGACTGTTAATCAAGAAACCTCCCCCGAAAAATTGAGATGGAAGCATCAAAGAACCCCCAAGAAAAGAACTCCCTTCAACCATTCATCACCTGTCTTTCATCCATTCCAATCCCCAGAAACACCGCTGTCTCCATCTTCACGAAACACTTGACCGGGCGCCGGCGCCTCCAAAGGCAAATCTTCTGGACAGCCCTCCGGCGCGATGGGCGCTCCATCGGCCTGGTGAAGGTGAAGGTTAAACAACAACGAAGCCTTTTTCGGTTCGGACGCGAGTGACGCGGAAGCGTTTCGGGAAGGGTTGAAATGAGGTGAAGGTTGATTCTGACTCGTGAGTCATTGTCACTGATTGTGGAGGCTTTTTGTTCTGAAGAGCAGGGAAACGTAACGGTCCTTTTTGGCATCTGGAGCGGGACCAGCAGTCCATGGGGAATTGTATCCCAAGGCCCTCAGGACTGTGCGGACGTGTGTGGATGAAGAGTTACGGACATGTGGATCTTGGATGTTCTTCAACCGCATGGGACAGTGCCAGAGCTGTTAGGCTGCTATCTCAAAAGTAGAAGCTCAAGCTGATGTGTATGAAGGCTTCTGGACCGCTATCAACACCTTTTTGAGTAGAGCAGCTGCTAGCCCATACTTGTCAAGATGGACTCATATTAAATATGAACTGCAGTCAGAGACACCCAAGAAAACAAAACGTCCAAATCTCCATCTTCTTTTTCATGTCCAAAGGGAACAAAATGGAAGGAGAAATGGAAATCCATTCTAAAAGAAGTTGTTCTCCCAAAAATGGAAATCCCTCCAACTTCTTCCACTGCAACTTCCGCATCGGCTTGGTTTCACGCCTGCTGCACTACGCTTGGACTCGCGGGAGCCTTGGGGCGGCGAAAGGTGAAGACGGCCCTTGGGGTGGTACAAATACCCAAAGCACAAAGGGGTTCATATATATATAGATACGTATAAAATATATATATATATACGCTTGAACAACTTCTTTAACACAATTAACATGTTATTTTAAACTTGGTAGCCAAATAAGAAGTCACGGGGGTAGAATGATATATGCGTGAGATGTACACCTTCTGGATACAGTAATCTTTAATGTGTTTGGGGGAAACCATGCCCAAATCAAAACACTCAATAAGCCGCTAACCAGTGATGTTGCATAAACATTTAGCTGCCGAGTCCCTGCTTGACCAACTTGCACCTGGCATCTCCCACTTGGGGGTTCACCCAAAGGCTCTTGGCTTCTCACCGAAAGGCAAAAACAACGGGGTACGCCGGGTACGCCCGACTCATTACTTACTACAAGGCTGTGTTCGGAACCCCATCGCCATCGGCGAAACGGATTGAGACACAAATGGGCTTGCCCAGAACCCATCCGAGTCCACCCTGTCCGGACAGGCGCCGTCATGCCAATATCAGCTGCAGAATCTGAAAATATCTGAAGGATCTCTTACATTCTCAGGATGTTGCAGCCCGCCCAGCCGCTGGACCGAGACGGAGACGTCCGGCAGAGCTTGGTCTATTGACACCCTCAGTAGAGAGACCTGAGCTTGGTCTACTACCCTTCCAATTTGGAGTCAAACTGGATTGCCTGCGAAACTAGGGATGTTTTGGATTGAACAGCACTAGATGAGACGAAAATGCTCCACCTTACTAATATGAAGAAAATCATGTGCTCATGTGTTATTTGATTGTTATTTGTTTGCCCCGGGGACCTCACCAAAAGGTTCGACCAGCTGCGACCTCTGCGTCCCTCATCGACCGACTGGAGTGAGTTGCAAGGGAGGTGATCTCAGCAACTATTCCATGAGTTGATCACATCCATTAGTACTCCATATGTGTGATTCCCCCAAGTACTCCATGTTCGTTTAAGCTTCCATATGATTCCAATAGGCCAATCCCTCTCCCCTCTTCTGGGGCCACCGGGCAGGGGTTTCTTCTGCCTGGAGATGAAAACCAAGAACATGGTACTTTCAGCATGCTTCAGCGCCAGTGTGGAGCAGTAGGGCTCGAGTGAGGTCTGTCCAACGCCGAATCTGGTCCTGTTCATTGAAAGCATTGAGGATGAGAAAACGACGGCACACCAGAAAATAGAACGTGTCCAGAAACCCAAGTGCAACCAGCCACAAAACGTGGGGAAAGAACAAGTAAGATAGTCCGTTCATGAAGTAGTGGGAAGTCAATGGAGACATCAAACCACTAAGCAACATGAAGCACCTGCCTGTTCCTAGTTAACAACTTTATAAATTGTACACTGTATTCAGAAAAAAATATGTGGCAAACATCACACTAAAGAAAAGTACCCGGAAAAAACATGTGGACATCACGCACATGCTTTCGTGTCTTTTTCCGCCTCCACAACCAAGGGTCGGAATGGATGTGACACACCTTTCCTGATCTTCGTGAAGGGTCCATGACCTTCCATACGGCTTGAATACCTGGAGGTGGTCACGTGGTATCCCAACAATCCCGACAAATAAACAAGAAGTCAACGTGAATCCCTTTGAATGTCTTGGACAGTCTTCTGCGATACAGCGATATATCTCCGACGATAAACATGCCATAACATGCCTACAAACTAACATGCCTATACAAAATGACAGGTGCGCTATGGTCGCCCACACACACACAAATGGCCCTTTGTCTTGGACATGCTTGGACCCCAAAAGAAAAGGGGTAATTAGACCAACAACATGTTTGAACATCCTCATCTTTTGTTCCCCTCCAGCCACAGCACCACATCTTCTGTAGTTATGATATTGCCATTGCTATGACAGGCACAAACCAGTGCATGTTCTTCCTGAATTGATTGGATGTCGTTTTGCTCTTGGATGTTTCGGCCATATCACATGGATCAGAGAAATCCGAAAAAAAAAAAAAAAAACAACGGAACGCTGAAGCCAGCAACCCCTGGGGTGCCTCGTGGCGACACTCGCACGGAACGCGCAGCTGTGTGGCCTCTCCATGGTCTGAGACCTGAGTTTGCAGCAGCTCCACCTGGCATTTTACCGCTTCTGGTGGATGGTGTCCATCAGATTTACTGGTGGATGGTCCAGCACTTAGATGCACTTAGTGGATCCTTGTCATCGTTTTGTAGGTCACCCGGTGGTTCTGAAGACTTTTTGTTCAGCACCATTGATATCCATAGACCCTGGTTCGCTACAGTGAATGTGACGTCGTACAACTGGGAGTTCCAAGTGTAGCAGCGAGGCGTGAATTTCGCGAGCAAATCTCGCAGGAGCTCCATAAAACAATGTGAAGGGTGGAGTGGATTTTGTGGCTACAACGTGCGGGGGTATGTTTTCTTTTCATGGTTTTATCTACATATATATATATATGTTTCTTGGACCGCCAATCAATTCTGGCAAACAGCTCTGACACAAAACAAATCTCAGCTTTCACCATTGCACCCCCGAAGAAAAACACCTTCCGTTTCGACATGTTTCGACTCTTGCGCAACCCAACCAGAGTTCTTCCACTTTCGGACCAATCGCGGTAACTCCACCACCAAACCACAGTCGTCCTCATCGCGTCATGTCGACCCGCGCTTTCCCGCCGTCTCGACCCGAGCTTTCCCGTCCTGGCGCCGCAGCTCGGAGAGCTGCCGCTCGTGTTCCACGCCCAGCTTTTGCCTCGGGTGGTTCGCCCACTGCACGCGATTCGCGGACTGGACGCGATGGACGCGCTGGGAAAGTGTGGAAAGAGGTGGTCGGGATGTCAGGGGATTGTCAGGGGGAGATTGAGGGAAGATGGGAAGATCAAATGTTAGATGGTTGGCAAAACGTTGGGTTGGAAGTACTTGACGTGTTGTGAAGAACATGAAAACAAAACCGTGCATTGACACCTGGAGGTGCATTGACACATGTATTCCGAAGGGGCTATGATCTGATACAGAGTAATGGGCCGAAACGAGGCTTTCAAAAAATCAATGATCAAATACCAGCACCACGGAAAGGGTGTCCACTAGTAGCCCCATAGAGGTCAAGGGGTGTCCACGTTTACCACCCCGACTGGGGGTCCAGGTCCACGACGTTTACTGTCAATGGCGCCCACATGAGAGTGGTGCTCACACCCACAGTGGCCACACTTTGAGGAATCCAAGGTCCGACGCCTTGGACCCTTCGCACGAAAACAAACGTGGCAGCCCTTCCAAAGATGCATGTGGAGACTGTTCGTCGATATGTGTCGAATCGATACAGTAAACGCTCCACCCGTTTTACGGCGTTTCGCCGACGTCTGGAGTCTGGAGATTCGACCAGGTGTGAGAAGGAACATGCTGAATCAGCTGGTATCCCAGCTTCTTCACCGGAAACTTAACACAAGATCACATCTTTGTTGCCCTCGTAGCCATCCAATTGAGAAAACACAAACCCTCACCCCCGGACGACGACTCCAGTCTCACAGGGGCCCGGGCAAGGTGGATGCGACCTCTTGTAGAGTGGGAAGTGCTTGGTGCTCCATCGCCTGGGCAGAAGTGAACCGGGACTGGGCAGCCCAGGAGTATACCCTGCACGGTCGCCACTGTCTTCTAACCATACTTGCTGGGGCTTTGGCCAGAAATCAAGCCCGTCCCCTGTCACCCAAAACCAGACGCAAAGTATCGCTTTGGGATTGTTGCCACGGATCATTAATCCCAGAGGCTCCTGAATCTGGACTTATGATCGTGTTCGCTGGAGGAATGTTGCCAGACGCATGGGCGAACGCTCCGTGGCGCCGGCCTCGAAGGCCCGGGGGGCGACGCACGGCCCGCCCGGGCAACGGCGGCTCGGTGCTGGCGGCGGCGGAAATCGGTCCATACACTCCAAGAAGAAACGGCGAATTCGAGGGTTGTGATGATGACGCTGAATAAAGGTCTTTCTGAAATAGTGATATCTTTTACCAACTGTTACTGGTTTGCTGGGCTACACACTACATAGCTCTTAAATCTAGCAGCGTGTCTTCCAAGCTTAGACCTTAAGCCCAAGAAACATTCAGCCCAAAAATCTCGGAGAAGCGAATGAAACCAACCACTGGGATGATTGTCGTCCGCAGAATGTGCTAGATGTTATGAGCGGTTGATAAAACGAACAAATGGATGACTAATGGATGACGATGTCGCCCTCCTGTGGGAAACCTTCTGGAGGCGAAACCCCTGAACTGTCAGTGAAACCCCTGAACTTCAGTGAACCCCCCCCCTGCGTTGTCTGAAATTTTGAGGTAAAAAAAGATCACATGGGATGGGGATCAAACGAGGCCAGCAGTATTTGAGGCAGACCCTTCAAACGAGGTCTGGAGCTGAATGGGGATCCATTTGAAAAGACCACAGACTGGGGCTTGGATCTGCTGAAATCAGCTTGAAACACACTACAGCTTGGTACAAATGAATCATTGCAACATTCAAGTGACATATTTGAGGAGTGTAGTGGAAAAGGGATGAATAGGCAGATGGGGGTTTAGTATGGTTTAGTCTAGCCATATAGATGGGTAAGTTTTGTTTATTTGATCATACCGGGTGCTTTTCGACCCATTCGACCCTCTCCCTACTTCAATACACACCCCCATTCTTGTGACCGACCCGGCAAACCCGTCCGCCCCGGGTCGAGAACTCACCTTCCCAGGGAGCACCTGTGACTCTATGGTTCTTCAAGGGATTCTTCATCAAACAAGTGAGGTGCTCCCAAAACCATTCAGGAGTCTCTACCAACAAATCTGTGGCTGATAAGGGATCTCTGTTCCTCCATCATATTTTTATCAATAGGACAAATATGGACAAATCCATTACCCAGCCAGTATCTGGTGAAACACACAATCTTTTTCGGCCGCACATGTCGTTGCTTGCCTTTCTGCCGCGCGTCTTGCGCAGGCGGGGATAGGGATGGTTCCATCTCCGGCCACGGCAGCTGTATGTGTCAAGGGGGAAACTGATTGGATGAAGGGTTGATACTCAAGTGTTCATGAAGTCAAGTATGAGCTTGAAATCAATATTATTTGGGTCCCATGCCAGCAAAAACGGCCTTTCTGACACATGGAAATGATTGGATCTGGCGTTGACGGTTTCCCTTGAAGTTGATGGTGTAATGCCCCAGTTCCCATGTGGCATGGTTACGATCTTGATCATGTCTGGATCATGGCGATGGAAGTGGCCAACAGCACCGGAAGACCAGGAGGTGTGCCGAATTATGTACAATAGTGACACTCACTCTTTGCTGGGAACGGTGTCTTGATGCGGCGTTAATGGTGTCCTGCGGAACCAGAAGATTTTGACATGTTCATCCGTAAAGCTGGGAAAATCAAGAGCATGCCAATGTTTGCGATCCTGGTAGCCAATCTTTTCCCATTTTGTTGATGTCAGCTCAGCGGTGCGGACACAACTCACATGGGACAAGATACTGCTACACAAACACAACTGACGCACCAAACTCAAGTGCGTATCTTTGGAGAGCGGCTTCAGCATGTATAGCTGAAGGGCCCGGAACTCAACTTTTGTACCAGGGCACTATCCCACAAGTCCACAGCACACATTGCTACGAACAAAAATCGTAATGTGGCTTTGTTTCTTTCTGTTTCCCTTTCTGTTGTGATCCCAACACTGTTTGCCCGCTTCTGTCTTCAGAACATGACCTTCTGACCTCGAACTGTTCTTTTTTCCCCACCTGCCAGGTGAGGGTTGTTAGATTTATTGGAGCTCCTCCGCGATCGCAGTGGGCATTGCCGGACCTCAACCACCAGCTCCCAATCGCAGTGAGCATAGCCGGACCTCAACCGCCAGGTCCGGATCGCAGTGGTCAGAGGGAACAGGACGGGATGATTGCCCAGTCATAGGGGTGATGTGAATTCCAGGCTGCTTAGTTTGAAGATGCTGCGCCGGTGCCTTTTGGTTCATTTGTGTTTGGCACAGTGGTCAACCCTTCAACACCCTGATAAGTGCATTCAACACCTCTCGGAGTGTGAGTTGCTTATTAGTAATTCCTTTTCTTCATGGGCTTCTCTGCATTTCAGCATTCCCCAGCATGGAAACACACTTACTTGGTTAAGGAGAGGAGACCTTCAGCACTAAAGTCTCAAGAAAGGTCACTGCAACTTGTGCTTCTTGGTCTGCTAAGGCTCTCATTCAAGGCCATCGTGATGGAGCATCCTGCCTATTGAGGTGGACGGTTCCAACCTGATGTGACAGAAGTGGAAGGAGTTGTTGCGCAGACTTCTGATGCACAGACAGGAATCGTTCTTCACATGTTCCTCTAGTAAATGATGCAAAGTTATTGTTGTTTCAGCTTGAGTACTCTGTTGAACCAGTACCGGAAGCAAGTTGTACACCGCTTCCATGTTTCGATCCATCCTGCACCATGTGCGCTTTTCGATGCTTTTCATTGCTACCCGTGGTGAAGGCCGCAGGCCCGGGCCTTGAGGCTTTGAGGCAGGAGGCCCTTGCGGCGCAACAAAATCCTTGCGAGATGCCAAGAAGTATGGGACCGACTGAGCGACCGCAGAAGTTTTTTGCCACTGTCTTGTCGGCATGGTTGTGAACTCCGAATGCTCGAGGCCGGGGTTAACATGTCTTCCGGACAAGTGGGCCAAGAGCGTGAAAAGCCCCGTGGAGACGGCCGCGCTGGCATTCTGCGAAGGAGCGGCCGTGGGTGATGAGGACTCAGTGCCCTTGGAGCTCTCGACGGGCGCGTGGATGCCTTGCTTGCACGCAGGAGCACCGAAAACTGCCGCTTGGCATTTGGCTCATGTATGCAGAGACGAGTGCAAAGAGTTGGTGAGAAGACGCAGGAGGACTTGCGGCGGATACAGATTGATATGAATGGACAGTGGGGACGTGCGCAGCCCGTTGGTAAGACGTGTGCGGCCCGCGTGGTGAGGAAGGGATCTTCGGATGCTGCAGCCAGTCCTGCGGGTGGAATGGCCACAGCTGCATCTCTAACTTATAGAATTTCTTCTGAACAGCAAAAGGCTGATTGGCAGGCCAAATGCTGCACTGAGTGCAACGTCAGCTTCTCAGTGGACTTTGAACGCAATGAAACGCATCTTTGGCAAGTGACTTTTTCAGAAAAAACATCGGTTGGGAAACAAACTATAGGGTTAGGTGCTTCATCACACTCCAAAAGCAGTCGCTGCAAACAAAAGGTCGTAAAAGTCACAACGCCAACAGAGATGCATTTTCTAGCACCATAGATGTTGCTGTGTACACAGTCAGGGGAACAAAACAGCTTCGCTGGGCCTGCCAGAAACATCCGGCGTAGGCGTGCGCCGTAGAAAACAATCTTTTGTCAACTCCTTCTTCACTTGTCCATAGACCATCCATGTTGCAAATCGAAGCACTTGGAGCGTTTGGCATGTATCATGTTCTTTGACGCTCTTTGTCAAAAACAATCAAGCTATTAGATCAATGGTCAGCTGCCATTTTGTACGACGGAGGATTGGATTTTGGAAAGAAACCGTTGAGGTTCTCAATTCATGTTTAACTCGTTGCTGCTCACACTTTGGACTGCGCAAACAGCCTGACAGTGCGATGGAGGCCATGTGTGGAGGCCGTGGAGGCCTGGCCTTATTGTACGCAGGTTTGAGAATCGGATGGAGGCCGTGAAGGCCATGTGGCGCGGAGGCCCGGCGTTACGCCCTGACAATGTGATAGAGGCTGGTGCGACGGAGGCCGGCCAGGCTATGTGTGGAGAGGCTGTGGAGGCCCGCAGCCCTGTCAATGCGATGGTGTGGTGTATGCGTTCAGGCCGCGGAGGTCTGTGTGATGGAGGGTGTGGAGGCACTGCCAGGCTGCCAGACCTCAACCGCCAGCTCCCGATCGCAGTGGGCCTTGCGGCCGGACCTCAACCGCTAGCTCCCAATCGCAGTGGGTGCTGCCGGACCTCAACAGCAAGCGCCAGATCGCAGTGGGCACTATACTGGACCATATTGGACCTCAGCAGCATCCGCCAGATCGCAGTGCGCACTACCAGACCTAGCAGCCTCGCACACGGTCAAGGAGTGCGCCTGCGTGGACAGCGAGGCTAGGCCTCCACTGTCCGAGCTGCAACGGCGAGTGGGGTGGCACAGGTGCTGGTGTCACTGGCCTTGCGGGCTGACATGTTCAGCTGGATGTAATCTGAGCGATTCCGTTGACAGCAAGAATTGCCAACACCAACTCAGCGAGCGAGGGCCGATGAAGTTTACCCCTCCCCACAAGACATCCCTGGAGCTTGAGGTGAACAAGATTGAACAAGACCAATAGGACCAGCGCCGTGATCCGGTAAATGGAGCCGCGCCTCGGTTGGAAGGCCCAGAGCCTCTGCCGCCAAAACCGCTAGGGGTGCGGCAAGCATAGCGGGTGCAAGCAGAGGATTGATTATGTCCCATACATCGGAACCGTACCAAGTCCACACCCGCATCACAAACTGGCCCCCGCCATCACAAGCCATCGATGGCATTCCGGCATTCCCCTGTCCACTGACAAAATTTCTGCCAACACCGTGCCTAACTGCAACCCTCACCTGACAGGGGAACAATCACAAACCCGAGGACCCAAGCAAAATCGACCACCACAAAACCATGGCAACATGCCCTTCGCTATGGCATGAAAACAAGCGATTGAAATGCCATGGTGGTGATCACTAAGTAAAGTACTTGCGCTCTTGTGTTGATCGGGTGCCTGCTGGTCGATTTATATTTACATGATAGTTTTTCTTGGTTGTTGTGGAATGCACAAGTTGGGGCAAATTGTGGTTAGTTCAATCTTTCAGAATACAGTGTTTGTCTCTTGCCCTATAGTCAGGAAACCTTGGTCGCACATCACGTCGCCGCAAATCACAACAGTGCACCGACATGCACCGACCTCCTTTAATTCATTTTCAAGAGTGATGGTTCACTGCAATCCCTCAGAGTGTGAATTCAGTCAACTTTGTCAACGCTGGAAACACCCACCACCATCCTCCCTTTGCCAAGTCTTTGGGAACAACGGGGGCAAGATTTGCAGGCCGCTTTGCAAACGTGAAATCAAAAAACAAAAGTGCCCCCTAAGTTTGCATGGCCGGCCGTGATCCCCACCTTTTCGCTTTCAAGTACCATGCCAGCACTGCGGTCTCCTCGTCAGTCATCTGCCAAAGCGGCAAGCTCCTTCAAGCCGGTTGGGTCCAATGACGAAATCTTGAGCCTTCAAGAGAGTGCCTTAAGATCAAGAAATCTACACAGCGATCAAAAAAGAGTTGATGAGGCCGCACCATAAGGACAGCCTTGTCACTGGGTATGCTGCCACCTTAAGATCAAGAAGTCTCACAGCGATCAGAAAAGAGTTGATGAGGCCCAACCATAAGGAAAGCAAGTATCCAAGCCTGGCCCATTAAACCATTTGGTCAAGTGAGACCTCGAGATTGATTCACTTCTTCAGCTTCTGTCTTTCATTGACCCTCTGCTTGGGGCGCGACAAAACAACAAGCCGTGTTGACCAAAAAAAGATGTCCGACTGCAGACCACGCGGGAGAAACGTGCTCAACGTGGGAGTACGA
Organism: Durusdinium trenchii; assembly: GCA_963970005.1. NCBI lineage: Eukaryota > Dinophyceae > Suessiales > Symbiodiniaceae > Durusdinium > Durusdinium trenchii. Next base: position 210,338 of record CAXAMN010025384.1, on the reverse strand, counting down.
TCTCAAGAGTCGATGTCGCATAGGTTCGGAAGCTGGCTGCGAAGGAAGCGAAGGTAGAAGTGGGTGGACAAGTGAGCTGCCTTCCCTCCACTGTGATCCTGTAAGCCAACGCTTAGCATTCGAGTCCTCCTCCTCCTCCCTTGTATTGTTTAAATATGCTTCCTCACCTGCAAGATCGCGGAGATGGTTCGATCGAAACGTCGGCATGTGGAGCTGCGGCGCCGCTAACTCTTGGATAATGATATATAATGATTTGTATGGATTTGTTCGTCTCCGAGTCAGTGGATCATGAACAACTTGGAGCCTCTCCTATCAGCCCAACTGGTGCTTCATCTTCGCACAATTTGCCCAAGGGCCCATGAGAAAAGAAAGTCCGGCGACTTTAAAGCTGGAGGACCTAGGCCTTGAACAGGGACCCCTAAAACCCCAAAGACTTGATGCTTTCTTGCTCAACCCAAACCAGCCAAATTCACTTCAAACATTTTGTCTTGTCCTTCGCATCTCAAACATGGAGGGCATGGAGGGCATCACGTGTCCAGACTCGGTTCTCCGGTGAAACCCACCCCCGTTGAAACCCACCCGCGCGCTGCTTGAATAGTGGGTACGGCATGTCTGGTTAGTGAGGAGGGACTTCACCTGAGACAAACCGAGCCATGCATATAGAAGTTGATCCTCACAGAATGAACTTCCACACAATGGTAGACGGTAGACCATCCCTGAGACTGGATGGTTGTAATATGTTGTAATCCCCACTGACACAGCTGGGGGTCTTGGTGGTGTGTTTTCTTGCACAAACTCGCTTTCAGCCGGCTTCTGGGGATTCCCCGCATGTTCACATCCAGCGCAGGCTTCCAGGACACGGGATGTAGGACCAAAAGAATTGTGCAACAGAGTCCAGTAGGTATCTGAATGGCAACGTGATTTGAGATGTGTTCATGACTGTTTTGTCCCTGTGCACGGACCCACCGCACGGACCCGGCAGGCTCGCGTCGCGTCACCGTGGTGTACTCCGAGATCCGACCGTTCCGTTTGGACGTCCAGGCCGAACCCCGTGGTCGGAAGATCTATGGCCGATCGTGGGAAGCTTTTGGAAGCAAACGGCTGGGGGGATGGCCTTTTCCGCGCGATCCCAAAGGCTGGAGGAAGTCAGTGCAAACAGCGAACATCTCGGGCGACGAGTGGTGCAGGTGTATCCACCGACATGAGAGTCTTTTTTCAAGCAGCTTCCACTCTTTGAGCAACGACGGTTCTGTAGCGATTTCCGTAACTTAGCGATTGTGGCTTCACCCTCTTCACCCTATTCCGCTGAAAGATATGCACTATGCCAGGCTTTGACCAGCAGCATTCATTTCTCACGTTTTCGCCAGGCTGACTCGCCCCAGGGCTTTCTCGGTTGAGGGAGTTTCTCCCGGTTTCGCCCAACCGGAGAAAGCCAGCTTCGGACCCCCAGCAGACATCCCATCGCCGGCGACACCCACCGAGCTTCACCAACCGAGCTGAAGCTCGCGTTGTTAGGATTTGCCTGATTTGCCTTCACAGAGCTGTAGGGTTGGTTGAGTGTTCACTTCATGTTCTCAAATGACACGGACATAGTGTCAACATGTGTCAACAAAGGCTGGGTTTGTTTACCCAGTTCATAGATCTGGATCACCTGCATCCAACAAGTCATCAGCACCAAAGAGACACTCCTGGTGTTAAGTTCTCTCCCTGATCCGAGTTGGCTCCTCCTCATCTGGCTCAGCAGCAGCCTGCCAAGCATGGGAGTGGCTGGAGTCTCGGACCACGGATATTCCGAGCTCTCACAGAGATTCCGGATTCCGGAACCCAACATGCACAGATTCACACCTGTTCATGCAACAGATTTGCAGGAGCCTCCCCATCTTCATAAGAGATCTTTAACTGTCTGGGTCCCTTGGTTCTTGTATGTTCTTGTGGATCGCAGTGGTTTTTGGGAAGCCCACAGTGTGGATTCCAAAGACTATACTGTAGATTTTTAAAGTTAGAAACGCATGTGGCTCAAGGAATGAGCATTTAGTTTACAAACCCATGTGGCTCACCCAAGTTCTAGCTACAGCATAAAAACATGTGGCTAAAAACTGGCAAAACATGTTAAAACAAAGCTGCTTGGACAATCAATTAGAACATTTCTGCAATCAAAATCCTAGCGAGACTCCTAGCAACATGATACAAGAGTTGTGAGCGACTCTACTATCAATGAGAGATTCGGATGGTCTAAGCAAGTTCATGCAAGTTCTATTATTAAAAAAATGTATGATACACACGTATTGAAAATCAGGGAATGAACATGTATCGAACAAATGTGCTTGTCGTGTGTTATAATTCAGAGAAAATCAACATGGTCAACATGCCGAAGTTGTCAAACACGTCGGCTGTCCCAAGCACGGCTTCCAGTCCAACACGGGCTCTTCCAGTCAAACACCGTGGCTTCGAACACGGAACTGTTCCGAAAAGAACCTGAAACGACCAGGAGTTCCATGTCGGGTTCGGGGTAGCTTCTAATAGACGTCCCATCGAACTGGATGTCGTGGTCACCGGTGAACCGTACAGAGCGGTCTGTTCTCACCGGTACCCGTTGGCATCTGTCTGCCTCCATGTGTTCTCGCTGTACTTGGCCTGTTGGGGAACACGTGCAGGCAGCGAGGGCGGGGAAAGGGCACGAAAAAAGCACGCACGCACTCCAAGCCACATGGAACACATGGAAGTGGATGCTGTTTTTGCGCCAGACGATGCTGGCGCAAACGGCTGTTTTCTAACCGATCTTTTGGGGGCGACTGCAGTTCCCACGCAGCAACGGCCCCAACAGGGACCCCTGCGAATGACCAAAGTTGGTCCGTGTTGGTTTGGGGGAACCTTCAAACAGCTCCAGGTGAGTTGACCTGATTATCTTGACATGTTTTGATGACTCCAAGGGGGGAAGGCACTGGGGCAAAATGATGGAAGAGTTCCAACAGATCATGTGTAGCTGTTTTCCATCATGTTCCAATTCTTAGTTTGGATCAAATTCACGTATTTCGACCACGACACCACTCCAGGGACCTGAGGTTGAATCCTGAACAAACAATCACAAAATGTCCTTCCAGTAGGGGAAAGCAACATCGCAAGAACCCTCAAAAAAGAGTCTTCTAAACAATGTCAAGTCAAGTCTATTTATCTTTTTTTGAAGTAAGAATTCCTTCTCTTGCCTCACTGGCAGTGAAACCGCTGCAATGTTTGTTTGCTCTTGCAAACTGGGAAAACGTTGCCATTCTCTGCTCCCACCTACCCAAACCCAGCTGCTCCTACATCTCCAGGTGCCCGATCCCCTACCAAGTGCTTGTGCTTGATGTGTTTTGTGTTTCCAAGGACCGCAAACCCATCGAAAAGGAAGATCTCCAAAAAGGACTACGTCTCACTATCTCACTATGTCATGATATCTCAATGATCTGGATATATATATATATATTATACACATAACTATGTGTATAAATATATATATATATTATTTGTATATCTATATATCCATATATATATATCCAATATATCTTTCTTCATCTGTCTCAGTCCTTCCAAGTACCAAATCCACCATCTCCATCTTTCAACCCGAAGATCTCCAGATCGATCTCACCGCGGTGTCTCCGGATCCCGGGTCTCCAAGCGTTGCCGCAAGAAGGCCGTGATGCAGGTGAGCACCAAGGAGAGACCTCCCAGTGGGAGGGCGATGTGGTCCGACCATTGTGTGTTTGTTGACATAGTCCTGATTTGTTGGATCTGGGCTCGTGGACTCTATGGTTATCAAGTCTACGGTTATCAAGTCTACGAGATGATCTACGGTTATCTTAATTTGGGCAGTTTATATATACTGTAATTACGTCTCATTTAACCACGTGTCGTCCATGTATTCCAATTAATGTTTGGTGGTTGCTTTTCGTGCTTGCCATGGCACAAATGGCTAGAATGGCAGTTCTGCTGGGAATTGACTGATCAGAGATCAGTGGGCGTCTAGACGAACGCTGATCACATCGTTCGCTTTGACCCACTGAGGCCTAGGTCGGACCGCCTGGACTTGAGGACTCCCAGTAGAGCGCCCATTGCCGGGGGCGATCGAAGAGCGGGGGCCAGGATCGTCTGGGTGTTCCCTTCGGTTCGAGCCATGACCTGTAGATGGATAGAAACAACCATCTGAGTAGGTGTCCGGTGTGGGTCTCCAAAAAAGACTCTCTGGAAGTGTAAAGCCTTTGAATTCCTATTGTTTCTAGGCCAGAACGCTACAGAATGCAGTTATCCAAGAAATCCAGCGCCACCCAAGCTAGCAGAATACCCCACCAGACTAGTCTTCGGGGAACCCCTGAACATGTCGCCCATCTTCAGGGCCTTCTGCCTGCGCTGTCCACAGCAACTGGGTGAACCCGCACCGTAACGCGACAAGAAAATGGAGGCGATCGAGGCCACCGCTGCCCTTGGCGGAAGGGGCCGTGGCGGGGATGGGCCGTGGCTGGGATGGGCATACTGAAATCGATAGACTCCGAAGCAAACATGCTTTCAAATCATATCGTTGAACCTAGCATGTTGCATAGGGAACTTTAGTATAGGCCATGCTTAAACAGTACTCTTTAAGCGGTAATTACATCGATCCCATCAACACACCCATCCCAGCTACCCGCTCTGACAATGGTTCAACCATCGGGTGGGTCAATCCCTGCCGGTTGGTGACCCAGGTCTGCTCATCATGCACGTGAACAACTGTCTTTTCAGTTGGTAGATCAACTGGATTGTGGGACGCTCGTAGTCATGTCGTCTACTTGGTAGCCAAGAATCATGATCTATATTGTGGTTTTGAAACCACTTTATAGATCAAGAGTCCACACCGTTTCCCATGGAAATGTTCCCGCTTTCGCAATCCTCACACTAGAAGACAGGTGGGATCTCCACATGGGTCCGCACTTGAAAGACCGGGTTTCCCCCCAATGACTGGAGAGCGAAACCACGTTATAAAGAAGAGAAACCACCAGTTCCAGCTCAAAACAGTTTGGAGTCTTCGGGTTTCCACCCTTCTGCTCCATCGGCCCATCGGAATCCCAATCTTTTGGAACTGTGTAAAACACACATCACCAACAATGTGTGTGTGTGTGTGTTTTCTTTCCCATGGTGATTTCTTGAGGCACAGACCCGGACTTTCTTGCTCAGATTTTTTCCTCATTGTACCCATGTCCTTTCCGTGGTTTCCTGGGTCGCCGTGGGAGGCTCGGAACTGCGTGCTTTGCGCGGGCTGGGCGCTCTGGGTCCCGCACACGCATCCATAGATCCAAGTCTCTTCCTGGCAATCTAGCTGGTCTGGGTGCTATGCCAGCTGCCTTCTTCCATGCTGGCAGTGACAAGTGCATGGAATGAGGATACATTTCGTCCCGAAAGAGAGATTCCTTAGGATCCAGCGTCTCAGCAAACAGTTTTCTTGGTCGTCGCTGTGTCTGCGGCTACATCCGATGTTTGCCCCTCTTGTGATCTGAGTGCTCTGACCGGCGTGGGGTCGTAAAGATCGCTGGTGACCAGAGCAAAGACCTCGGCGATATTTCTGCTCAATTCATTGGAAATTCCAGGTTGATCTATATATTGTCATATGTTCCAAACATTCCCAGTGGCGAATGGTTTTTTCTGGTTTCTCGTAAACTGGGGCGGGAGCTAGCGGATGTCTAGACTCTTGATCAATAAAACCCCCTTGGTGAACTAAGAATCTACATGAATTAGGTCGACAGAAGGTGTTTTTCACCAAGAGTTTGTTTTCCTTCTTCTCTAACAACCCCCCCAACTTCACCAAACTTCCATTCCGAAAAACAACATGTAACATGAAGACCTGCCTCGTCACAAGAAAATGTGTCTCTTTTTCAACTACTTATGCCCCCCTTTTACATATGCCACTTGCAAAACGCCTTGGCAGGGCTGCGCGATGTGAATCTCGATGTGCATACTCGTGCCAGGCGAAGCGCTTTGTGGACCCTGATTTTGTGGCAGGCGCAGTACTTTGTGCACCTTGAAGTGCAGATTTCGTCGCAGGCGCAGCACTTTGTGGAGCTTGAAGTGCAGATTTCATGGCACGCGCAGTGCTTTGTGCAGCTGGAAGCGCAGCTTTCGTGGCCGGCGCAGCACTTTGCGGACGGCAGCACTTTGTGGACCTGAAGTGCAAAATGGCGCAGCACTTTGTGGACCTTGAAGATTGCATGGCGTACCATATTGTTAGAGCATGTTACGGCCAAGGCAAACAAACAAGTTCCACTGATGATTGCACCACCTGCGGACGCTTGATGATTGCACCACCTGTCGGACAAAGGATCCCCTTACCAGGATCCCAACCCAACATATATCCACATCTATACTTATCAGACTCATCATTCCCCTCCTGGTCCAAACCTGGCTCTGGCTTTGGTTCTTCAGCCTCACCAGCTTCAAACACAGCTGGATCCCTAGGCGCTGGTGGTGGCACAATTGGCTCAACAAGTGGCGGCACAATTGGCTCAACAGGTGGCACAATTGGCTCTGCGGGTGTTGGCGCAATTGGCTCAGTATGTGCACCATTTGGTCCAACGATCCGCTAAAACATCCTTGAAGTGAGCTCCAGGGTAATGGTTGGCGCTGCGCTTTCAACTGAGTCAGGAAACAATGACATCAAGTCAGCTGAGACGTCATTGTTGATCTCCTGCAACTCGGAGGCCGGCTTTCCTTCATCAATGGAATAGCCGCCACCTTGGCAGCAACATGTCCGTACATGTCGGCGCGGTACTCGGCCGGACTCAAGCCATCAAGCTCCAGGCGCTCTGCCGAGTTTGCCACTTTTTCTTAGGTACCAGGTAGCAATCCTGTGGATGAGTTCACCACCACCATCACCATCACCACTATGACCCCCACCGCCATCAACACCATCATCATCATCATCAACAACATCATCATCGACACCACCACCACCACCACCACCAGCAGCAGCGTCACCACAGTTCGAATCTGAGAAGATCAACGAAAGGGTGATGACAATCACAAGCAAAGAGATTCTATAGCGAAAGCTCTAAATCGAAGTTCTAGACGATAGTCGGTTCAATCCTGGCCGCATGGTCGCATGTTTATCGCTCGTGTCTTGAGCCAGCGACAGCCGGCGTGTCTCGATAAAGTGAACCGTGAACTTGTGAGACCTAAGTGATACCTGGGCAGCAAGAAGCGAGTTGCACACAAGCAACCGTGGAACTTGTATTTCAACTCGCGTCATACTCTTCTTGCGTGTGCGCTGCAAAACCATGTCGCATCCGTATCCAGTGGCGGACCTTCCAAAGTCCGGTCGTGAGAAGGTTCTGCTTGTATAGCCACTGAACTTTGTCAACAAATCTGAAAGCATGCCGTGGGTATACTGATGTGTCCAAAACGTCGCAAGCGTCCAAGTCTTCTGTCTTCTCTCAGTGCTAACACGCCAAGACGTTGTGATTTATCGGCTGGGATTCCTTTCGACCCGTGACAAGATCATAAAAATCCACGCAGTTGACATATGCATCAACAGCCACCATTGTATGGTGTGTATCCATCCAAGACAACATTTTAGCGGCTGTCAAACTCTGTGGCAAACCAACTGTGCCGTTGGAACAGCCCTTGCACATGCGTTGGTCTCTGCATGACCAAATAAAAAGGTGCATCTTACCTCCGTGAGCCTCAACATCCGAAAGAACAAAGTCGTTCGTCTGTCTTCAAAGGGTGTGCACGATCTTCACCAAGCAAGATACGTATACCCTCAGAAGCGTAGTCGGACCGTTTGTTTGCTGAGGAGGCATCTGAGATGCAAATCACTTGAAGTGGTGGCGTCAACATACGGTAGAAAATACCGTACCGTTCCCTGTTGGGACTCTTCAATCCCTTGATCACTTGGTTGATCAACGCAAGATCACGCAAAGGATAACTTCTGTTGTAATGACACAACGCATGAAAGCTCTTGACAATTCGTTTGGCAAGCCCACAACGCACCGCATGTCAAGCTGCGGAACAAAGTCACCTCTGCCCCAATCAACTTGCCATCTTCAGATCGGTTCTTGAGGCAAATGTCGGACGTGGACAATTTGCTGCAAAAGCGATCTTGGCGCAAACGGATCGTGCCATTAGCAAGTCTTTCAAGCTCGATGCCAGCGTGGGTGTATGGAGTCCTCTCTTGTTTTAAGCTCCCAAAACGACCACCAGCACCATCATCACCAGCACCACCACCAGCACCACCACCTCCACCTCCACCAGCACCAGCACCAGCATCACCCCCACCGCCGCCACCACCACCATCACCACCGCCACCTTCACCTCCATCAGCACCACCATCACCACCACCATCACCATCATCACCACCACCATCATCACAACAGCCATCACCACCTTCACCAACATCATCACTACTATCGCCGCCGCCGCCGCCACCACCACCACCACCACCAGCGTCACCACCACCACCACCACCACCACCACCATCACCACCATCACCACCACCACCACCATCACCACCACCATCACCACCGCCACCATCACCTCCATCAGCACCACCATCACCACCACCACCACCACCATCACCATCACCATCACAACAATCACCCCTACCACCATCAACACCATCATGACCACCTTCATCACCACGATCTCCAGCACCGTCACCGTCGCCACCATCATCACCATCACATCTCTCTGAAGCCCAATACGTCTAGAACTACACCTCTAGACTCTAGACCTTAGACATTTAGACGCACTGCTTGGGGTCTCTTGCTGGGAGATGTTTGAACTTCCGCGAACTCAACAGGGCGGGCAGTCTTGGATAGATTCTCCCCGTGTCTTTCATTCTTCACTGTATAAACATTGCTCTTCTTGCAGGCCCAACCTGAAAAACGTGCCAAAGCATCAGCAAAAATCTTTCGGGGGTCAGGCGAAGAACCTGTACCTTTTTGCTCTTTGAACACCATCATTGACCCCCGGTGGTGATCGGTCAGTACTAAGTCGAGCCGGTCTGGGCAGCCAAGCCCCAACCAACTTGATGAAGTTGTTCAAGGCAGGCCCACTTGTGTCCTAGCAGTGGCACAAATTGGGTACAGGACCCACGGATCTTATTAAAATCTGTCTCGTGTAAAAGCAAGAGATCTTGCAGGGCTAAGGAATATAGAGGCAGATTATTGAGACATGCAGTTGGAAATGCTGTCTGGTCTCTCTTTTTGTGCTTCAACAAGGTGACGCGCTGATCCAAATTTGAATTCCCCGTGAAATCTCGATAAACAGCCGTTCGCTCCCAATGCCCAGTGATGATGATGATGATGATGACGATGATCTCCATGACATCATCTGTAATCTCGATAATGTTTTTTTGTTTTTCCGTGTGTTTCCTTTGCATGCGACTTCATTGACTTCCTCATCTTCCGAACGAGCCGAGGGAACTCGCGAGGGTTCACGCGATGGGAAGAAGACATCTGCCGATCAAGCTTCAAAATTTCCAGGGATTTCAACAAGAATCGCCTCAAAAAAGGCTGGCAGGGTGCCAAACCATGCCAACATGTGTGTGTGTGTGTCTGTAAAAATAGGGAGACCTCCCAAATAAGACCCCCCTGCAAAACGAAAGTGAGACCACCTATTGGTCGGGGATCTGTATAATTCAATCTGCCTCAGTTTCCTCATGTTGCCTCACACCAAATCCTTATATATCTATCTGATTATATCTGCATGACTGCAACACGGAAGACTTGAGCTTTCTCCGCCAACAAGCGTGGCCGCCAAAGCGGCGTGCGTCGAAATCGCTCTCCTCGAAGGGACCGCCGATCATCTCGCCCACCTGGCTTTCGGGCCCAGAGGTCGGAACTAACTCCAGTGACTCCAGTGACTCCACTCTTGAGTTCTTACACTAGTTCTTACCCCCTACTTAACTGGAGTTAGTTGCATCAGCTTTGTCAATGGTGCAAATACAGAAGTGACTCTGGAAAAAAATCATTTTCTTGAGTCTGCTTTCTGTCTGTCTTTGTCTAATTTTTCTGATATGTTATTCTTGACCTTTAGGTGCTTGAGGTCAGAGAAGGAAGCCCCCAAAAAAGTGGTTCTGAAATATTTTCAGACTGTCTCCGTGTCTCTTCCTCTCTTGTCTATCTCTCTCTCTCTCTCTCTCCTTTCTCTTCTTAACCTACAGGCTATATAGGTGAAGCAGGTTTGGGAAGAGAAGAATGCGGGAGAAAGACGTCCTCAAAAACGAATTCTCTTTAGATAGTACTTTTTCGGTCTGCGTCCTTGTCTCTCTCTCTCTCTCTGTCTCTATCTATGTCTATGTTTCCTTTTGTTTTCTAAGTGGGTGGAAGAGATTTAGGACAAGAAAGTGGGAGAAAGAAGTCCTCAAAAAATAATTGAATTAGCTCTGGAGTGCATTCTGCTTCACCCCGTTTCAGTCTGTGGCAAATAGAAAAGAAACTACAGGAAAGAATTGACTATGGAGGCCTTTTTAGGGTTCATCCCTTGCTTTATCTCTTTGTGTATTTTTCCTCGGCTTTGTGTTGCATGTGTTGCTACTCAGCCTCTTCCACGCTGTCAATAATGAAGACAAACATGTTTGCATGACAAGGAAGCTCACTTGAATCACCAGAAATCCCAGAAAGATTTGGTCATGAACCACTTCACCGGCCGATTGAAATGGTCTCTGGTGACGAAAATGCGATGTGAATGTGACTGTTCTCTTCGGAGGAATCAGTCACAACAAAAGGTTGTCCACAAACATGTTCGGTAACAAAAGGGGTTCGAGGTAGTTGACGGCTGCAAGCCAGAGGTCTAAAATCGCCAGTTTTTGGTGCTCAAGATGCTCCTTTCAGGGACCCAGGCAGGCACGGAAACCTCTCTGAAGTCAAAGGGTGAGTCATCTTGTTCTCCTGTGCTTCCCGACATGAACCAAAAGGAATCAAATCCAGAATTAATTCTTCGACAAGCAGGGGTGATTTCCAATCAACTGTAGACTTGTGACTTGCATATTGATCTGTACCATTCTGTATCCCATCCAAAATCACACTCTCCACCTTTGACTTTGAGAGCACCTGCCCCCACGCTCTGAGCACGGGCCATGCCAGCCACACTCCCAGATCTCGGAACTGCTGGGAATCAGGGCCTGGGCGAGGGCGACGACGCCAGGGAGCCCCCAAAACGAGGCAACCGAGAGAATTGAACGAGGCAACAGGGACTTCATCTAGAGGCAGTCAGGCAGTAGTACCAAAGAGCAACCATCGAAGCAACAAACACACCCTAAGAATGATGTGCCTTGACAAAATTCAACTAAATCTGACATACCTCAGCAAGTATCACCAAGTGATATGGCTGTGAGCAACACCCTCACATCCCTTGAATAACCCCACGAAAATGATGAAATTTGAAAAACTTCCATACATTGTGAACCGATCAAATGGACACTTCTGAAGTGTTTGCTACCCACAGCCATATGGGTACTGTATATCCGAAAACAACCCAAAGACATCCAAACACCAAACCCCCCTGGAAGAGGATGGAGGAATGGCTGGGGTCCACGACTGTTCAAACCCACCGAGTCAATACCAAATCGACCCAATTGGCCCAATTGGCCGTCGCCCATCTGCGGATATCTGCGGTCGACATGCCGTGCGCAGGCTCTTTCGCGTCGAGGAGCCGATGGACTTCCCGTGCTCATCCTTCAGAAGGCCGTAGAGGATAAACCTCGCCGGCCACAAAACTGGCAGATCGGATGGGGAATCATTGGTTGCCAAAGAGGTGTGCCGCACCGGATGTGCCTAGCGAAATGTGTGGCATGGTTTTGGGGTCCACGGTTGGCCTATCCCGGATCATTCAGATGTCCACATGGTCGAGAGATTGAAACGACCTAAAAATAAAAAGGGCCAAGAAGAAGCGTGAAGGATTCGATCGAATGACCTTCTTATGAAGGCACTCTCATGTTTTTCGAATGGCGAGATAGCGAGCAGTTAGGAGTCGCATCCGACGGGTCCTGGGTCCCTCAACGAAGTCGCTGCAGAAAAACGCCACCTTCCTTTTCTGCTTGGAAGTTATGGGTGAACATGTCGGACTGTCTACCCAAATTGTTTTGACGTCCTGTCTACCCAGCATCTCACAGACTTCTATACATATACACAAGAAGATCTACCTCAAACCCGGAGGCTCAGACAATAGTGAGGAAAAAGGAAATCCTCATGTTATGAGGAAAGCAACACAGTTCAAAAGACAAAACTTACGGATCATAGAAGCAACAAGTATTGACTTCTTCACAAATGTTGAGGACACTTTCACAGGTCACTGCAGGGTTTTCAGTTCAGAACACAAAGCCCAACCCTGACTCCAGTGCTATCCATGGGATTTTGACCACAAAGGTGGGGAATCTCTCGTCAATACATTCGACATAACATCTCCGAAGCGACATGTTGACAACGTCTCCAAAGCAGGGCAACAAGCTTGCTCGTCTACAAGTCGTGTTGGCACCAAGACCTCGGCCTACCCGATGCCTTATGCAGTTGGTAGGTGGCACAAAGCTGGTACCCCTCAACATTCACAGCTATAAACTCTTCCTGTGGAGCTCTCCGTGATTCCAGAGTCATGCGAGTACTTTCAGTGTCACCTCGCCTTTTGCCAAATGATATCAAATTTCATCCCCGTACACCGAGGCTACACTCCGGTGGTGTAGCACACCCCAGTGCCAGGTCCACTTGGACCAACAACCACTCCCGGGGTCGTCGTTCGTTCCCTTTCGCGCCTTCGGGCTGAGAACCAGCTCTGCCCGGCATTCATCAAGAAGCTCGAGAAGCACAAGATCAGCACATTGGAGCCTTCAAAATCGACAACCATCCACCATGCCTTCATTAGGCTGCCGGGCTGCCGGTCCAGTCCGGTGGTAAGGACAGAACTTCACCACTTGAGATGAATGCGATATAGTTCCATTGAACATCCCAACTAACCCTGCTGAGAATACCGAAAATCAATGAACATCTGGGTGGTTGAATTTCCATCATTGACTTTTTGATACACATGAAGCTGACACCTTTGGATGCCCGGAAAAGTCACAAAAGACCATCAATTTGACCCGCTGCTTGCTTGGGTGTCAGGGGCCTTGTCGATCAACCCACTCACCAAACGTGGACAACTGCGTGTAACAAGAAAATTGCGCCTCAAAAGAACCGCAAAACGCGAGAAACAGAACAATGCCGTCAGGTCTAGCCACTTCCATAGAGTTCGATGATCATATTTTCATGAAATAGGCTAGGTTCTAGGTTTAAGATGGCCTAACTTTGCTTGGCAACGCTCACCAGCTCCACGACCCACAGCGGCCCCATTTCTCTGAGGCGGCCTGAGAGCAAGAACATCAGGCCGCGAGTGCCCAAGAAGAAGCCGCCCAACCTGTCGCGGGTGCTTTTTCGAGAAATCCGCCGGTGGAGTGAGACCTCCGTCCGCGGGCGGGTGCTGGAGTGGGAAAAACTGGAAGTCACGAAATGTCACGACATCCGAAAGAGAGATGTGGCCTGACTGGCCTGACATCCCCAAAAAGGTCAGGTCACGACATGCGAAGGTCAGGTCCTGTGGACCTGAGAAGAGATGTGACACATCTGACTCTCAACAGATGGGGTTCTTCGAGCCCAGTTTCCGCCTGGCTTGAAAGGTGGTCAGAAAGCGACTTCATAATTTCTGAGTCAGAAAATATAGACATTGTGACATAGGAAGAGTTGCTACGTAGAAACTTTATAACAACTCGAAGAGTTGTCTGACTTGATCATGCTGGTAGAATTCAAGTCGGATGAGTGACTTGGGTGTCCAAACCAATTCATGGCAAATGAACCCAGTCAACCTCGCAGTCGGACAAAGAACTTTTCGATTGTGGAGAAACCCACCCGATTCCTATCTCCTGTCGTCAATTCCTTTTGGCTTCTGGCTTTTGCAGAAGCCCTCCCCAAATCTCCCCAGAGGGTTTTGATGTTTCAATTTGAGATCGCTTTGCAATCCAAAAGCCCCACGGCAGTCGCCCACGGCCGTCGGCACGGGACAAAGAGGCTTCATCCAATCCAGCAAACTTACCCATGGGCTACCTCCATTTCGTTCCAAGGAGGATGGACACGCTATTGGGACACATTCTGATAACTTACATGGACCCTGACGTCCTGGCTCCCTGGAAGATTGTTTTCCTCTACCTACCAATGGTTTTCAGGGCCCATGGGGTCGGGTGTGTTGTGTGCTCCGAAAACCTGTGTTCCTGTGCACTCTTCCCCGCACCTCTACAAACTCAGCTACTATAGCGGTAAGTACTTAAGTGCAACCACAGTCGCCCGCCGCGCATGCCGCGCACATGTTTGACTGGATTTCAATGGCCATACCCAGGCCAGTCCAGGCCGCGCAGGCCAGGCACGAAAACAGCCTCTGCATCCCTCAGCGCTCTTGGGCGCTTCACATAGTATCGTCGGAAATCTTCCCAGGGCTTGAAGAGTTCTGGCACCATAGTGGCCACCTGGCGCTCAATGGGGAAATTGTCAGCGCTTGGCGTTGCTGCCTTGGGACAATTCCAGCAGGTTGGCTTCCTTGTTGCGCACTCGAGCCATGCGGATGACATCAAGAGCACACATCAGGGCACCACCCACAGCAAACCTGAGACAAAGCCAACCACTCCCATATTGTCGCTGTATGGGTGGAGGCAAGCTGTGACCAAGCCGCCCTGTTCCCCGCGAACTTGCAGTAACGCCTGCTGCGCAAGCAGCTCCAAAGCGCAAATGCCTTACTTTGATTTGAGAAGCCTGACCAGAGTTCATGGAGGACTTGATCTAAAGCTGAGTAGCTGGGCGGGATCATAAGGGATCCCAAGGCATTCAACCCACGCCGCGCAGAGCGAAAACGATGCGCAAGTCCGGCAGATGCCAGTTGGCACCAACGGTTCCACGCTGTAAAACGAAGAAAAGGCGCGCTGTAAACGCCGCTTGGGGGAGCTTTCAGATCTTTCAGATTGCTTTAAAGCTTCATTGACAGCGCGCCAATAATTGGAACGCCCTTGTTCTCCTTTGCACTGTGTGAAGCAAAGGTATTCGAAGGCCTCGTCTCTGATCTCGCGCTCCAACTCAGATATGATCCATTTAGGGACTCTTTAGGGATTTGCTGTAACTCTAGTGGCACCACACGCTTTTGAATGTTCCATCTTCACGGCCGTGAACAACTGGAAGCCTATGCCGAACCGAGCCGCAAGTCTCTTCGTGTTTCTTCGTATGTCAGTGCAGCATAGATGCGCTTCCCAGAACCTTCCCCACACAGTGCGAACACCAGAACGAACCTACCTCCCTTGCAGACAACAGCGATTTAGGCATTTCAAAGGGAGAATTGAACTCAAAAAGAAAACAAAACACGATCAAACCTGGTCAGGGGTTCAAACACAAAACCAGATCCAACGAGACAACTGAAGGGAGTGTAAATGGAAGGTAGTGAGTTAGAGAGAGAGAGAGAGATGTTTCCGTGTGTCAAGCCGACCCAAAAACTACACATCCCATCATCCCATGTCAGGTTTGGGGTTCCAAACTCCATGCACCGTGTGTTGCTGGGCCCGGCACATAGGACACACCAACGTGTTGATCAGCGGGTTGAAGACCTAGCGACGGGCACCGCCCGACTGGCCGTGTCTGGACCGATGGCGTCCCAGGGAAGCTCAAAGCACTCTGGACCACATCATCGAACCCAACCACCCCACTGAAAGAATTGCATATAATAATATATATATATATGTACTGTATTCTTCATTCGGGGACGGTATGCACTATGAAATCCACTATATATATATATGTCGACTCCAGGTTCCTTTGCAACCTGAGCCAACTGAGTCATAACGGTGATTCCAGAAGGCGATTCCTAGCCACACAAAGCCCATCACACAGTCACCGCGCGACACCGTCACCGCGCGCATCGCCGATCGCGGATCGCGATGCGCGCGCCATGCGCATGGAGGTGACGGTGCCGTAGGAGGAGAGGATCTTCAAGGCCTTGTAGTGCCTCAAAACTCAGGGATGAAACCGTGAACCGAGCACCCCATATTGTTCATGAATCATCTCCATGCGGGTAGTTTTGCATGTCAAGTCATCCCAGCGCTGCCGATCGTTGATCTGCTGCTTGAGTTCTCCACCTGGTCATCTCTGGAGTAACTTCAAGAACAAAAGGTTCACCATTCAGTTGCAATGAAAGCTGCTGGCGTTCAATAGCAAACAATACAGGTGGATTGCTGCTGCCAAGCCAGGCCAAGCCTTGGTGGAATTGTATAGATTATAGACGGTATAGATCAAGGCCAATCTAGGTCTCTAGATAGATTCCCAACCTTTGATCTTAAGGTTTGGATTCAATTGGTAGATGAAGCAAGGTCCAGCCTGGGTTGGTCAATCCAACTATCTGGGCATGCGCAAGAGTCTCCTGCTCGAGCATCAAAAGTGCATGTTTGACCCAACTCCAACTTCCCAAGTGAAAGGCCTATGGGTCAAAGCATGTCAAAGCCATAGAACCATACTGACCTCCGAAAATCATGCAAACCTATTGGTAACCTATATATAGACTACAAAACTCTTGTTTTTTGGTATTGACATGTATTGGGCCGAAACCTCTTATTTGGTTAACTGCAGCTACGCTAGTGCCGTCTCGGCCTACTTCTGCCATCTTGCTCTCCGAAACCGAATTGTATTGACGTTGAAGAACTAGTTTTTTGATAGCCCAACCTGGTCACAAATGGAAACCTACTTTGTTGTATTAGCCTCCGACGGCCTCCTGGTTTGAGTTGCGTCGAAGTTCTTTCCCATGTGTTTGTGTGCATGTGCGTGTGAGAAAAACTTCTAAGGACTGTGCCAACCACCGTCGAGGGTATCTTGTGGAGTCTTGTTAAGGTAGCTCAGGGCTGGAGCACTGGTTGGTTTCGGCACGGGTATCCGATTTGTATTCAAAGAAAAATCACAGGAGGACCTCGGGGATGAATTACATCCATCAACATGTTGCTATTGTTTGATGTGGCTTCTCCTGGATTCTTTGATCAATTCCTTTTGACCTTTAAGGGGCATGTAACAACTGAACATGTCCCTGGGACTGGTCTGCAACATCACATCTGCTCCGGCCAAACCATAAGTCTCGTTTTCACCGTCCCGTCACGGAAGCCCCGGTCGGTGGCTCGGTGGCGAAGGGGCCCTGGACAGGTCGGACATCACCACGTCGAAACGGTCATCGGTCAACGGTCGTCCGCCGTCTGCCTGCGAAGCCAAGCGTCGTCTGCAGTCGGAAGGTGTGGCATGAAAACCATGCCATTTCAGGAAGTCCGGATCAAGGAAGTTTATAATCCCTAGGGCTCCAACCACCTCCTTAGAAGGTGGTTGGTGTGGGTTTTGGGGGTCTAGCCACCTTCTGAGGATATGGTTGGAGCCCTACGGAATGTTACTCTGCTACACTGCTGACTACACAACCCATTTCTTCTTCGTTCGTCTGCACGAACTGGGCACCCGCACGAACTGGGAAAGGGCAACTCTGCTTGCCGGTTGGTCTCAGGTGCATCCTGCCGGTTGGTCCAACGGACCCGGTTTCCGGCGGCGGCTCGCACCGAACCGAAGCGGCGGTAGCACCGGAGTAGTGCCATCGAAGATGATTCGCAAGCCAAGACGAGGCCAAGATCCTCTTCGCACCTTGAGTGTTCGATTGTCTTTGAAGCAATCCAATACCCTATTGGCTGGAATCCCGTACCAAAATAGACCATGTTGCAAAGAATCCACTCTAAAAAGACACATGGCTGGGTCCGGTTAGTAAAGCTCCCATGATTGAAGATAACAGCCCAGGTCCAGGTCTCTTCGTTGCAGACCGCTTGAGATATGTCTAGAGCCAAGCAACGTGCTTGATAGTTGGTGACTTACACAAAACTCAGAGCTCAATAATTTTGCTGCAGTCCCATCGATCCCTTGAAGCCACATCCAACAACTCAGGCTCCTCAGCTGAGCAGTCTTACGTAAAATTCTTATTGGTCTTTTCACACCGAAACCTTGACACATCTTGACACCGTCTTTCATACCTCCAAACTGTGAGACGACCGAAATGGAGATCCGTGACGCACTCCACATGAGAGAGCTCAGATCCGTGACGCAGATCTGCAGCTCGTGCGTAGCGCAGTGACACACCGCATCGCACACGCCTGGCAAAAGCGCATGAAGGATTTGGAGGTCTCCAAGCAGCTCATCGTGGTGTTCGCCGTAAAGACGAAGGACATCGCCTGGCGGTCGTGACGATGGTCTGGTCTTCCTCTCGTGAAGGTCGGTCAGGAGTCCGGGCAGGTCTGGTGTTTCTTGGGGTGGGAAGAGTTCAATTAGGCAAGGGTGGACACTCACTGCTTGGCCTTGGCATGCCTTTGCAAGCCTCTCGAAGCAAAAAAAGGATTGTGATGACATGGTTTTTCGCCAACCGCATGTCACAGTCGCAGAAGTCAAGTCAGATCTTGGAATCGGGAAACGACTCATGACTTACTTCGCTCACAACTTACTCATGAAGATCACACAACAGCTGTTGTGATCACACCAGGATGAATTGAACTCCAAATCTCGAAATTCACCGTCTGTTGGCAACCGTATTCTGTCCTCACCGTGCCGTGTTCTTTTTGTTGGAAGGAAGTGCTTTTTTAGGGCAAACGTTGCAAAGGGCTTGGGGTCAGTAGTAAAAGACAAAATATCTCAAGTCATCCAAGTCTGCCTTGCATTCACAAAGTATGTTCGTGATTCTGGCAGCTAACAATAGATCTGCAAAAAACGAACTCTGCCTGAAATGACATTTGGCCATGGTGCGCGAACTACTCAGTCCCACGATGTGACTTAGGCTGATGATGGTGCATGCCGCGATGGCAGGAGCACATATTTGGCTTCGTTGCAGGAAGATGGTGAGGACCGACATCCGTGTCGTGCTGACCATTTAAGCCTTCCAATCCAATTGCAGCCTGTGGAAAAGGAATGTGTCACCAATCTCCCAAAACCTGGTCCAACTTGCGAAGACTGAGGTGTTTGTCATACAACGAGTAGGCCACTGATCGAAGGGCCGGCGTTGAGTGTTTAAGAGATCTGACGTCGTAGTGGTTCCACACCCAGCTGGCGCACCATCTACTGGTGCCACTCATATTACGCACTCACAAATCAATGCCGGAATCCTTGACCTTCCTGGAAACTAACCTCACATCCACCACAATCAAAAGGAAAATAAACAACAAAGTATAAACAAATATAGAGAAATTCTTTATCCCAGAGATTCCAAAAGGAGATTCCTCAATCGCCTGTTCCTCTTCAAGATTTCCTCATCCACCACTCTATCTCCAATCTCCATCTCGACGCAAAAACGCCGCCGGGAGCACCACACCAAGCACCAGACCTGCCTGGTGCGGATGGCGATTTACGCGAGGGATGGGCGAAGCGAACCTTCGGCTGGTTGGTCAATCAAGGGATGCGTTGTGAAACAGAACTTCTAATTTTGGTCCTTTTACAGTATAAAGAATGGGAACTATGAGATACACTGGAATTACACCACGAAGTTGTATAGGTTGTCAAAGGATCTGCAAGGATGTCCAAGGTTCCAGGAATGTTTGACGAAAAGTTGCCATGAAATGCGATCAGAATCAGGGCCTGGCGGCCTGGTTCTAATAAAAGAAGTCAAATTCCCCCATGTTGGCCCATACTGGTTCCGGCTGGCAAAACCCTCCGAAAAGACCACTTCTTGATACTTCTTTCTCACCTGACTCCTCCAAGTTCACAGACTTCTTACCTGACCCCCGTCGTTCCGGAACACAGCTCCCTCCCATGTTGGGGGGTGCTGGACGCTGTGAAACCACGGTGGTGCCGAACCAGGCCCTGGCGACGCCTGACTCCACTCGGACAGGGGCGAGCCGGCCACGGCCTACGAAATGGAGAGCCACGGCTGTCGGAGATGGACCAGTTGATCGTGAGGAAGCATGCTTTGCTTGGAGAATGTAGACTCTGTCGTGAAAATACAAAGCCCTCCCATTTGGATTCAACTTTGACCTCATGAAACAAGAGTCCACATGGTCCACATGTTCAGGGGGGGTTTTAGATTGCCCAGCTCATTCTTGGAATATCCACTCATCCAGATCAAGGAGGCTCATTCGACTCCCAAGACTCTTCTCTTCCAACTTACGGTGGTCAAGGAGGCGGAAGATCTTGGAGGCCGTGCCATATGCAGGCAACCCCACGGCAGAAAACGTTCTTTGCTTATTAAAGGACATATCGAATACATATCATATATCATGTCCCAAATGTCTTGAGCAAATCAACTGCAAGTGTCAGAATTTGTGTATGTCTTTGTCATTTCCCTAAAAGCTCTTCTTTTTGTCGTATTGCTCTGGAGTTGTTCACCTTGCCATGTTTGAGCCTCATGCACGGTGATTTGGGGAACAGCTCATCTCCCGAACCTTGGCTCCGCTGAATCCAACGAACTGCGTCCCTTGCGCCCCAGGTGCCGGACCGAGCTCTTTTCGACCGAATGCACGCGTTGGATAGGGCGCTTTGGATGGGAGCTCCACCAGAAGTACACAAGCCAAAGGCTGGTCCAAAGAAAACAAGAATTCACTGCAGTTGGATTTATATAGAAAAAAGCCACAACAGCTCCTGCAGTTCACACTGGCCTAGGTCATCCTTTTCTTCTCTAATTCAAAAGCTCTCAAGGTGGTGCTCCCCGTATTGAGGATTCCAACTTCAACCCCACCCGATGCGCGGCAAGGAGTTCTTCTCCCAGGTCCGATGCGCTTTTCAGGTTGGCTCATGAGAGAAAATCACTGCGCCGCTCCAGACCTCAAAAAGCAACTCCACCAATGACTTCAATCCAACCTGACGCCCCCGGGTTCAGGTACTTAGATTGCTTTTCTCCCACCAAGCGATTCTCCTGCGCCGATCTTAGAAAAAAACAGAAACAACAACATGTTTTTTGTTGGCGCTCCAGGTGCAAAGCCGGGAAACCACTACCAGCAGTGAAGACTCAGTCAGCACGAGAGCCTTAACAAAGATCTTGAGATGTTGAACAAATGTACTTGCACTTGAAGGGCAACGAATAGGATGTGCCATTTATTTACACCCCAAACATCACTGAGATATTGTGTGAGTGAAATACGGTGAGGCCTCAAGAGACCTAGAAGGTGCGTATAGGAATGTGTAGGATATCATCAAGGATCAATGTCAACAAACACATCTAACACGATCTGCCCTTCAGGCCTCAACATCTGGTGTGTGCGGGGCTATGCTGGCCTCATCTGGCCTGTGGTAGGGCAATGCTTCCACCTCTCATGCTGGAACCAACCAGCTGACCACACGAGCTACGCCGCGACACCGAGGGCGGCGGAGTTCGCCAACGCAAACGCGGCAGCAAAAGGATGGGAAACGCGACTCATCCTCACTTCACTCACTTCGTCAGCTCAGCTTGAAACATCTTGTGTTGGAATCGAACGATGAAATGGGGTTTCACCATTCCCCAGTGACTTTGTGAGCTAAAGCTGCCCAGCTCGTTGACTATTGATTTAATGGAGCCCTAGGTCGTGGGCAGCGTACTGACAGGCAGTGCAACCTGATGAGTTGTCCATTGGAACGACACTCCGTGCACCCTGGATGTGTATCTATCGTGCGTATCGTGCGTATCGTGTGGTGTGAAGTGTCGTGGCATAGAAAACGAAACCATTGTGGAAGTGTACACAGAGATACATTAATAAATGAAACTGGGTGCACCTTCATGGAAGGAGGAGCTGATCATGTTGGAGTAGGAGAGTGGTAGATCAGTTCAAATGGGGGACCTCCCAGTTCGACCCGTGGAAGAAGGAAATATTATGAAACGGGTCGACCATCCGTTGTGTGGCCCTCCTACTTATATATAATTGGATTCCACACACCGGATGATGACTGATTGTGACCATATTTGATCCGGTACTTCAGCCACACTATCCATCTTCCGGCTGGATACATGATGCAGGTTGACTCTGAAGCACATCTCATGTCAACGATTTGATCTGTCGATCCTAAGTCATCTTTGCTCCACTAGTGGTGCGTTGTCGAATTCTCGTGCAAACTGCTACCATGCTCCATCAAATTAGCCAAACAGCTTCTGGCAAAAATCCCCACAGCCTCACACCCACCAGCACAACAAAAATCCACAGGGTTGACCACCTGACAGCATCACGACCCAGTCAAAGCACAAAAACTACACACTAGAATCATCAGACTGTAATAGAATAATATGTTTTTTTGATTGGGTAGTAAAATAGACTGCAACATACCGTAACCAGTTATTTTAGTAACCAATTATTTTAGTCACTGTAAATCTGCCTCCATGAACCAGCGTTGATGATGTTTCTGCCAGTAGCTCTGATTCAAACAGTTCCCTTCAGGGAACCCGCACGCGGACCCGCGCAGTTGACTCACCACCCAAGGGTGACCTGAGTTCATCATGAGACTGTGCTGCCAACGTTCCACAAGGTCAGCAATCAATCCGCGAGAATACCACAATGATACATAGTAGAAAATATCCCAACAAAAAACGGATCCCTCCCAGTTGTGTTTTTAAGAAGTGGTGGCAACAGGCGGAAGGGGACAAGGAATGACAGCATTATGTGCCGCTGATGAACAGAGATGTGAAACAAAATACTGAACCCTAGGGCTCCAAGTACTTCCTCAGAAGGTATTGGGACCCTCCTGGCACCCACCTCAAACACCTTCGAAACGAAGGTACTTGGAGCCCTAGGGCCGCTAGAGCGAGGGAGTGGAGCTGATCATCACGGAGCGCCTCCGTGACTGCGCCGCAACCTGCCTCCTTCCCCTTCTTGACCATGAGGCCGTAGCTAAAGGCCCTTTGTTTCCCTCAGAGTCTTGCTCCTTCTTGAATCCACATGGCTGACAATCTGCTTCCTGGCTTCAGAGTCTTCTGTCCGTCTCCTCGCCTGATCCTCTGCTTCCTCATTAAGGCTCGCCCCGAAGGCTTACCTTCGGCTCCAAGACAGCTGGCTGCATGGCCCGGTCTCATGGCCGCGTGACCGTACACTGCGTGGTGCCAAGGCCCCAATTGATGCTGCCGAATTCGGTGATATAGCTGTGCCGCACAAGCCTTCAATAGCTTCCTAGAACCTAAAAGAGCGTTTGAGACCGCCAATCACTCAAAATATGCTCTGTTCCTTCCAAAAACAGGGGTCAATTGGCTTCGAGGTTTGACAATGTGCCCTCGGCTTCTTGCAAGTACTTTGTATCTTGCCAGGACGTTAACAATTGCATTGTACATCCCCCACAGTGCCGTGTTGGCGCCAAACATGTTGGCCTCACTTCATCATGTTCAATGGGTATTCAGTGGTCTTGTGAGGTTGTACTTGCCTCTTTGCTGCAGTCGTACGTGCCACCTTCATCCACTTAACGCATGCCTTCTGTGCAATTCGTCGTGTTGTGTGCTCACCTTCAGTCGAAAAGACGAACGGTTCGATCCTCGGAATCCTGGCCAACACCTTCGTCTCCAATCACACGTTCCGTACAAGAGTTACTCTTGGCCAATCCCGAGGATCGCACAGTGGATCGCACAGTTGTCCAGTACTTGGTATTCATTGGTATTCAAATGAATCCAAGCGTCCCGGTTTCTTGGCCAATCGTGGCTGTCATCGCACGGAGCTCTCCATGTCTTGGCACTCTCGGACGTCTGTTAGTCTGTCAGACGCCAGTGTCGTCCCGCCTGTTGGTGTCTTCACGAGTCAGGCAGTGTCTTCGCGAGCCAGGTATAGAGAAGACAAATCCAGCTGTTCCTGGTGCCCTGCATTATAGATCAGCTGTTGTGAAAAAAAAAATCTGAGGTGATTCTGTTTCCTGAGGTTGATTATAACCTCATTTTGACGATTAACCTCTGAGGTTGTTCTTGAAACTAACCCTTAAATCTTGGAGGATATGATTCTTGGAAATATATAACCCAAAACAGCTCACCATATGGGTTGTGAACACACTTGTTTTGTATTGATTATTTGGTGACTGTGTGGAAACATGATTGGAGATGGACCATATCATAATATCCATGTTGTGATAGGACACATATGTGCCAGCTATTTATTCACATGATGTGACATGATGTATTTGGACCTTACGTATGTTGAACATATTGGTCAGAACTATTGGGGAAGTTGACCCATGGTCAGAACTATTGGGGAAGTTGACCCATTGTCTCATGTTCATGAAAACTCATAGCACAGATACATATATCTGTTGCCACGTGTTGGTACACTGTCTTTGGAAGATGTTGCGGCATACATTGGTCAGAACTTGTTGGAACAGTTGACAAAATCTGCCATTGTTATGAAGACTGTCACATGGTAGTCTTGGGAAGATGTGCATGTGATTCCTATAGCCTATCGACATTTCACTATGAAAACCTTTGAGCCCTATGTATGTTTCAGAGAAGGTTCAAGTTTTAGTAACCTGGTGTTCTAAAAGCAGCTTTAAGGGAGCATTTGTTCCGAACAAGTTTTTGGACCAGAGAAGGCTCAACATTCAATCTGGTGTTCCAAAAGAAGACCTTGGAGCAGAGAAGGCGTACAAAATCACTACTGGCGCTTTCAATACGTTCTGAGAGCAGAGAAGGTTCAAAATGTCTCTAAATTCAATAAGCTGCTGCCCTAGTCTTTTGCTGCAGAGAGGGCGCAAAGTTCATTGGTGCTCCCAAATACTTGGTGCAGAGCAGAGCAGGTTCAAACGTCAAATCACAATTCGAGAGCAAAGGAGGCTCAAAAATCAAGGAAAACTGGTGCTCCAAAGAAGTGTGTGGAGCAAAGAAGCCGCCAAATTCAATAACGCGGCTCACCAAAAAAAGCTAGGCTAGAACGCAAAAAAGTCACAAGTATAAAAGACTGCTCCCAAAGGTATGAAGCAAAGAAAGCTGAAAATTCAAGAGATTGGCGCGCCAAGACACATGGTTGGAGCAAAGAAGGCAGATTTGTTTTTTCGTGTGTTAATCGCCTTGCAATTTCAAGTAAATGTTGGCATATGTTTGAATATATAACCTTAAAATAGTTCTAAGTCAGTCACATTCGGACAAAAATCCTCAAAGAGCTGATCAAGTTCTGCCAAGAGCACCATCTGTTCCTGTGAGCGATTTCTTTTTCACCGATCTAGGAGGAGGCATTGAGGGCAGTAACTGAGGCCACTTGGCCAGACCGCGTCCTCCATGAACTCGCATACTAAATAGACAAAAGGAAAAGATTCACACCCGGTCGTACCCTTGACTGATGACAACCGTCATCTGATGGCCGTCATCCTGTAACTGAGGCCGCTGGAATGACCGTCGAAAAGCCCTGAAAATGACTGAGCGACACGTTTGGGACCTCAAGACCATCTTCTCTCAGCTACGAACACAATTCTGAAACGACTATGCGTCGCAATCCCAGTAGTTTACATGAAAATATGCCGTGAAAGGTGTATATATATAGTGTTTCCATGTGTTTCCCACACACAACATGGTACCTCATCGTAATCCATTGGGACAAGCACTTCGTGCCTGGCTTTTGGCATCCAACCCAGAGGGTCTCTAGACCCACCCTTCGTTCTCGTTCCCAGACCTTTATAGAAGCCCACCTTCCACATACCTTCCACGCCAAGGCACTTTCCTCAATGGAGGCACAAAGAGAAGCAAGAGCAAATAGATCAACTTGGCACTCGTGAGGTCAGGCACGAGTGAGACCGGACAAGTGCATTCCCTCGGTGAGTTCAACTACTTGAAGGTCAGACCCTCTGACCTGAAGTCACTGGCGTCGACTCTCACGAATCCTAAAGTCCGGCACCTGAAGTCACCAGCGATGTCCACTCTGCGTTTCTTTGGGATCCGATCTTTTTCGCATGGAACCCGGCTATGTTTCCGGACGTTTGGGGGACAACTTACATAACTGACCAGGAGCATCCTGAGTCCGGGTGTCCAAAACGAGCCCAGAACTGGGGAGCCAAACAACACCCCTGAACTTGGGATGGTCCAGGTGTGCTTTGAACTGAGTTTGTTCAACGGTCTGAGAGGTCAAAGAAGCATCTTCTGGGAATGACTCAGAATGGCCAAGCTATTTCTTGGGCATTCCGGTCATGAAAAATTGGAATGGAAAGCTGTAGGACACTGTCTGTGGGACCGTAGAACATCTGCAGGTCCAGGTGAGAGGCTGCTTCTCCCACCAAAAACGCACCAGTGACATGGTTGGGCAAAACCAGGCATCGTATGGCATGGTGAGGTTTGTGCTCCCTCCCTGGCTCACAGCTCAAACCTGCTCCACTGAGCCCGCCCGACCAGGAGAACACCTCAGCCAGGCGGACCGCGGCTCGGTTGGTGAATACTGTCTCGTCTGTTGGCGGTCACCTTTGAGCTGGTCGTTTGATCCACCGTCGATCTGGGAAGCCCAAGCTTCCCCAGAAGCTGACGAAGCACAGCCATGGCCAAGCTTTGTAAGCATTATTTGAGTTGACCAGGTTATCCCCATGGCCGCAAGCTTTGTGAGTATTAGAGTCAATAGAGTTGATTGGTTCTGGGATTGTGACCAGGTACAATGCAAGGTGTACAGCTGCGTCCAAGTTTACCACAGCCTTGGAGGCGAAAACGAGGCATACACATCACTGGAACTCACGGCGATCCAGTAAAACTCAGTGGCGCTGTTTTGGCCACCATTGTGTTCATGTTTAAAGTACAAGTCTACTCAAGACACCCACAGCATGACCAACGAAGATGGTGGTGCTCTGGTTTGCTGGCAAGAAAACCTCGCAACCCCGAAAACACCCGCGATCAGCGGTGTGAAGGCGTGGCGTCGCGTCCCGCGTGGAGGGTGTGCGAGCGGCAAAGGAAGGTCAAAGTGGGTGCCAGCCAGTGGATAGGCTCCTTGGTGCCAGTGCATGGTCGAAACTTCGAGTTTCAAAATTGCCGGGTATTCTCCCAGTCTGCCTCTTGAGGTAAAGCTATTGCATCACTTTA
The DNA here is from genome assembly GCA_963970005.1 of Durusdinium trenchii. Taxonomy (NCBI): domain Eukaryota; class Dinophyceae; order Suessiales; family Symbiodiniaceae; genus Durusdinium; species Durusdinium trenchii. Next base: position 183,365 of record CAXAMN010025384.1, on the reverse strand, counting down.
CATGTTGTCCATTTCCACTATATTGTGTGTTGAAACTTGGAGTTTTATCCGAAAAGCTCGGGTGTGAGGTCAAACCGAAGTACTTCCAACTCCCGGAAAGCCGGGGCCCTCCCTCCCTCGCTCCTCGCTGATGGCCGTTGGGTCCTCCACGGAAAAATCACCTGGGCACACCCGAAAAGCGAGTTGTGGAAAGGGATGGCAAACAAGGAACACGCACCATTCGTCACTGCAGACCGCACGTGAACCGTTGCATACCTTTGCATACCTTTGCATACCTCGCCACTTTTGGACATCCTCGGCTGCTGCTTGGAAGACCACGTGGTTGTTGAAGAAACATCCCCCGCAAATAATAGTGCATGACCTTTTTGGATGGAGTCAGGGTACGAAACGACAAAAGCCCAGCAACATGAGATGACATAAGCTTAAGCATATGTACCGTAACTACAGTAGAGGTAGTAATCGTGAAGCCTCAAAGCTTGCCCCAACACCTCTGTTGAACGGAAGGATGGCAGGGAAGATATGGGAGGAGGCTCTTTGAGAAACCAGTTGGCGGAGAAATGGCAGCAAGCGCAGTAAAGTGGCCAAACCGGACTGTTCTGAACGCCGTTGGCATCCGATGACACTGCCCGTCACCTTCGACCGCCTTGGCACACGTCCGGCAGCGCTGCGCGGCTCGCGCGCTGCCTGTGGAGGTGAATTCGGCCGCGGAGACCACCGCCGACTCGAAGATCTCCCCCATCCGCGCCCTGAACGAGCAGCACTGAACGACTGGCGGGGTGGTGACGGAGGGGCTATACACTAGCTAGGGGTCACTGATCTATACATATAAACAATGATTCAGCGCAGCATGCTTAAACATGTAAACAAACTTCTGAATTGGCAGAAGAAACCAAGCCCACCTTCCTTCCACTTGGACGGGCCATGTGATTCACATTCCTCATTGCATGTGCTTTCTGTCATGACATGGGTTGGGAGTGCAGGAGAGCTCACGAGACTGATGGAAGGATTGGACTGGGATCACCTGAAACAAGTGCACTATCGTTCTCCTTTTCCTAGTTAGCTCAGCTTAAATTCAACCTCAGTTCGACCATGCATGTTCTTCTACACCAAACTTTCCTTGACGTCCGTGCTGAAGTCCTGACCTCCCTCAGTTTGACCATACCGTCAGTGCTGTGTCTCGTCTTCCCGGACGATGGCACCATGAAAAAGCCATCGGGTCTCCCATCCGGTCTCGACCGGCACGGTCCCCAGCACGGATCAGGTCGACCTCGCCTGATCTTCGCACGATCTGTGGGCCAAAGTCCGGATTCACACTCCAACTGCAGGCAGCGGAACCAGGGGTCGTCCGCCCCTGGCTAGCTACTCGCTGGATGGGACCAAATGGGTCTTCAGATGTCTTCATGTTCTTCATTCTAAGCATGGATGGCTGAATTTCTGGCAAGTGGTTCTTTCCAGGGTTTCTCCTGGCGTGGAAATGAGCGCTGAAACCGGGGGTGGATTCATCCAAATTTCCTCGCATCTGTCAGCATCCACCATGCGGGTCATCGATCTCGGCGCCTCTGTCACCCCCGGTGCCGCTGTCGGATTGCTGTTAAAAGCGGGGAACATGTCCGATGTGCCAACGTGCCACATGGTTTATGTGCCGCGGGCCACCGAAAAAAGAGGCCGAAGGACAGACTGTTTGACACGATCAAAGAAGAACCCGTCTCAAAGACATTTGGGGATCAACTCTTGCAAAAAGGAGCAAAATGGAGGTGTGTGATCACGTGATCCAATAGGGAGGACTCCAAGTGACTGGGAAGAGGACCAATGAACTAGAATTCAGAATCTAGAAATATCTAGAACACTTAGAACCCTTGGTTGGTACCCACCAACTTATTATGCGGACCCAGATCTACGAGATCTGTTCATCTCAGAAAGGAATCGATTCCTTCAGGTTGAGGTACTCGTTGGACCCTTTCCTTTGCAAATTAGCATCTGCAGATCAGATCATCTGTCAACTACCTGGACATACCTGGACCATCCTGTTTGGGTGTCCAATGGAGACCTCTAAGTTGTGTTAGGTTTGTCCATAAAAACACTCTCAGAGTCAGACACGATGGTCCTGCTATAGGATGGCTACGGCTGTTTCACCATGCCCGCACCTGTCGTTTGGTCATGCTAGGTCAACAACTTTGGAGCATGCCATCGGACCTTTCGAAACCGTTTTCGAAACGAAATTGAACAAGCAAAGGATATATAGCCTCTTCCTGCTATCACCCCCTAACCTATTGTGTACCTGGGTTCATCCAATACCCTGTAGATCCAACCCCAGTAAAGTCTACAGTAGGTAACCATGCTTTCAAAACTGACCGGATCATAATAATTGTGAGGCAGTAGTTCAAAAAAGAAAGTGGCAGCAAAATGGTTCAACAACATCTGATCGACATGATTAGCACGGTAAGCGAGCTTGATCAACCATATCCAGCGGAAATCAATCACCCTCATTCACCGGAAATCATCCTCATTCCGAACCCATCCTTCGCATGACACACAAAAAAATAACAATAAGCGGGAAACTATGGTGCGGTCCCCGCGCGCTGGGCGTTGACGTGGCGGGGCGCCGTAAAGTTCTCCCATTTCTTCGACACCACCATACTTCCTGGGCGCGGACCCGCAGCGTCCGCCGCTGCGGACCGGGTGCGGTCCGACGGGCGCGGACCCGGTGAAGCAAGGAGGCCCGGAAGAAGTGTCGTGTGCGGGAGTGACATCCTGGTATCATTGCCCCAAATGGGCAGTGCCAAATTACTGTTTTGCAAAAGCCTACTCAATATCATCGCATATCTACTCATGTAATGTTGATATAGGATTAAGTAACCTCCCCCTATTTATCAAGCCCTGCCCTAGAGACATAGAAATAATCTATTAGTATATTGTTTTTTAGCTGCAATCTAAGCTGCCAATGCTCTCCCCAGCAATCTTTGTTGCACAAAATCTCAAGACCTCTCTAGCAAAATTATGTAAGTTTCCCTTATTAAAGCTCTATCAAATTAACGGTTTGAAGCTCACAAAGGGTACCTCATGGTACCTCTCACAGGCCTCAGTGTTCACACAGAATCCTATCAACCATCATCCATCATCAGGTCATCACCTTTATTAAGGGGATGTGGTCTCCAATACCTCCAATCTTAAACCTTGTTGACCTTGTTGACCTTGAAGGGGGGGGGTTGATCAATCCTACGTCGACCTGAAAAAAGACCACACCACTTGCGCGACAGAAGGCGACGCAGCATACGCAGCTACGACCTCTGACTGATTTGGCTCGGCTTCTGCTGCTCTGCTGCTCAGGCACCGTTGATCACCACTTGCATGGTTTCTGCAGGCTCTTTGAACTCCTGCCAAGACCGACGATCGATCTTCGGTCAGTCTGAAGCGTGCCCTTCTCGCTCGGAAGCACCGAACAGTTCGGAAAACGACAACGGCGCTCGGTATTCTTTTGGAAAACGACAAAGGATGCCCTGGTGACCGGCAGTTTTACAGTAACATGTTTTAATATTGTAACATCTCCAAAGGCAGCCGCTCAAACAGTGGAATACTGCTTATATCTGACTATTTATCGTGGTTCTTTTGTAAGAAATCTGTGATCACACTGTGTGAGGCAATGTCCCGCCAAGATCCGCCAAGGACACACAAAACCTTGGAATGCCCATCAACCGAAATGAACCCCCAAGGAAGAAGCAAAGCAGCATGAGCAGCATGACCGCAAAAGTCCAGTCTTTTGAATCCCTGAATCACCAACTCAGGGAGGCGATTTTGCCTTGTAGATCTCACACTGACCAAGCACCGACATCCACCAATCGCGCACTCCACCCGCGCTCCCTCGGACTCACCAGGTGAAAACCCACTCTCCACCCACGACCGAGTCGGCTCAGTCGCACTCCGCATTCGCCTTGTCGATGCTGATGCGAATCCCGGTGGGGAACCATTTCCTCGGCCGAACGAGCCATTCCCGCGGCTCCGGAGCCACGCGGTCGCGAGCGGCGAGCGGGTTCGTGTGTTGCGGTCGGAGTGTTCACGCGTTCTCTTTGGCTTTGGAGAATTTATATAGTTTTGGTGTCATTAGGTCTTTCAGAGTTCCATCCAAATACTCCGGTGTGTTGAAGTCAGACTTCTTGGAGTCGTCATGCAACTGAGGATTGCACACCGACACAGGTCTATGAGGAGTGCCACCAGGGCCTTTGAAAGATGTGATTCATTGGGGTGTCAGAAACTGAAACAATATTTATAGTTCAAAAATGCGACTCGAGCATTCAGCATTCACAACAAGCTCCAGGCAGGTGAGAAAAGGTATATAAATCAAGTCTTTGATTACGTGCACATTGACATATGCTGGAAAATGTCTGGGAAATGTCATGCAAAACTACGGCTTTGTTAGATCATGGTCGGGGATTCGTCTTCACTTTCCAATTTGTAGCCAACAACATTTAGAACATGTTAAAACCATGTGTACCTGGCAAAGCTCACGAAACCATGCGCATGCAACAAACATCAAAGAATCCCTCGTCCAAGGATCAAAAGCATCTTCTGCAAGGCATACATCTGTGAGATCTTCTTCCAACCTCAGTTTTGTCGAAGAACTCATGGATGAGTGAGTTGTTAAGAAGTACTCTGCCCTTTGGATCCTCGGCCATAAGTTCTTCACTTTCCATCCTTCGGAAAAAAGTAATCGACCGAGGCCGAGATCTATCCTGCCACGATCTTGAAGTCAAGGCCATCAAGGCCACGCTCTAACAGTCTAGCAGCGGAACATACCAGAAGTCGAATTGGATATTTCAGGTGTGAAGTGGAAGAAAAAGAACATAAAACAAGATCCTCAACCTCCAGCACAATCGTAGATAGTACTATTTTGCTCCCATGTTCATTTCGCCTCCATTGCCATTGATCAAAGAAAGGGCGGACTTGAGAAAGTTCATATGGAGCTGTTCCTTTCAGCATCGTTCTATACTCATTTTCCAATCTTTTCCATACAAGATCATACAAGTCCAGCTGCCCAAACGCAGCGAATGTTCCAGCCAAAACAGTAGAAACACATGGAAAACCCACTTCCAATATCCTCCAATCCACCGGAACCCACTGGGAACCCACCCGAACCCGACCCTCCGCGCTCCGTCCACGCCGTTGTCGCGCTCCGTCTTCGCGCGGAGCGCTGTGCCACCCGAGGCGCCGCGGATCAGGACTTCGGCGGCCGGTTGGGGGCTATCGCTGCCGCTGGTGTGGTAGAAGGACACCGTGCGCTCCTGGTAACGGTGAAAAAAACAAAAAAAAGGTGTCTCCAACTATGTTTATGTTTTGTTGTTGATGTTTTTTTGATGTTTTTGTTTACGGGGTATTGCGAGGTTCTAGAGATTCTGGGAGATCCAAAAACAACGGAACGAAGGACATGTGTTTGGAGAAGAAGCTTCACGGATAGATAGTTCCAAACCATTTTTTCCTTTGGAACACTAATGGTTCCACACGATTCCTAATCAATTCCTTCGTGTGGACCGTTTTTGTGCTTCATTTGTGACTTTTTTCTCCGGAAGAATCCGATGGTGGAAAAGGTGTTTGGACTTTTGGAGCTGCAGCGATGAGGGCCTATAGGGGATTTGGACATTCTGCGCAGTGGGCGGTGCATACATGGTTCGGGCAAGGAGGCCAGTAGCGGACTGAGCTTGGGAATAGTTTGGCAGCAGTTAGCAGAAAGCGTGTTTATTCCAAAAAATATGGTGGTATGAGGCGGTAGATACCTATAGGGGGAGAGAATTCGATCCATCATGGTCCATCATGTGTTTCACCAGAAAGATCAACTGCCTCCATAAGCCCCCGGTGCCGCTCGATACACGGGACGAGACCACGATGGACCTTCGGCGCTCCTCGTCCAGAAGTGGCTCCTTGACATCTTTGGTCGGCATGGCTTCGGACAGAGGGCTGGCAATGGCTTTAGTGCTCGCAAATGGGTAAAAGACCTTTAAAACGTATACAGTACTGTTTCAAGAAACGGAAATGCCAAATGAATCAAGAAGATTTGTCAGGCTAAGAAAGAGGAAAATAACTGGTGGATGTGCTGTTTGTGTTGGTGGAAATGAATTAATTTCATGCAACATACTGCGTTTTGGAGGCTAAGATTGTCTTCTTGGTACATGATTGGCTGAGAACCTCTGCACTTGTGCAATCTTCCGCGGCATCACACTTGAAGGTGTTCAAGCTGGGAGAGCCAATCTACCTGGCAGCAATAGTGCAAACATACTGAGAAATAGCTGACATGTCGAAATTTCTACATAGCCATAGCCATAGCAAGTAGAGCCAATCTACCTGGTAGACCGAGAAGGATTGTTGAAATGTCTACATGCTCTTTAATGGCTGACATGTTTTCCCCATGCCCAACTCATTCCTATCAGCAAGTACCAAACCCCAGGATGTCGCTGGTAAACTAGTAACATTATATAAATATATATATATATATCGATACCCGATACCCTTATGATGCCGAGTCTGCTCATGTTTGGTGGTTGCATGACATGCTGACATCACGCAATTCATTTAGACCCCCCAAAGTATCAGCTACTTGACAAACAGTCCATATCGACCTAGCGAATGAACCCCCTAGTCTGCTAAGAGCAGCCAGAGGGGTTCAGTACCTTCTCTTGTTGGACCAATTCCTGCAATGTCAGGGGGTCCTTCCCCGGTCCGGTCCGTTTTGGTGTCGACCGGGTTGATCTCCCCACGTCGATGAATGGGTCGATGAATGGGTCGATGAATGTCACCTCCATATATGACCTCAGATCCCGACCAGTCAGGATGTGGGTTTCAGGATGTTTCAGGTTGCTTAGATTGAATGGCGTTGTCGTCCCAAACCGCCGATTCCAATGACCCGGTCACGGTGTTTCACCGTCCCTGGACGTCGGACTCACCTTGACCGTCTGTGCCGGTGTCAAACGGGACACTCGACCGTTGTTGCCACGTTGCCGCTTGTAGTTGGAAGTAGAGGGGGCGGTGCGAAGACCAGTACCAGTGACCAAAAGAACCAACGGGTTGGCTGTTGCTCGATGAGACCAACACCGCAAGAGCGGAATACCATGGAATACCTTATCGCTACTATACCTCACTCGTTCCTACCTCATACACCATGCAAGGATACCCGTTGGAGGGAGAGTCGAAAGGCAAAGATGGCATTGTTGCCTTTTACTACCAGGGGAACACGGAACACTCCCAAAAGATCAGGAGACACCATGTACAAACGGAAACGGCTCCAAAGCGGTGACCAAATAGCTTCCAACTGTAAAATCGTGCAGGTGGGATTTCAGTTTTTCTTGGAATCCAGTCAAACAATCGCTCCAATCCTTCGCTCCTTCGCTCCTTCACCCCTTCTCCCGCCTGGTAGTCGATCCCTGGCACGTGACGAAACGAACGCGGGACGAGTGCAGCGGTCACGTGATCCCTTCGAAGCGCCTCAGAGCGCCGAGGCGAGCTCGGACCGCCGAGGCGAGCTCGGCTCATCCACTGCTCGGACCACCTCCCCAAACACGACGACCATGGGACTGGTACCTTTACCGATCAGTTGGGATGATTTCGGGGGGGTCAATGGGGCGGCATATATGACAGACATGGAATGTCTGGGCTCTGTAAACCATCGTTTGGACCTCGGGTCTAGCTGATCTGGTGGAACCGATCTACTGGAAATTATGTTTGCCCAGTTGACCAAGTACCGGAATGGTGCCTCATCCACGGTGGCTGTCAAGAAACCCTGCTGGCCCACAGGTCGGCTTCCCTCTCCCTGATTTCTCACCACAAACTATCCACAAGTTGTCTCTTTAAGGTGATGTTTCGGGGATGCCGAACTAGGATCTGTCGTGCTCTAGCATCATTCCATATCGCCACAAAATAGAAGGGTGGAGAGATCGAAGCTTGGAATACCCTACACTCCGACTCACTAAAAACTGGAAGTGGAAAGCCACATGTTTGTTGAGGAAAACGGACTTCGAAGGACAGGAGGGGTGCCTGTCTCCATTTCAAGCATCTAGTCTCACCATGTCTCACCTGGTAGGGGTTACAAGCCAACACGGCGAGGTCGTCCCAGTTCAGCTACTCACTTTATGCTGCCTGGACCGCCCTTTTCTCACTTCTGCACCTGCACCTGCACTCATTGATCCAGGACTTTCCATGACTTTCCCGTGATTTTCTGCCAGATGTCACGCTCACAAAGGAGCTTTGGCAGCTTAGCTGTGCCATAGCCTGCCTGTCAGCTCCTTCAGACTCTGTCCCCCAAACAGCTCGCGCACCGCCCGTGCGGCTGCTCCCGCATCGACTCCCAGCGTGTCGCGCCGTCAGACGTTGCGTGACCTGCCCAGGCGCCCGTCCGCGTGGCGAAAAACCGGCAGCGTCGGTCTGACCTTCAAAGTCGGGGCTTCAAGCCACTGTTCACCAGATGCGGAGCGAACACACCGTACTTGCTTCCACGAGAGATTCCTGCCATGGCCTGCCGTTGGCTTCTTTGGCGGCCTCAATGTCAGCTCCTGAAGTGGTCACCATCTCCCCGTTGAGGGCAGCGTTCATGGATCAGCCTACACGGGCCTTTTCCATCCATCCGTGCACCTGCAGTAGCACATCAGCATTCATTGGTCCAGGAAGTAAATGTCCATAACTTGCCGGTGATGTCCTGCAAGATGTCACCAGCTTGCTGCAAACATCCTGAAAAAGTCCCTCTACTTGAGCCAATCGACATGTTGAATCCAGGCGACTTTGGAAGGGCTCAAGAGCGCCAACTGTCCATTCCTGGCATTGGTTTTGAGCCCCCCGGTCGAAAATCGCATCGTCCGGAGCGGTTGCCCTGATCGGTGGCCATAGAAACCATGTCCACCACCAACCTAGAACCCAGACATGACCCCTGTTTGGAGGAAGACACCATATTTCGGGTGGTTGGTGGTCCAAAACAAAGGTAACTCAGAGTCCAGGAATATCAATAGTATAGCACTATAACTATAATAGGATCATTACATTGTAGCGAAAAGGCCGATCTATGATCAAGTCCCAAAAAAGATTTTGTCGCAAAAAAGATGAGGATGAATCAAAGGTCCTATGAATCGAATTGCGGCGAAATCCGGGAACCAAACCGGTTTAGACTTAGACGTGGTCACGGGCTTTTAGGCGGTCAGGTATGGTCAGGCCAAGCCCATTGGCTGAATGACATCGGCAAGTTCAGGTCCCAGTTGTTTTCCAACAGACTACTCAACAGGTCAATGTCACAAGATTACTCAAAGGAGCCAAAAGCAAGCTGGCCATGTAGCTGGTCACCCAAATCTCATGCAAAGCCCTGTTGACCAACTTGGCCCAAGCTCGAAAAGAAGAGTTCAAACATTTGGAAGCTCTATTGATCACCTGGTCCCTCGTCTGCGGTGAGTCTAACTTAGCCCCCCCATTTACTATGGCTTCAATGGAGTCAGACTCGACTCTCTCATGGCAGTGTCTCAAGATTCAACAATACGCCTGGCGTAGCATGTCCGGAACAAAAGCCCACGAATGATGGACTTCCTTTTTTGGCGAAGTCTCGCAGTCTCCCTGCAAAAGAATCATTTGGTGTTCAATCACAGGGTCTACAGGTCTTTCGGGGGGAGCCTGTCCCACGGAAGTCTCAAGTATAAACATGACAAGTCCCGTGGCCAATAAGTGCTGCAACAAGACTCAAGGTGCAGTGTTGGGCTTTCTCCCTCCCCTCTCCCCCTCTTAAAGACCACAAGAACATCGACGGCTTTGCACTAATTGGCACGACAACGTTTCACTGAAGACTGCCGCTGTTGAGGACAAACCCAGCCTTTCAGAAACAAGCCGGGTGGGCAATCATTGCATTCACATTCCTTTGCTACAACGCGCTTGCAGTCCGCAAAAGTGGCCAGCCGGTCGCCGGCCAGAGAGAGCATGGGCACCACCACAGTCAGGGAGCTGCAGTTTGCAAAGGCACTATCCCCAATATGGATCACGGACTCAGGGATGGTCACATTGGCCAAAGAGCCACAGCAGGCAAAGGCGCGAAAGCCAATATGAACCACTGACTTGGGGATCTTTGCACTTGCCAAGGAGCTGCATCTTGTAAAGGCCAAATCCCCAATGTGTGTAACAGAGTCAGGAATGGTCAAACTTGTCAAAGAGCTGCATTTCTCAAATGCGCGATTCTCAATGCAGGTCACCGAGTCCGGGATAGTCACACTTGACAGAGAACTGCAGTTGAAGAATGTACAATCCCCAATGCGGGGCACTGAGGGAATGGTCACACTCAACAACGAGCTGCAGTCCTCGAAGGCTCCTGGACCAATGTGAGTCACCGACTGCGGGATGGTGACACTTATCAAAGAACTGCAGCCTGCAAAGGAACCAGCTCCAATGTGGGTCACGGAGTCGGGGATGGTCACACCTGCTAAACGGTTGCAGTTCTTGAAGGCATTCACCCCAATGGTGGTCACAGAGTTGGGAATTTCAACCACAATCAAAGACTCCAGGTCAATCTCATCTGCAAACTCTTCGATCTGGCTGCTCTTGGAACATCTCACCGAGTTTGGTTTGAAGATCACAGTCGCATCTGAACCTGCAATGCCTGCCGCTGCAAGTGTTTCGTGATTCTCCAATACCTTGCTGTCAAAAACAACATCCACCCGGTTCGTTCTGCGTCTGAGTTCATCACTAAGTTGCCGGTCTTTGATCAGCTGCTTGAGTTCTCGTCCAGTCATCTCAGGCATGACTTCAAGGACAAACTCTTCACCATTCAGCTGCCTGAACGAAAGGTCCATGGCCATTGCTTTGGCTTCACGTGTGTTTTCACGATTCTGGCTCAGATGTCGTGCCCGCTTGTGCAGCCCTGGCTATCTCCCTGACTTGTACAACAATGGCTTGGGATCTCCCCAGAACAAACACAGAATTTGCTGGATGTTCACACCTTGAACAATGCCCATGTGTGGCTCTTCCGTCCGACATGCAATGAAACCCTCGCTTCCTGAATCCTCTGGTAGGAGGCTTTGAACCCATGGCGACGGCGCGGCGACGGCTCTTTAGAAACGAAAAGGACATCATATCCTGCAAGCGGTTGGGTCACATGACAATTATCTGAACTGGCGGTGAATGAGAAACGATCTTCTTCATGATTCCTCGGTTTGTGAACAGTCATTTTGATTTCCATTTTCATCTTTGATGGATAGATATCCAGGCATAGTCATCCACCACATGACACACAAATTCAAAAGTTTCAAGCGCGGCACAATCGTTGGCACTGCCACCCAAAGAAATACAAAATACACAAGGAAAAAGTGCCACCCTCATCCAATTGAAAAACCTCTGGTGAGTCTCCTTTTCGTCTGGTGAGTGTTCTCACGTTTTTGTGCAGGTGTCAATCTTCAAACTATTCAATGCAAGACTCTTCTATTTACCAAACGGCGACAGCATAACAAAAAACAACTGTACGTGTTTGCCTTGTCGTCTTCACTTCACCGACCTGATGCTCCACCCCCGGTCTGCCGGTCCTCGTCGGGTGAAGGTCTCAGCGAGCAAGGTCAAGTTCACGTTGAAGACTGCGCTGAAGGCCTCGCGACCGGGTGGGTCGTTGTTTTCCGCGTGGTTTCTGGGGTCGAAATGGGAACCACAACAGGCCGGAACGCGGTGTGTTTTCACGGTCGTCTCCGGTCGTCTCCGCTGGTCGACCGGTCGAGTCGGGTTTGTCCGTGGCTGAGTCGGGTTGGTTGGCACAGAGGCGACCCTCAAGAGGACCTGATGTGAATGTGCATGGACAGAAGAAAGGATTAAACAAGATTCTTTTGAAAGCGGTTATTCTGTTCCTCTTTGGACCAACCCACATGGACCAAAACCGCCCAGCACGGTCGAGTCGCTTGGGTCGGTCGGAGTTCGGTCGGACCGACCGTTTCAAGCAGGGAAAGGACGACCGTTTCAAGAATGGTGCAAATGCTTGAGTCATGAGCCAGTTGTTTTGTGTTTGGCATCATTAACTTCATGTTAGCCTGAATTGGAGCGCTTAGGTGTGAGCAGTTTCGCAAGCATCTTGACCGAGATGGCTGAGTCTTCTCAGCCGCTTTTCTCCGGCACCATGCGTGTGGGCTCGGCCCGGCTCGGCTCTGGGGTCCCCGGCATTCACCACCGAGATGGTATTCCCCGCATGCGCCTCGCTCCGTGGGTCGAAGGTCGAACCGAAGCGGTGAAGCAGTGAGGGCCCCGGAGGATGGACGTTGGTCAAACAGACCGGGTGGAACGCCGAAAGAACGTGAAGATGAGCAGCGGAACAACAAAACCACTGCAGTGGTAGATGAGAAGAATCCTAGTACGTTATTTTCATGGTCCAATGGGATGATCTGCAGCGGTATGAGCAAACCTGTGTGGCTCCACGCCTCCTAGGAAACACCGAGCTGCACCCAATTCCGCCTGGTCTGCCCGTATAGCCGATGCATGGGAAGACGGTTGTCTTCGAAGCCCTGCAAAATAACCGAACAATGACATGCTGCCCGTCTCCATACAATGAGGTCTGACTTGGCTGGGAAGGCCATGTACTAGAAACTTGCCACGTGCTATGCTTGCATGGCAATGGCTCCTGCCATACCATTCCAGCACGATGGCAAGACGCTGTTTTGCAGGCATCCAAGCCAAGCTGGCCACAATCTGCTCATACGGGACGTAGAGGTGCAAATAAGACCCATGGTCCATGAAGTCCTCTTGCTCAGAAAATACGAGGATCGGAATTGCCATCTGCACATCCGTCGATCAGCAGGCCGAGCTGCAGGATTGGAGTCGACAACAACAACAACAATAACAACAACAACAACTGGTCAACGGCAGCAACAAAGAATGCCTCCCCGTTTGAATGGGTTCAGGTTGTATTTCTTGAAACCACTGAATCCGCTGTGCTCATAGAAAAGGGTACTCCCATTGTTCCCATGATCTTCTTTAGAGAACTCTTCCAGCACCAGTCTTGCTTCAGGAATCTTCTTGGGCCGGTTACAAGTTGGATAAAAGACTCTTGAAATGAACCACCAAACCACTCTTGAACTGCCCCCCTCTCTCGCACTCTGTCTCCACCCACCAGGCGCCCCGGCGGTGCAATCCCCCAGTTGCGCGCACAAATTGGCGCGATGTCGGGTCATCGAATGGTACCTCAGCAGTGTGAACCAATTGAAAATCAAAGCCTGCCTCGGTCATTTGTCCGCATGACTGTTCCGGAAGTATATGGTGATGTTCCTTCGATCTCCAACGATGAAAGAGGATGATACCAGAAAACAAAGAATTGTTTTGTTTGTTGCTTGTACCATCTGATGGCTGAAGAATGGTACCATTCTTTTGCTGGCTCACCCTGTTGGGCCTGAGTCTTGATGCTGCTTTTCTGGCTCAGGACTTCCCACGACGGTCCCACCACCAAACAAGGAGCTGGACCCGGGTTCATCCAGTCTCACAGTGGTCTCACCCGGTCAGATCTGAAGCTGAAGCGATGGGAGTGGAAAGAGCTTGGCAACGTGATTTCTCAACAAAAAGAAGAACCCAAACACCCCCATCGCAAACAGGAACGCACTATAAGGACTATAAGGAGTAATTAATTCTATATAACATAAGATATAATAAGTCAGCTTTAACACCAACGATGAGCAGCAAATCATATCCGCGACGCTACTCACCATTCCACACCTCCGCACGATCACCCCGCCACCATCCACCACCCAAAATACTGGCCACCTTCCATCTCACCCTCCTCCGTGACTCGGCCGGCCGCTCGTCCCGCTCTTCCCGCGGAGCACGTGGTGAGGTGGACGATCTTCTGCGCGTTCGTGGCAATGGCGCCAAACGAGGCGATACCACCTCGCGACCGGCAGCGGCGTCCGGTCCAGCGAGCTTCGGGGCGGCCTCCGGCCAGGTCCAACACCCCCGACCCACGCGCGCGTCACGCGATATGCGGAGACATGCCATCCCTGCGGGCTAACTGGCGGCAGGTCCGGCCATCAAAGTGATGGCCAAGGACGGGCGCGAGGAAGCGGATGATGTTGCTGAATTTGAACTTTCACCCTCGGGCACGGATTGGACGACCAAGGAGTCCCGAGGTGAACAAAAAGCACTCAAAAACCCATGGCCATGGCACCTTAGGGACTGTCTTCCCTCATCTTCCGGGGCGATTCCGTCTTCCCGTGGTCGCTCCCCGAGCTCGGGTGCCTTGGAAACCGGTGCCGCTCACCGAGCTCGCCGCCAAGATCGCCAGACCACTGGGGCCTGGCGATGAGGCGAAAGCACCGATCGAAGAGCGCATCGGTGCTGAGCATCGGTGGCATAGACGGTCTATTTTATCATCTGATTTAATGGTTCTCCCTATTCGCGAAATACCCAATAGATACCAAAGGTCCAGTGAAACATGAGATGTTCCAGTTGTTTCATGGCCACCCTGGATCGAAACAAACAAGGATCAAACTGCTCGACTGCAACAAGGAGAGAGCCCATTCCATGAATTAATCATCAAAACTTGTAGGTGTGCAGCCAGCGAAGCACCTCCCCAAATCATAGGAATTCCTCAAAAACCCTGCGCGAGTCGCAAACTGCTCATTCCAGCTCTTGATTGAGAAATTGGGGTGAATCCTATTCAATACAAAAGTCCATGCGAGTAAATATGCTGTGCAATTCGCCTTCTTCACCAGTTGGCCTCCCAGTCAAACATCCTCCAAACCGACGGACCACCGCTGTTGGCCCTTCGTGCCGAACCAAAGGTTCCGCTGCGGGTCTTCAGACCTAAATGGAAAAACCCGTCACAGGCGGTTTGTGTGATGGGACAACACCCACGGGAGGGGTCCTTTACGTTTTCACTAGCTTCAGCTAGGTGGCTAGGTGGCTTGCAGCCACATTCCAGCGAGGAGCGGCCGCTCTCCACCCATGGAAAAAAAATAAACGTAGAACATCCTAGAACAAGTTAGATGTTAGTACGAGTAGTCCATTGTTAGATGAAGTATCGCGATCAACCTGTGTGTATATTTCCATAAGCTTGCAATCTTTTGGTGGGTCATTTGGTCTTTGGTGCCGTTCTTCCAGCATGTCGCACGCCTTGGAAGCCCCAGGTGAGCATCGTCATCACAATCACCACCTCAGGTGCGAGATCTGCATCTGCAGAAGGCAGCAATCCACAGAAACGAAGTGGGTTCGGTTTGTCTATGGTCTACATAGACAGGGTTGCAGGTTGTCCATGTTTGGAGGAAGGATTCTTGCCGTATGCAGAATGTCTTTCATTGGATTGCGGATTGTTCCGGTGTTTGGCTTGTGAGGCTAACCCACCATGGGTCCAGCGTCCAAGATGGACCGCAAGAAGCGATTTCGAAATGACCTCACAAGACGGTCGCCAGTCGGCAGATCTTATGTCAAGACGCAGGTCTTGTTTTTGTAGAACGCCCAGGTTGGTGGTTTGTGGACAGTTTCATTCAACAGCACCTGTCTTCTTCTCCGGTCGTTTCTGGGAACCTCTTCTCCTAACCGGAACCCTTCGGAAGGTCGTCTGAGAGGCCTCTCTAGGCCTCCCCGCCGCCGCCGGCAGAATCGTGGACATGAAGCCTTGCCCCAGACCCTGCAGAACCACCTGGAGGGCGGTTCTAAAACGAACGAACTGAGGAAAAACAGACATCAACGGTTTTGCCAAAAAAAAACTGGTGTGAGGGATTGGAAGGTGATGCTGGAACTTGAAGAGGAACTCATTTGCTTGAGTCCGCCTTGAGTTGAACCGGGACTCGACCAAAGAGAGGTTTTGAGACATGGAAGTGCTTTCCGGCAAGAAACCAGTCAGTCAGTCACTGTAGAACTTTCCGTAACTTTCATGTCCCCTTGCACCTCCATGACCATCTCTGCGTTCTCAAAATGATCACAGAAGTCCGGCCAAAACTAGCAGCTTTAAGACACCATGTCTGACTGCGGTGCTGCCATATCCTTGCTCACTTGGTGGACATGGATGGATTTGCATTATACCGACTAGGTAAACACCCAAAAGACACTGAAGGATCTTGTTTTTGGATGAGCGGCAGGGACAAACAGGGGCGAAACCCTCGGAATCATCAGTTGACCAATCGCTCGATCAGTAAGACACCCATCTGGATTGGCCCAGCATGGACGAAATTGTGAAACTTGGGCCTCCATGGCTTCACAAATAATTTTGGACTACCGAACCAAGTCAACCTTTCTTCTGCTCTCAGAAGGCTAGGGAAACAAAGAAACAAGCTTCATCTACTGGGCCATTCTTCGGGGCGAAAGTTCATTATCATAATGGTTCACGAGTGCTTCTACCGGGCCAGATGACCCATATGATTGGAACAGATTGCGCTGTAAACTGGAGATCACAATATGACAACTGGATCTGTTCCAAATATCATCAAATATCACATCAAATGTAGAACCAACGAAGGTGCGAACCGAGCCGCAGGCTTTGAAAGGGCTCTGTGTCGAACACCCCTCTCGGCTGGCCCCGTGCCCCGAGATTCGACGTACCCAGAGGCACCTGCACCACGCCCAGGTGAGCGTTTTGCGCCAAAGTCCTGGCGCGGATCACCGGTGACGCAGGCGCGCGGCGCGTGGATGAAACATACCACGAAAGTAGGTACCAAAGGTTCCCAAAGCCAAAACTAGAAACGTCGATAAGCATATGTTTTTTTTCTTGACATCATATTCAATCCTTTCACAAGGTCCGTATTCATATATACAAGTTATATGAGTTTGAAATGTACTCTTTTTGTTCCTTCTTTATATCAAACATCCCTTGAGGGCATCAGCCTGGTGAAATCAGCTGTTGCTGCAGCTGTTCAAGCTGCAGCCACCGCCCTTGGACCACCTCCTGGACCACCTCTTGCCCTTGAGCCACCTCACGCGAGTATTTCACGTGCTTGTTGAACTGTGCTTTTGGGCAGTGGTTGCCGCTGCCATGGTTCCGAAATCGGTCTCGAGGTTGTCTGGTTTAGCACTGTTCGATCTTTTTGTGATTGAGGTGTTCCTCGTCGCCACGCAGCAAGCGCGAGGCCATGCAGACACTCCACGTATGACCCATTTACCTACATTGGGGTTGTTTCAGGGGTCAGTGTAAGCATGTCATATATTCCATGAAGTGTCCGGGTAAGAGAGATGAACCCAGGGCTAGCACTAGCAGAGTAATTACACCCTGTGTTGGCTTCGCTGGCCGCACCAATTGTAAGAAGTGCCCAGTTGGTGGTGGCTGCCAAAACATCAACAGCCTCGATTGATGAGAGCTCGGGAAGATGACCCGGGGCAAAGCATGGCAAAGTCAGATTCTCTTGAGTAAAAGTGGTCAACCCCTTGGTTTAATAATCAAAAGGCCATATTCTCTGAATTCGTGTTTGCTCCCAACACGTGTTGCCAGGCAATCTTCAGGGCAAGAAATCACTTTGCATGTTATTGTATACTATATGATATTCTTATATATATATATTATCTGAATCAATCCCACCAAGGCGCCAAAAACGAATGTCCGAGTGATTCCGAGTGTCCTCACTGGCCAATATTCGATGCCAGTGAAAATCTCTCCAGAGACCACGCAAATTTCCGGCGCCACCTGCCCTGCGCGGCTTTTTTCGCGAAGACCCCTCAAAAAAGGGATGCCACTGGACAGGAACCTCCAGTTGAATCATAAATCCTGTGGTGACCGGCGGGATTTCTTCTTGGTCACATCTGCACCGGATAGGCTCATTTACTGTCTCTGGCCAGGAAGGAGCATAATGGTCACGGACATCCACATACGCTACGACCTTGTCACCTTGCCCCAGGTCTGCTATGGCCACATGCCACTGCCAAGACACCGCTATTTGAGGCGCATCCCATGGGGTGAGTGGCCACTCCGCACCAAGGAAAGAATGCAATTTCTTGGCTGACAGCAGCAGGAGGTCCTGGCCAATGAACTTGTGTCATCCATGAACCCGAAACACGTTGCTTCCAAATAAAACGATCTTCGAACCATGTTCGCTCAGGTTCCCTGCACCCTTTTCTTCTGCCTTGGGCAGCCGAAGAACAACGGTCTCCGCCGAAACTCGGTGAGACGTCGTGAGCCGTCCGCTCCACCAGATCCCATCGGTCTCATGATGCCGACCCGACCCGACCAGCACCGACCCGTCCCGACCACTGGACTGGTCCACCGTTGAGGGGATCGACCACGGACCAAGAAGCAGCGCCCCAGAAGCAGCAGTGCATCGGCGTCCGATCGCTCGCTCCGTTCGGGTTCGAGGGCCAGCCCCCGTTCTTCGTAGCCTAGCGATGCTTTGAACATCTTTAAAAACCAAGTCGGGTGTTCGTAGATGAGAACCGTCTGCACCCGACGGTGTTCATGGAATTCCATGGACTCAGTCTGGGCATCTTCTGCGAGCGTGGCTCAAGAATCATTCCAAGAAATGAGGACATCTGTACCGAGAGGAAGCAACTCCACCATGAAACGGTGTCCAACCAGAAATCATGGCAGATGCCAAACAGTGTACCCTGGAAGTGAAACCACCCCGCAAAAAGTGATCCTAATGGATCCATTATCCTCTAAGGCCCTAAAGGAGATCCCTAAGATCTATCGTGATCGTCTATTACGATTCCATATTATTCCCTATAATGTTCATATTCCCTAAACATCCCTAAACCATCCTAAACCATCATCCCCATGGTCCTCTTCTGCGTGGGTTGCAGGGATATGTGCCAAAGTGGGACATGGGTGAACATTAATTATACTTACCCAAGTGTAAGACAATGACACTGGTGACTCTTGTGACTTCAGAAAGAAAGCCAAACTTCCAAAAGGAGGTGTCCAGTTCTGTGAAAACCGGTCGAGTTAACTCGCAACATGAGCGCCGACGGAGCATAGCGTTCTTTCTGTACAGACTGTGGCCGTTTCTGAACCTGCGAGCGCCCAGCTCGCACCTTTTAAACAGCGAAACATGGCGGTGCGAGGGTCATGGTCCTGCGAACCCTATCAACTGAGGGGGCTGCAGAGGACCGACCAGCTCGCACCGGAAAGGAAGGAACTGTCTTTAAAAAAATGCCATCCACCTGTCTGACGCGCAGCGCAGCATTAAAATAAAATCATCTAGGAGGTGTTTTGCTGTATCGTATGCAGGTCGGATGCAAGTCATCTTTAAGGAATCTTGGTTCGATGGATGTCCACGCAGGCTAACGGGAGAAGATCTCGGCCGCATCTTCTGACTCGAACAGTTTCGACGTGGTGCAACCCACCAAACCTACCACATATATATATATATATAGTCGTTCAACCCAATCGTTCCGGAGAAAGATTGAGCATCAAAAAGAAGTTTTACGAAATCAAACAGCCCAGGGTGCTGTTTGTGTCTTCGAGATGTTTTTTTCCCGACCGTCACTCCCTGACAACCCGACAAGTCTTTTAATTGTTTCGATTTCCACTGGATAAGAGGCTGACTCTATGGCTCTGTCTGAGTCAAAACCTCAGCAGGGTCAACCACCATATAGTTGTCAGTTGGATTACCCCGTGGAGCTGGCAGGTTGGGTAGTAATCCTTCTCTTTGAGCCGTGGCTAGGCCCACGAAGAAGCAAGAGTGGACCCAAAGACACACGGGTCAATGGAATAAATATCGCCTGATTGAGAAAACAAGCAGCAATCCAGGATGTTATCTGGGATAGAAGAAAGACAACAAAACAATAGAAAGAAGACGACGACGACGTTGTTTGGGTGGTGAACTTCGGGGTGCTTGGTTCACATTCCGCTGGTCGAACACACCGACCTCCCTCCTGCGCGGCCTCCGGCCCTGCGCTGCGCGGGACCGTTGTGCGGCGCATCCGGCGATGCGACTCAAAACGGATGTTGGGCCTCGCAGCACGACCGTGCGACCGTACGACCGTGCGACCCGAAGACGGTCGGGGGGCGGTGTGAGAAGCGCCACTGTACAAGGCTCTGCTCCAAGAAGCCCTTTTAAGATGACACTTGATGAACTATCGCCTCAGCAGGTGGTGCCCAAGCAAGTTTGTGTGGTGACTGTCCCTCACGCGCCATTATATAGTGTTGAGTGGTGGATGGGTCGCTGTCTTGTGATTCTTGCTCTTCAAAGGCCCAGCGCGTTCACTCTCCGGTGGCCCAGCGCAAACAGCTGGCGGACTAGCGGTGACTAGCGTCTAGCGTGTATCCGGGAAACTCAATCACTCTACTCCGTTCTTCCCAAAAAACAAGTTCCTGGACCTTCCAACTACCATCAAAACCGGGTCAATAACCAAAAGTATACCAGAATTTTTTGGTCGTTGGAAGATCCAGGTTGGTCACATCCCTAACGCCTGGTCGACTCCCGTGCACAGCAGGGATCGGTTTCGTTCGGTCGACCGTTCCGACCGTTCGACGCCAGGTCCAGAGACCCGAACACTTTTCAAAGGGCCATGGATTCTTTTGGTTATTGACCCGGTTTTGATTGGGAATCGTAGCTTCGTTTGGGGTGTTCGTTTGGGGTTTCGTTTGGGGTGTTCGTTTGGGGTTTCGTTTGGGGTGTTCGTTTGGGGTTTCGTCTTTGAGACCAACGAACCTCGTGGACCTGAACCAGTGAAGACCACAAGCAAACGGGATGTCCGTCAGACGTCCTCAGCTCCCTCAACAAAACCATGCGGCTTTTTCCATCTCCTTATGGTCTCCTTCACTCTTGGGACGACCGGTTCCTTTTTTGGGGCCCCCAAAAAGAGAGAGAAACTCCTTCCTCCGCCCATTCCGGTCCGTCCGCCTCTCGCTGAAGCTCTGCTGGAATCACCGGAAGCTCTGCCGGCTCCGGCTCCACTTTGGATAAGTTCGACGGGCGCCGAGGCAGATGCTCTGCCAAGGCCTGCGCAACACCGACGTCGCTCGTGGAACGGACGGGCTTTGAGCCTTGGTACCAGCCAAGGCTAAGAGGAACACTGGTCGACCTCTTGGAATCCCTCTCACCATTCGGCGACCGAGATCGCGCGCGATTTTTTGCCGCGAGACGTGATGGTTTTTTCGATCCTGACCCCAGCAAAACGAGACGCTGTGGATGAAAAGCCATTTCCAGGTCGGTCACCCAAAGATCCAAACAGGTCTGAATCTGAACCAGAAGGACCAATCAGTCGGTCCAAGATTGGGCAAAGTACCGGGCAACCGAGTTTGTGGTTCACATGTTGCAAACAGACCTTACCTTCTTTGCGAGGGATTAAAGACTGACAGTACTAGGATCTACTAGGTAGTTTGCCCCTACAAACACTCTGTTGAAACTCCCAACAGTAGGGCAGTAGGAACCCTATCCGAACACCACTTAAGCGCTACACTCAAGAGTCAGTTACGAGCAAGGAATTCTGAATCTGGGTAGAACAAAGACTGCCCGCTAGAGCCACTTTTGATCACCTTTGCCTGATTCTCTTGGAAAGTCGGAGCTCTTTCTTTTGTATTTTCTCTTGCTATGATTGCTATGTCGGAAAGAAAAAGAAAAAACATCCTTCCTGCAGAGAACCTTCGTGTGAATCCTGACAAAAGGCCTCGATCTCCAAGTCTTTTTGCAGGACCATCGACACTGGCGAAAGGCACTACGTACGTGCGACACCAAGGCACGGCCACGGCACGTCACGGTCAGGTCGTCGCCTGCATATGCTGCCCGATCCAGTGGGACACACTGGTCCTATGGCGTCCGGGTCGACCGGGGCACAGGTTCGCACGAGTCGTGACCGGGCACGGTAGGTGGATGAACAGGGTCTTCGGCACCAATGGTTCGTGCAGAAAAACCATGAAAATGAAGGTGCGGTGCGACCGACCACCTCAAAAGCTCCTGCACTGACCACCAACACACGGGAACTGTTGGTGGAAAGTGCTTCGTTTGACACTCGTCCGACACACGGCTTGTCCTTGTACCGCACTCCTTGTGACTAGAAATGCACTCGATGTGAGTGGGTCACCCTGCCCCACATGCCAACAAAAAGACCTGGAGCTTCGTCCGAGCCTGGGGCTCCAAAGGCTGTCCACATCGCTGGATCTCTCCACGTTCCAAAATCAGGGGATCTAAATGCTTTCCGCTCGCCAAGGGTCTCACAAGGCTTTCCCTACACCCAAGGACTGAACTGGCAGCTGGTTCAAAACCTATCAGGCTTGCCGCTCCGAGCACCTGACCAGCTACTCAGCTACCTCCCAACATTCAGCTTCTGCACCTGACCACTACTTCCCTCCACCCTTTCCCTCCATCCTCCACGCACCGAGACACACCCCTTCGCTCCCCGTTCGCGAACGGCTCCTCCGCGCCCTCGGTGCTTTCACCCCCGGAGGCCGCGGCTTCTTGGTCTCCCTGGTGGCCGTGGGCCCGAGGGACCGAGACCGACCGGTCCGAGAGCTCGATTCCATCCGAGTGGACCGGTCCCAATTGGTGAAGCTTGGTCAAGTCTCATAGGGGCAACACATGTGTGGTGTTTTTGAAATACAATCAGGAGCCGAATCCTTCGCCCTTCCTTTGCAGGGCGAAGTGTTTTTTGGTCAAGACGGACCGAAGACGGACCGATTCTGCTTGGAAGTCCCTCTTCGGTCAGAAAGCACAGGAAGATTGATGGTTTGCTCCTTGTTTTGAGGGCGACTAAAACATATTCCAACTTTAAGGAGAGAGGTTTTCCAGAATTTGGGCAGTTTCTCAAGGTAGTTCTCACCTTGCAGAAGCGGGTGTCAACCTGGAGTCAATCTTAGGGTGAGTGCCTTGACAAATAATTTATACGACCATCTTAGATTCTTAGATAATCCTATATCACCTCCCCATTGGTGCCGAGTGTCCCATAGTCTATGAGTCTCCAAATATTTGATGGCAAACCAACGAATATATAGTCAAGGACAACCATTAGGCAGAAACACTCCCACTCGAATTAAGCAGATGGGGTGTAAACATGTTGGGTTGTGATAGTGTGCAGTCCCTACAAATATGCTGAAGTGTTGGGTCACTCTGAAGTGCCCATCCAGTCTGCTTACTGTGGCTCAGGGGGCCTCATTATACAGAGTTTATTGCGTATATTGTCCCAAATATATAGATGTTCGTGTTGTTTTTCCTTTGTTTGGTTGTCCTTGTTTCTCTCTCTCTCTCTCTCTCTCTCTCTCTAGAGTTGTGGGTTGACTCAAAAGGTTTTTCAATCTTACATTTCTTGACACTCAAGCTTATTGGGCTGCCCGTCAGCTTTTTTCCTCCCGTCCCAGATGTCTCAAAATGAAACAAAAGAACCATTCTTTCAAGTGGGAAGCAATCCATGCTCTATCCTGCTATCTCAATTGAACCTCAATATACACTAATGTCCTGCCCTGAGCTTGAAACAGAAAAGCGGTGTGTGTGAGTGTGTGGTTGCTTTCAGGCTCAATGCCAGCGGTCGGTCTGGCAAGTGCACTGCTGCAGTAACAAGACTTGTACAATGATATGTGTGTAATCAATTCCTCCGAGAACCGTGTATGCTTACTACAGGTTTGCCTGTGAAGACACTGACCGGCCGATGAACACTTTAGACTACGGCGACCGGGGGTTTCTTGGCAGACTCTTTTGTCTGCCAAATCCGTGTCCTCGACTAGATATATATATATATATATACAGTACATATGCCTGTTACTTTGCCATACAAACTACAAATACAGTAAGAAGAATTACCTTCAAAGAATCATGAGACGTAGAACACAAGGCTTCCATCCTGCACAGGCACAGACCGTCCGGATCGTAGAACCGCCTGCCCCAGCTGCTGCTCTGCTCAGGCGGGAAGCGCAGCCTTGGGGGGACAGGTCGGCAGGTCGGCAGGACGGCAGGACGCAGAAACCAGGGATTGGTTGAGGAATCTCCTGAGGAATCATGCATCATCGATAAGTCAAGGCCTCATCGAACAAGAGACAGTGATGAATCGTCTACTTGAAACAATGTGCGGCACATGCGAAACACCTGTGAAACACCTGTGAGACGGGTGAGACTTCGAGAACTTCATACACAAAAATGTTTGTCAATGGCATCATGTTCCAAGCACCACAAAGGGCAAGAACTGCACAACAAAGAGACTTTGCAGCTGAACTTGTTTCGAACACAGTTCTTTCAAAGAAACAGCCTGACTTGTCTCTTTCTTCACTGTTGTTTTCACATGTTTTCACACTTGTTTTGCAGCTGGACTTGAACTGTGTTGTTTCAAAGAAATGAGTAATCTTGAAGAAACTCCAAGAAATGGGTCAAGTTGCGACTGTGGATGGATGTTTTTTGTTCATCCTGGTGGGCCGAGGAACCCAAATGATTAAATGTTTTGAGTGAAATGACTAGAAAACCAGAAAACCTGACAAGATGGGATAGATGGAACCACATCCCCGCATGTTTCATCCTTTTTCCGCCATCTCATGGCCATCTCCACGTCCTGCTCGTTTGAACGCAAACCCGTCCGAGCGGAGAGTCGCACAGAGCCCATCCACATCCGGGGCGGGTCAAAGAATCGTGTCGCCGAACCCCCACAGTCTGAAGGATACTCCTAGTAGTAAGAATGCTCCTAGTAGCGATGCCAGGAGCCCCTAGT
>CAXAMN010025384.1:104881-148919 GCA_963970005.1 Durusdinium trenchii | reverse complement strand
GATAAAAATTGTCAACAAAACCATTTACCTCTTTGGACCAGTTACCTCTTTGGATCCCTGGTTTGAGGTTTACCAGTGTATCTAACGGTCAACAAGAAAACGCCTCTCAGCTTGGAAGGTTTGACTTCCGTTGGTGACCTCCACAAGAATTACTCAGCAATATATACTGGATTCAACGAAAGGGAGGGTGTGCTCAGAAACGGTTATTTGAATTGGAGATCATCTTGAGAGCTTGGTTGGCTTTGGGCCTCCTCAGCGTGGATTGAACCTCACCCAGTCCTATCACACGGCCCAGTCCTCATCCTATATTCCTATATCGTTATAGAAGTCATTCAATACAGATCTGAGATCTGGTCATTTCCAGTTATGGGCCCTCACTGCCATGCACTTGAGGGCAGGCAAGGTGGACGCAAAGTGGCCAAAAGGAGGAGCTGCAGCCTCTACCCAAGCAGCCATGTGCTCCATCCTAGAAAAACCGCTTGGGATTTAACGGCTGGCCCTTTCAACTCACAAAATAAAAACTGGCCTTGCGACCCCCTGAAAAGATCAACCCCAATCAACAGGCCGATGTCTTGCTCCCTGGAAGTCTCCGATGTTCATTTCCGTGCTGCCCCTGGAAGGGTCCAGACGGTCTTCATGCAGCCCCTGGTTTCTCGCTGAGACTTCAGGCTCGAAAATGCTCCTCCGCAAACGCAGCCAGCTCCACCCCACCCAGCCCTCGCAGATGGCCCACACCAGCGAGAACCCGTCGCGAGTCGCGAGTCCTGAGTCCCGTGTGGTTTTGTCCGGTTCCACCCGTTTCGCGCGCTCGCACCGCGTCGCGTTTCGCGGTGCCTGTGGACGCCGAGGTATGGGAGGAACGTCGACCACTGCGGCGGCTTGACGCTTCACTACCTCGAATGCGAGAGACCGGAGACCGGAGACCAAGTCTTCCAAGACAAAACTGATGTGAAAACTGAAAATGGTGGCAAAACGCCAAAAATGGCTGCACACATGGCTGCACAGGTGAATCTTTTAGCTTAAAGGCGACAAAGCCTCTGTGTTGTACCTACACAACCACTTACTAGATCTTCCAACATGAAGTACTTGTGATCCAACCAGCACGTGAAGCACGTGAACCAGTCCAGGCGGATGGGTAAACTCATGAATTCACCAAGATCTGCTCTAACACCCCATAACACCCCCCTTTCCCCAAAAATTAAGAATGAAGAAGAAAAAGAAGAACCACACTTAAACCTTGTACCCGTCCAAGTATATATATATATTCTCTCTGGGGTAATCGATCAGCAGTGTGGGACGCCAAGTAGTTCATTGGCTCCTGAACTCCAGACGTTCTCCTCCCAGGCACTGGTGCCGCTGGCGCCATTGGCGCCCGGCGCGACCACACGCTCGCGCCAGGCGCTCACCGACTCTGTCCCGAAGATCGACAGCGGCGCCACGTCGCTGGGCGTCTGCGACAGGTCCCCTGGTCGCGGGGCTTTCGTTCGCCCCGAAGCAAGGCGCGGTGTGGAAGAAGCGGGGTCGAAATGAGGATTTAGCGTGCCCCATGGGGCACAAGACCAGGTGGGTAGGAATTAAGGCACCGGGTAAAAGGATGACCTATGAAAATCTATGAAACCCTTATCCATGGTGGACCGGGATTAGAACCTTATCCATGGCGGACCATGGAGATGAACCATGGTGAACCTTATCCATCTTCCGAAACCTTCATCCGGGCATTTTGAGACTCTTGAGATGCTGGCTATCCCACCACAACACCTCCGATCCCCCTCTTCAGTGGGTCTGCGATGTTTCCAGTGTAGCTGCTACGTGGCCTGCAGGGAAAAGATAAGAGTGCGCGTGGCTGGAAGCCTCTCCATAGTCCTGGCAAGCAGATCGTCCAGGGATGAGGTCGCTGCGAATGGCAGACCGTGGCGACCTTGCCTTTCAAAGGACCTTGTCCTTGGGGGGGCCCATCTCGGATGCCCAGAAATTCCATCTCGGGGTGGTCATTGGATGAAAACTGCAACAATGTTTGCTGAATATATATATACATCTATAATATATATATATATATATATGTTTGACTTCGACTTAGAGATGAACGCAAGTGCTGCGTGCACCTAAGCAGCACGGTCCCTTAGTAGAAAAAACCAACGACATGCCCAAGGTGGTCTCCCCAGTTCACTCACACCCATACCACAAAGTACTTCGAGGATTTCCTGCTCTTGGCCATCCAAATGGGCCCCCTGCTCTGAAAAACGGCTGCGACCCACTGGGGAACCCCAGCAGGTCGAACGGAGCTTAACAACCTGGTCACGTGGTCAGCTGGTCACCTGTGCTTTCGACTGAAGCAGCTTGACGAGAACACATCTGTAGCCATGGGATGGGAGGACCGAACCACCCGGAGGACCGCCCTGCGCGTAGAAAGCCAAGGTTTTTGGTGGTTGTTTCGGGACTAGCGCCAGGGTACCCAAAGACCCACTTCTTTCACCGAACACTCAAGAAGCAACCGGACAGCCCGAAATAAATGGGTGGTGGATTTCTTCGCATTGCTTTCCACTCACTTGATGAGCACCACACCTTGCCCTTTCCTGATCCTGTGACGACTTTTAATCATAAATGATTGGACAAGTGTGCAGCGTAACCTCCATATCCTTTTCATCGCTTTGGTCATGTGTCTTGCCTTATGCAGTGGTCTGTCATCCACCAGCCTTGAATGCACACTTCTTCCTCTTTATGAGGTGTGGGGGGTGGGAAAGTCAAAAGCAGGGGGGTGGTGGCTTGAGCCAAAATGGCCAAGGCAGCCACCATCCCCCCCTACACTGCACTTC
The DNA here is from genome assembly GCA_963970005.1 of Durusdinium trenchii. Taxonomy (NCBI): domain Eukaryota; class Dinophyceae; order Suessiales; family Symbiodiniaceae; genus Durusdinium; species Durusdinium trenchii. Next base: position 146,106 of record CAXAMN010025384.1, on the reverse strand, counting down.
TATGTCACTCGCAAAATTCATTCGTCATTTTCCTGCACATAAATGATGTATGTTGACAAGAGCCGGGATGTTATCCACCAGCCTTGCCCACTTCTTGCTCCTTGCTATGCGCAAGGCGTAGAGTATTGCACTTCTGGCAGGTCACCTTGTCGATGCCGTAGCCAAAGGTGAACGATGAGGAACCGAAGGGCCAGCCGCAACGGGTGCGCCAAGTTCCCACTGGTGAGGCCACTGGTTGTCTCATGTTGTCATGTACCAGGCCTGACTTTGAAATCACCAGAGGTGGCAATAGTCCGAAGTTCTGATCGGCGATCTTGCCCCATTGTTCCACCGACTGTTACAAGCTTGTCTCGAGCTGCTTTCAACGCTCGTACTTCTTGTTGTAGCTTCTTCGCGTTCTCCTCCCACATGGCCTTCACTTCGATGGGATCTACCTTCGCTTCCTTCTCGACGTAGGCAATTGGCCTCGAGGGTGTGGCTGGTGAGGTATTCCCCTCTTGTTGCGCTTGCCAATTGCGCCGGTCGTTTCGTGGCATCACCGGCATGGTTGCCAGCGCTTCTTCTGCAAATTGGAGGATGACATTGGACTTCCATCTCCCCAAGTAGGCTACTTGGGGCGCACGCCAGCTCCTTCGAATGTATTGCAAAGCTCCTGATCTTCGAGCTGAATGCCCTGTAACCTTCATGCCGTACAGCTTCCTCCATGCCTTCACAACGTCTTCCTTCGTGGCTGCCTGGCCTGTAGTCATTTTTGCCACGTGATCATCTTCGATCGTCAGAGAGTCCAGGAGTTCTTTGGAAATTGCAAAGGGACGGGTTCGAAGTGGAGCAATCGCCAGGGCAGTAGTGTTCTCCTGCAGCCTTCTCGCTCTCAGGTATAAGGAAGTGATGCGGTCCTCCTCCTGAATTTGGATGTCTTCCTTCATCACGATGGCGAGTTCGGTCTCCCGTAGCATCCACATGCTGGAGAAAGCGAACAACAGTGCTGGTTTCCAGACTCCTGTCTGGGGTTGGGCCTTTGTTTCTCTAATCTTGGTTTCTAGCCACTGTTTTGGGGGGGCCTCTGCAGCTTTCTTGGATGGTCCCTTGGCCCTCTTCAGAGCCCTGCTCACCTGAGCAAACATCCTCTCGTGTTGCTGCGACCAAAGGCCTCCATCTTCCACGAGCATCAACTTCAATTCCGCCAGGTAGGTCGTGCCCGCTTTGTATTGAGCTTCTTTCAATACAGCGCCTACCTTTTCCACGTCCTCGGGCTTTATGCAGGCTGCTCTTTTCCCTGTCGTGCCCACCTTGTCCAAGATGCTCTGCACTGTTCTCCGAATGGATGCCTTCGCTTTCTTCGAGAAGTTCGCCAAAAAGGATTGTCGTGGACTTAACCCACTTGCCTTTGTTCTTGGACAGGAAGGTTGCGACTCGGAGTGCATGACCTCTTTTCTTCTGCATGGTGATCCTGGTCGTCCCCCCTTTCTGGCAGTGTGGGTATGTCCTTTCTCCTCTTCTTTTCCTTGTCCTTCTTCTCCCAACCTTCTGGTCGACGTTGGTCTCCTCGTATGCCCTCGTCGGGTTCCCGATGTCGTCGATCCTGACCGAGCTCTCGTAGTTTCCGCTTCTTTTTCATCTTCGCATGGTCTGTTTCCTGCATGGACTCCTCTTCATTGATCAAAACTTCCGGAGGGTGAGGTGGAAATGGTTCATTGAATTGAGCGACATTGACCTTCGTTGGCTCGTCGACTTTGACCAGCCTGACCATTCCAGTATCTGCTCCTGCTCCTCTGTCACCAGCGATGTCAACCTCGGCGATGCTGCTAAGGCTGAGAGCTCTGCCCTCGGTGGTCTCTCGGGTGTCCACTTGATTAGAGGGACTGAGGGTGCTGGTGATGGAATTGAATCTGAGCCCCAATCTGGGGAATCCAACCATGTGCTTGGGCTCGCCTCCCTTTCCGCTTCCTTTGGACGTGTCCGCGAGTTGCTCCAATCTTCCTTCGTTTCGTTGTAGATGGCGCAAACCCGGTAGGCGCACTTGATGATGAGGAGTACTTGGCCGATGATGCCCAGCACGGTGAAGTACAAAGCGCAATAAGCCCACCATGGGAGTTCGAACCAAAGACCCGTCCTTACGGGGGGGAGAGCTGCAAAGAGACGAATGTCGGTGCCAGGATCGCCAGCCTCGCGGGTGCATGAAGTCCATAGGGCGTCCTCCACCGAAAAATGATCCTTCAAGTCCGTCAGGTCGGACATGGCCATCGCCGCGGCTTCCGCGGGGAGCATCGAAACGGCCCGCGAGAAAACCTATCCAAATCAACCTCCACATGACAAAGTCAAAAGGAGGGGGATGGTGGCTTGAGCCAAAATGGCCAAGGCAGCCACCATCCCCCCCTACACTGCACTTCTATGTCACTCGCAAAATTCATGCGTCATTTTCCTGCACATAAATGATCTATGTTGACAAAAGCCGGGATGTTACTCTTCTATTTGGGAACAAAGTATGACCTCCCAGAAACACCCCAACTCCATCTCCCAACTTCTCTCCACCTCCGGATCTGCCAGCGACCAAAAGGCGTAATGCCTCACGGCCTGCGTGGCGGTCGGGTCCCCAGGCAGCCAGGCATCGATCTCACGTGGCCCTTGATTCTTGGCGAAACCTGCGAACCCCTGACCTCCCAAGATCCTCTAGGCTCAATCCTCTGGCCTAGACAAGGGTCGCCAATGCAAGGGTCGCCTTTTTGCAGCGGGGAGAGCAGTACGACAAACCTTGGATTCGATGCTGATTTCAAACATGAAATGTCAAAAGGATCACACGTGGATGCGTCGGTTCAGAATATGGACAACCAACCAATAAAATGTCAAAAGTAATGTCATGTGGTGTAGAAAACCTGCAAACCTGAAAAGTGGACTGGTTTTGATCTTCGGACAGTTGCATCCCATCTCTTTTCTACTGGTAGATAAACTACAGATTGCACAATGACTGGCAATGACTGGCTGCTACCACTCACCAAATACGTGAATAAAAAAAAGACAGAAGGGGGTGCATCTTTCTCGTCAGCCACACACTGGTCGCTTTCACAAGCAGTTCTGACCACTGGCATGCTTAAGAACATCAATAAAATGATCCATCAATCATCAACTTCACCTCTCATGTCAAACTACATCAAACTGTGATAAAAGGCCAGAAGAAAACAAGTTAATGCTTCTTAACCTCAACTGAGTAGATCCATAGATGGCAGACTTCCACCGATCCGGTGCCTCCTTCGCCGTCAAGCGCTTGCGCTCGGGGCAAATCCTCGGATCGCGGAGTGCGGCACTTCTTCGCTCTGCGGAACCCGGTCGAACGGGTGGAATCGGGTGCGCCGGTCGAACCCGCAAGATGTGACCACCAGCTCAGGCAAGAAGATTGGATAGTGGGTCATGAGGAAGCTGGTGTGCCGGTCGAACCCACAAGTGCGACGACTTCGACTTGTTCAAGAAGATTGGACACCTCTTGGACTTCCAAGAGGAAACTGGTTGATTCATCAGGCCGAAACTCACGAAACAGGTCATGTTTAAATCATTGTTTTCCCAATGGGACTTGAATTTTGGGGAACACTCACGAACGGGACCAAGCGATAAGCCATAGGGTTCACAGATTCATGGGGGACATGTGGGGACATCTTTGGAAAAAGGGATTCCAAGTTTGCCCTTTATCATTCACCTTGGCCACATACTTGGCGAAAAGCAGACGCGTGACAGAAGTCGCACCAAGTGGCATCGACCTGCTCATCAGTTCGTATTCAGTCAGCAGTTGCTGCAATGTCTCATGAGCGAGCTATTAAGACCTGCACGGCCCTCATCAGAGGTCGCTGGCGTCGTTCCCTATTGGATTCAGGGAACTGGAAGAAACAAGGCAAACCAGCGGAGCGTTGCTCAATCGATGGAGCGCTCCCCCGAAGCCACAAGCCTCCCTCCCCCGCGCACCCACATCGACATGGGGTAGACAACGCACACTCTTGAGATTTGGAGCATCTATGTCATCTGCATTCTGCAAATGTGCAGAAATCACTATATTCTGAAATCAATCACTGCACATTTAAAAAAGATCAACCTCTAACCACCCTGCTCAGGTTCTTCGACGCCGCGTCGTACGCTCGGGAGATAATCATATCTAGTATCGTTTCAGAGCAAAGCGCCGGTCTGCAAACAAAGACATCGATGGATATGGTATGACCTGCCCATGTCCATGTTTCCCATGAGTTTTTGGGCCTAATTAGATCCTTTGTACAGGGCCATTCACCTCGAGCCTGCAGTGTCCGCTGGTCACCCAGGTGGGAGAACCTGCCCTTGAGAACCTCATCTGCCCCGAACGCGACGACGGCGTCCACCGAGCCGCATTTGGAGGAGGAGGTCCTGAAAGACGGGAACAGCGAGTTGCGAGTTGTGGTGGCAAACCCTGAGGAGCGTGGAAAAACGAAAAACATATGAAATATGCCATGTCTTCTTACAAAAATACAATCCGTAGATGCTGAGACGGATACTTCATCTTCCGGATCGCAGCTGCATTCATCCGGATGTTCATATGAGCAGCTGCCCGTTATGACATTTCCCTACCTGGCTGTGGGCATCCCCTTGGCCGATAATCAGGCCTCCGAACAGGCCGCGAAGGGCGAAAGACTGAGGATTGCCAAGGGAACCCATGTTCAAGGACTGGACCCTTATAGAACTCAACGTGTTTTATGCAGATGTGTTCAACCTGGTACACATAGACGACCAGAATAGACTGCTCAGTTAAGTTACCATTTACTCAGGGCAAATCCAAAATAATGATACGGTGAATTAACATGAATTAACTACCCTAGGGCTCCAACCATATCCTCAGAAGGTGGTTAGACCCCACCCCAACCACCTTCTCAGGAGGTAGTTGGAGCCCTAGGGCTATATCCCCAAGGCACCGCTTCAAACCATCTGACAACAAAAACTGGAAAGGTCGCAGTTCAGTCCTGGCAGCACACCGGCAGCTGTGCCAGCGGCGGTTTTTCGAAGCACAGCTCACTCTCCGGCTTGGACCACCACCTCGCGGTGAGAACAGCGGAGAATGAGAAGTTGAAGTCCTTCCTCCAGGTGGTTAAGAAAAGAAGTACCCTCTCTCCAACGTCCAAAAATGACGTGGAAATGAATATTGGCCCCGAACCCAACCAGAGAGTGATCCACCAAACCAAGAGAGGGTCCAACCAGTTCCAGAACTCTGGGTGCGGTCGGTTTTTCTGCCGGTGTGGCCGGAGAAAACTCCGTCCACACCTCAGGGGGTCTGACCATGCCACGCGGTCGATTTGTCCACTCCTCAGTCCCCTGCATCTGAATTCTTACAGTAAGCAGTTTGATGAAAGACTTTCTCATATGAGAAAGAGAGGGATGTTTGAGAGGGATGCAAAAGTGAGGGACGGTTTGATGGTGGACTCACTGAAGTGATGGTTGCAGTTTGACGTTTGCCCACAAAAAGAGAGAGGACGTCCACACACGTGGACCGACACGAGTGTCATCGACCTCCGGACGTCCGCCATTTCTCATCGACCTCCAGACGTTTTGAACGGAACAAACACACAGACATGGAGAAGCGGTGGTTGTTATTGTTGGTTGATCTTTGCGCCTTGGCGACTATACTCAGTACATACTTCAGTGCACTAAAGGTCCGAAAGGACCCAATCATTGATGCTCTGAAGAGCATCTATGGTGCCAATGTATGAATGGGGTGCCCTTGTGACACGCTGTTTCTAGTGCAGCGAAGCAAGTGCATTTACACAGGCATTGGGGAAATGACAAAGAAGAGCAATCTCAAAGAGGTCAAAGACTTCCAAAAACATGTCAAATTCAGCTTTACTTGAATGTTTCCACACGAAAAAATTGGCTAAAGAACCATTGATTTCCAGTCAGCGAGGACTGTAGCAACATGTAGCTTAGAGGAATCCATGACTCTGACATACTCTGGTCTCACGACCACAATTTCATGAAGAAAAGAAGTCCAAAGGCCAGAGCTGGTCTGGTTCTATAAGTCTCCAACTGGCCACCAAAACTTGGACTCCCCGACTCCTCCACTGAACCCGGTCAACGGCCTGGACCACTTCTTCTTGATGCTGGTGGAGACATACTGAAGAGTGATCTGCGGTCGGCATCGAGCGACCCAAAACACCGCGCGAAGACCAAAAGCGGGGGGGCGCTTCGATCGCCGGACCACAGCAGGAAACAGTCCGTCTTCCCTGAAAGAATGATGGTTCTATAAGCCGGTGAAAAGCGGATGGCTTGGCCCCGAGTTCGGGATGACGGTCTTTTGGCGCAGACCAAAACGGGCGGTGAACTGATTCACTCAGGACAGGTCACGGGTTCGTTCCGTCACCTAGAACTACGGTGAACATCTGCGGCTCCGCCGGGACGGAGAATCCCATGGAGGACGGACAAAAGGGGGGCGGTGAAGATCGTGATGAAAGGGATGCAAATCTTATCAAATCTCACAGCTGGGGGAGAGAACTGCAGATCCAGGAAGCTCCCACAAAGTCCAAGCGTCACTGTCTGGACGCAACCCTGGAGGGACGGCGCCTCACTTGCGCATGCAAGATTCGCTCAGCTGCGCACGCAGCATTGCACGATACATTTAGCTCACCTGCGCACACAGGGTTCGCTCAGCTGCGCACACATCGATTACATTCTTCTTCAAACAGTGCGTGTTACCTCAAACTCAGCTGCGCACACAGATTTCGCTCACCTGCGCACACACAAATTGAGTTGATGTGATGTGTACACGAGATATCATTCTTTCATGATATGTCGTTGGGTCAGGTCTCCACAGACATGCTCGTGTCAATAACGTCCCTCTGGACATTCATCTGAATGATGATCTCTTTTTGCTCGTTGCTTCCACAGCACCATGTCACACAGATGCTCTATGTTTGATTGATGACGTTGGGTTGAGATGGGGGGTGGGGGCGACACGAAGCGCAATGCAGTGGATTTTCTTGGAAAGAACACGGTCTCGAGAGAGGTCCGTATGGACGATGCTCGGACACGAGTCGAATGCAGTCGGTTGCGAAAGCAAGCGGCTTTTCTCAGTCTTGAGCCAAATGTATCAGTCATTATATACATCAAGTGTGAGACCATACAGAGGTTAGTTCAGAGAAAAACAAAACACAGGGGTCGGGGGGTCGGGGGGTGTTAATAACGTCCCTCTGGACATTCATCTAATGATGATCTCTTTTTGCTCATTGCTTCCACAGTACCATGTCACACAGATGCTCTGCGTTTGATTGATGATGTTGGGTTGAGATGGGGGGGGTGGGGGAGTGAGAAAACATGTTAAAAACGTTATTTCAAAGGAGTTTTCTAAACTCAAATTTATAGCAGTATAAAAACTCAAAAATTATTCACAAAAAAATCATCAAAACAGACTACCACATATAACCTCATTCATTTTTCAAAATCATAACTACTAGCGATCTGGTACCTCATTCATTGTTCAAAAACATTACAGTGAATACATAACTATCTCATCCATTCCACAAAATCATCACTACTAATCATCCATTACATCATTCATTCCTCAAAAATCATAGCTACTAACCATCTATTACTTCATCCCTTTTATTGAAATCATAACAGTCAATACATCATCACCTCATCCGTTCCATTCTGAAAACAAAACAACCAAGCAACAAACAAAAAACAAACCAAGCAAAAAACAACTTAAAAAAAAAAAAAAAAAAAAACAATAGACAACAATATAGCATCACCCCTCGCCTTTAATAATCCAATCTTCACATCCACAATTCTAATACAGTAGATGTAATTAGAAATATGTTAGTAGTAAATGTCTTCAATAACTGTTAACTTAAAATGAAAGGCTTGTATTCTAATATACTATCTTTATCTTGGTCTCCTTCAATAGCGGTTTGTATTTCTTCAAATGCTTTATGTAATACTTCATCTATATTATCTTTATCTACATATTCATCATAGTCATTCATAAAGTAAATCTCTCTATAGCTACATTAACTTTTCCATATTCCGTTTCTAGGAGTTTTGCCACCAATTGATTTTCAATATCAAGATTAACTCTAAAATGTTTAAATCATCTTCTACTTCTTCATAAACCAAAGATAGTAATTCTTCTTGTTCTTATGTTATTATGTCTTCTATACTTTTCAAACTAAATGGCACTCCCTCTCTCATAATACAGTATTCAATTTTGTATATGTTTCCTTGATTTCCAATGTCTTGTCATTTTGGGGCCAAGTCTTGAAATCTTATATTTGTGTTGTGTTCTCTTCAATGCTTCACTATGTTTTATTTTCACATATTCAGGTTCCCGAAGAGTATATGATACAAAATTACTCAACACATTTACTGGCAAACCCTTCATACCATCCATCCACTAATATACTTAACTGACTAATCTTTAAGTAAATATTCAAAGGTTAATATAAGACATGCATTAAAAAAACTACTTGAAGATAGATTAAGTAAATAAAGTATATAATATTATATGATGAAAAAAGTAATAGACTATCTGTTGAGTAATGATTTAGCAGAAATACCAAAAAGAGAAATAAAAAAATTAAAGTCCATAAAGAAATTCAGATACAACAAAGACAAACCCATATCAAATGGTTTAACAAAGAAAGTATTATCAGTAAAGAAAACTAATGAATACAGAAGTTATGCGTTAAACAAGGCAAAGGGTGCTTTCAATGAAGGAAGAGTAAGACAAATACTGACCAAACACGCACTCAGAAACAAATTTAGGGTCAGAGATGTTCAACCAACATTTAGCGCATATGCTAATTCAACAGCTTTAGAAAATAAACACTTTGAAGGAGAAAGAGGCTTAGAGGTGATTGCGCACCAAAAACAAAGACTATTAGAGTTGTTGAGAGATAATCGAAGCATGAAACTTAACATAAGAACAGAAGGATTATTCAACACCTGAATATGATGATGGAGGAAATGAAATTGGTAGTCAAGAACTTGTATATGCTTTACCATCAACATATTATCCAACTCATAATGAGGATGAACTGACACAAGCATTAGAAGATAGTGTTAAACAAATCTTACTACAAATGAAAAATCTTGAAGCATCAACCTCGAATTTAAGGTTAAAAAAATATCAGTCACCATTCACTGTATCGCACAACCTTCACCCACCCAAAAGGCATCCCAAGCAGAACTCAAGAGATACATGAACTCATCACTCTGGTTTTGCTGTTTTGCTAGCAAGTGCCCATAGAACTATCTTGCCGGACGGTTGCTTCGAACGCCACCCCAGCCCTTCCGCTGTCCCGGCCATAAAGTGAAAGGTGGCCCCTGCAGCGTAGACATCGCCTGGCCCGGTCGGACCGGGCCGAGCGAGACCAGCCAGGGTGTCCAATGGGTGTGAGGGTTGTCCAGCCACGTGACCCCGAACCAAAGCTGACATGAACATCTGGAATCTCTTTCACGATGTGAAGTTTGCCAAACCCATGCTGCATGTCTTAGACGGGTCGTGGCAACTTGCCACCTTACATCGTTGGTCAAACCGTACCCCTCCACATCTCGCGTTCCAGTACTTGGAATCCGCGGCTTGGCTTCGGCTCGGTTCTTTCGTTTAAAAGGGGGATGTGCGACGAACCGGTCCGGGGTGGCATCAGATGGAGCTGATGGAGCCATGTCTGTATAGTGGAGTGACGCTTTCGTGTGGGTTACTCCATCTCAAAATACTGGAGAGCCGAAAGATCCCTATATATCCCAAAAATAGATTAGCCTTCAAAGAACATTAGAAATCAATGCTTGGCCTGGTTTTGTAGTCTAATATCCTTTGCAAAACCATGTTCGGTAAGAAGCAAGAAATTAGAACCATTAAATGGTGGTGGGAATCCGGTCATGCTTCGTCAGCTTGATTGCTGGAGGTCCGTAGGTCCATGGTGCTTCCATGAAGGACTGCGAAAATCAGCGGCGATCGAACACCAATCTGAGCACCTGTCATTCCGAAAGCGTGTTTTATTTTTTTTAATGAGATGTTAACAGACTTCCTGTCCTATCCAAGCAATGGAGATCTTCCCAAAGAAGCCCCCACAGCCACTTCGCTCATCCCATCTATACCACTCTTTCCATCCACCCCCCCCAAAAAAAACAACACACCCTGCAGGCACGCGTGCTCGCCCCATCACTCCAATTCGAAACGCACCCGCCCCGTCACCCTCTCCTCGCCTCGCGGGTCCATGGAGTTGGATGTCACCATCTCCGGCGACGCATACTGGGGCGTCAGCCCCCTGCCCGATCCCGATGCCACCCGCGCTTCTCCCACACCGCTTCTGCCGGTGTTCCGCGTGTGGAAGTGCCACGACGCGTGTGGAAGGTGCATATTCTGTACTTTGGGTGGTGGTGCAACGAAGTGGTTGCAGAGGTTTAGGGGGAAGCACTCATGGTGTAGTTGGTGACAAATTGAAAAATGTATGGTTTTTCTGCTTTCACCCACATCCTTGACGGTTCTCTTGAAAACTGTCAATTCCATCTTCATTACATCACACACCTAGTTGTGTGTTGGTCAAATCCTCAGTTGTTTGTTGGTCAAAAGCTCCCATATAGGATGTTCGGATGTTCTGACCTCCATTGAGCCAACTCGGCCCATAGAACTCAAAGCTAGCTCTCTGCTGCCCCCAGGAAAAGGCAACTCCTAAATCCCAAAAGCTTGTAAGCATCTCAGGCAAATCCAGTTTTGGTTATCCAGTTTTGGTCAAGAGTCAATACCTCGTTTGGCCATGTTGCATCGTCTAGTAGGACATCTTGATTACCTTGCCTTAAAGCGCCACTCAGCAAAGGGATGGGATCAGGGCCGCCACGGGCGCGAGGATTTGGCCACTGATCCCCCAAGACCATCGACTTCTCCCGTTCAAACCGCTCAAAACCCACACGCCCAAACTGGGCCCAAACCATCCTCTTCCGTTCGGAGCCCGACCCGCCTCGCGCGCTGGAGCGTGCGGAGCTCCAGGAGCTCGGCGACGCCGAAGTCGCAGAGCACCGCGCGCTCGCAGGAGACTAAGATGTTCTCCGGCTTCACCTGGTGAAGGGGGAGAACACTATGGAGGAGAAGGAGAAAAAATGATGTAAACATGGTTTTAAACAAAAACTAAACTATCAAATGTTAAATGTCAATGGTTCATTTTCACAAAGAGGAAGACGGAAGCACCAGGTCCTCCCTGGGAGCACGAAGCGGTGATGTGTTTGTCCACTGTGTCCACATGTGACTCCTGATGCTTTGGATCAGGTTGGGGAGGTGGAATATGATGTGTGGATCTGTTGAGACCCTGAGAGCTTTTGTGGTATTGAGGGAAGACAGGGCGGACGATGATGTCGCCCTTCGAAGGATTTGGACAGGTGGTCGAGTGGGTCCTCTTTCTCCATCTTTCTCCGCTTTTTTCCGAAACGAAAGGATCCTTCGGCAGGGGACACTGGTCGGGATTGCTGGGCAGGCCATGTGGATCCATGTGGATCCAGGTGGTGACAGTGTCTCCATGTCTTTTTGGCAAAAAAGCCTGTATCCATGTGTTTGGTGCCCTGGTGAACACCAAAGTTGATGTTCATCGCCTCAGGCCAACATGTCTCCCAAAGCGGATGCATCCCCAGGCCAACATGTTGGGAGTTGTCCTTCTCTGTTTTCCTCAAATCCTGGGAGAGGGGTTCAAGCCCTATACTGTTCTTCAGAAGAGTTCTCCTGCGCCCCTGAACTAAGCTTCCCCCTTTTGGATGTATTCATGATGATACATGATGTATGTGTGTGTGTGTGTCGAATGGCCCCTTTCCAGCAATCCCCCTGACCGTTCAGAAGAACCGACTGGTGCGTCCGAGTAGCATCCCTATGGAAGATCTTCCGGCTATGGATGTGCTGAAGCCCCTTGGTTGCAGAGTTGGGAAAGAGAGCAGCAACCTGGTCGTGGAAGGTGTTTGGAGGTGTTTTGTGTATCTATATCCTCCTTGTCGCTGCAAATACAGAAACTGTGTCTGGTCCTGCAGCCTCAAACAGAGAATGCAGAATGCTTCGACACTGAGGATTCAGGTGCCTGGCGAGAAAGTGGGGAGACCATGCTGGAGGATTCTCAGGTGAAGATGGTGTGTGGTGTGCAAATCTAGCTACCCCAACCCAGCCAGGTGGGAAAAACGAACACAAAACCCAGGATGAGCAGAACCTGAGCAGTCTGTTTCAAGCCCACGAGGTGGCCCTTCATCCCCCCAAAGTGGGCCTGGAGCTGCCGCCATCTCCGTTTGAACGAAGACTTCCAACCTAATAGCGATGACCTCCACCTAGTAGCTTCTTGTTCCTAGTAGTACGGCCAGGAGCCCCTAGTAGCGTCCTTGCTCCTAGTAGCGATGCCAGGAGCCCCTAGTAGCTTCGCTTGGATCTTCTTGAAGTCTGATGAAGGAACCCCTGATGTTAACCTGTGCGTCTGTGTGTCTAGCGAGCAATTCGGACGCCCCTTGGTTTGGAACGCTCAGCGAACTTAAGAGCTGGCGCCACACATCACTGGCCTATCAACCATAGGCCATAGATGGCCATAGTCCTGTAATTCTCACAAGCTGAAGGACTCTCCGTCACTGGACCTGGGCAAGATCCTTTGAACCCACCACGTGCTGCAGCCTGGCTGTTCAGTCACCCGGTGCGCTGGAGGAACCCCGCCCTACGCCGCTCAAGGGCAGCTGAGCAGCCAGCAAGAGGTTGTGGAGCAAAGACAGAGCTTGTGGCAGTGGCAGGCGATCCTAGGTCTAAACAGCCGGGACCAGCTGGGAACAGAGGAAGCCTGTGCCACTCATCATGGGATGCACCAATCAGAAACATGTCCAGGGTTCAACGTGTTCGAAGTTGGCACCTGCTATATCCGAGAAATATCCGGGAATCACAAGGGGGCTGCCTGGCAGAATTGGGCAGGTTTTGCTCCGAAAGGAATTTTGTAATAATCTATTGTCGAGGTGGACTCCAGTTTGACGTTCCTACATCCTCTTGGCCCAAAAAAAGAAATCGGACCTCGATCCGAGTTGTGGCACCTGAGAACAGACCGGAAAAGAGCCCGATTTCCCCCGGGCTCTGCTGTGGTCCGAGGAGGCTTTGCTGTGGTGGCCGGAAGCGCTGCATCTTGTGGACTTCCGGGTGGGGGGTTGGGGTTTGCTTGAATTCTGGAGTTGTTTTGGGTTTGAAGTGGTTAAGGGAAGGGTTACTCCTAACATGTAGTCAGAAAGTGCCCACGCAAACCTCTACCTATGGCCCTGACAAAGCATCATGCCCTCCTAAGAACCTTTCCCCAACTTTAGGCTTGCTGAATCCATGTCCGTTTCCATTCACGCCTGGTTTTCATGGAACTCGGAATCTCTGCTTGCTGCAGAATACCATGCCAAAAAAAAATAAGCAAGCACCAAAGCACCCAGCGCCAGCACTTTTCTGCTGAAGCGGCAGCACAGAAGTGCCAAAGATCGCCCTCGGGGTAGAACTCTAAGATCAGACTCCAGGGACCGCGTCCTCGGTGCTCCGAGTCCGGCGCGGCGAAACCGTGCTCCGGTGCGGGTCGGAACGGACGGTGTCCGGTTCCGCGGGACGAAAGAACGCGGTTCCGGACAGGTGGAAAAGGGTCGGTTGTTGGGGTAAGAGGCGAGGTTCTCTACAAAGCTGGGATCATCCGCTTCCATGGTGGGTGACTTAGAGGATCCTACCGATGATCGTTTGCATTCATGGACCGACACCCTTAAATGAAGCTTGTGGATGGGAGCTGGCATTCACCCTGGTGGTCTTTTGACTGGGCCCTGACGTCTTAGAAGAACCTCAAACAGGAACCGGGGTTGGTATAGTTGTTGTTCCATATCACTTCTGGAAACCGTGGAGGAAGAAAGAGTGTAGACAGCCTCAAACAGGAACCGGGGTTGGTATAGTTGTTGTTCCATATCACTTCTGGAAACCGTGGAGGAAGAAAGAGTGTAGACAGTATAGTATAGGGTGACATGTTGCGGAAAAAGAGCTGCGTGTCTGCAGGACACCTGTCCACATCTTGGAGAATCCATCATCTTGCTCCTCGGACTATGATATATATGGAAATGAGTCTCAAGGGAGGGTCAATCCTGAGAGAGGGCAATTTTGGTCGAGATATCAAACACCCATCTCCTCCCCAAGCGTCCCGTCCACTCGATCCGCCGATTCGAGCTCGTCGCCCCAAAAATGGACCCGACACGGTTCACCGCGCCGCACGCGGACGCCGCGCGTCGTCCGGTCGCACCTTGATCCGAACCTCGAAAGGCTCCGTGCTGTTGGATCACGCTGGGATGCCGCCCGGCGGAGACCAACATCCGGAGCTCGTGGCCTCGGTGGAGACGCGACACGCGACGGTGAGCACGGTGGACGCGACGGTCGGACGAGCATGTTGGGGAAGCCGGGTTTCCTGTGAAGAGGTGGACAAACGCAAAGTGCTCATGACTAACTTCATTAGTATTGTATCAACTGCTGGTTAGTAATTGCGGAAGCCACATGCATCCACAGTGATTGAGATTCAATTGGAATGGGCGCACCCTGATACATCCTGAACTCCTATTCTCTCTTCCATTCTTCTGCGAGCTGTAGGTTGGGTTCCCTCGTGGCTTGAGCATGAAGCTCAAAAGGCATTGTAAGGTTCGAGGTGGGCAATCCAAACGGGGTGTCTTGTTTCCCAAAAAGATTCCCCCCTGGCTTCTTGTGCCAGTGATCGTGCTTGCCACCCAAGCAGGAAGACTTGACGCGCTCCAAGAACTGACCAGGATCAACCAAATCAAACCGGATGACCTCAAACCGAGCATCAAAAACTGGGGATTTGGGTCATCGCTCCATCCACGCACCGACGCACGTCCCGCCCGTCGCACCGGTGGCCGCTGTCACTCACCACGGTCGCCCCCATCCCCCGATGCAGTCCGAACCGTGTCGGCCGGTGGTCCCGAGCGACGCACGTCCCGCTCGGCGGCCACCTTGATGGCAACCTTCAGGGAGCAGGGCCCAGGTGGGTAGGAGGTGAGACACCAACGAAGCAGAAGGATGGTGGA
Source organism: Durusdinium trenchii (assembly GCA_963970005.1). Taxonomy (NCBI): domain Eukaryota; class Dinophyceae; order Suessiales; family Symbiodiniaceae; genus Durusdinium; species Durusdinium trenchii. The sequence goes on along the minus strand of CAXAMN010025384.1, from coordinate 131,064 downwards.
ACGTCTTGGTACCGGTGCAGGGGGGGAGTCACAGCGGGTGGAGCACTGGATCACTGTGAAAGGGGAGCACTGGTCCAGCACAATGACATGGTCAATCCCACACCTGTAGAGGTTCTCGTATTGTTGCAAGCAGATCAGCTGCCTGTTTCTTCTGGCTTTTGCTGTGATCGATCCATCAGCTCATGATAAATCAAATTGGATCAATCAGATCTGACAGATCTGTGCTTCATCCAAACTGTTTCACACATCCAAATTGCCCCAAAATCCTGTCAAATTCATCGTCCAACTCTCACGAATGGAAATTCCCCCAAATCAATGACCTTCACCTTGCTCCACCCTGCTCCACCAGTCCACCCCACAGCAAAAACAAGACCCTTAGCCTATAGCCCCGAAAATAGCTCCTTCCTTTGGGCGATGCCTTCCGACCGATGCGTTCAGTCCCGAACTTCCACCCCACGTGGCCGACCAAGACGAACGGCCGCCTGGCAGGGGCTGTAGTACTCGGAGACCACCGGGCAGCCTCGCCGGATGGTGCCGTACCTCGGGTGAGCGGCCCCAGGGTGCGGTCAAATCCACCCCACCTCCCTCGTCAGTGCCGATGCGAAAGGAAGGAAAACTGAAAGATCCAAGAATTCTGACTCATGTATAACAACTAAGTAAGGAAAAACTCGAACCCAATCTGAAGGAAAATCATGGAAACTGTCCTGGGTTTTCTCCTCGAAATCCGACGCAACTGACAAAGATCAGCACACCCCGAATTCACATACGCCTCCAACGCCTCCCTTTGCTTCTCAGTGGCCCCCCTTTGCCGCACCGGCCCTCCAGATTGAAGCAGAGCTCCACTTCCTGCTAACAGCGAGAGCAAAGGCTCAAAGAGTTCAAAGAGACCAATTCTACTGTCCGAGTCCCACTGAAGAATTGAGGAATGCTTTGCAATGCAAAGTTCATAAACCTACGATCACAAATCTGCTGACCCACCAAAATGGGAGAAAGCCGCCCAATGCCCCGGCCAACACTGCTCGAATCTCCCACTCACCCTCTCCTTCTCAAGCACTGCACCCTCAGTCGCCAAGTGATGCAGAATATATGGCAGCCAAGACCGTCCTCGGTTGTGACCCTCGTGGGAGCTCCCGCGACCGGAACCTCGAGCCGCTCTTCGATGTCGACCGACCGGGTTGAGCAGTGCGACCGAGTCAAAGGCCCTGTGACATGGGCGGGATATAGATGATCTAGAGGTGATTTTTCCCTGCTACTGTGAACCACTACTGAAGGTATATGTAAACCGAACCACTAGATGAGGTCAAAAAATGACAGTCTCACCCATGGAGAGAATCCTGCCCCATCTCTTTGATAGGACTGTTTTAAGACTGACCAACACCCACCGAATGCATATGGATTGGCAATGATGTTTGCGAAGCAAAATCCAAAATCCAAAATCGGGACCCTACCCATGTGTGGTGAATATCTTCTTAAGGGAGAGTCATCTAGCTAAAGCCACATACCCCATCCATCCACCATCGTTCTCCACGTTTTTGGTGTGCGAAAATTGGATTGTAACTGAGATGGTTGTTCCACTGGGCGGAGCCAAGAAGTGCACCCTGCTGCCATGTTGGAACCAACTGAGTCAAGGGTCGACAGGCGAAGGACCATTGCTCCTGAGTCTGAAATTCTCGACACCTGGCGAAATGGAGACCGTTGAACATGCGGGTGACAACTCTGAGAAAATGACGGTAACTAGAAGATGTGCTAAACTACAGGGTCTACCCTCCCCTGAAGAATCATCGAAGTGGAACAAGCTCGACCCCTGGAAGACCATTCTCCGCAAGGGGGATCTGCTCAGCTTCCGTGATTGTTGGAGGGAGGGTAAATTTTAAACTGATATTAAATGGATATACAGATATACATGGATTGGATGACACAATTGAAGCACGAGTTTCGTCCAAACGGCTAAGCCACGAAAATAGCCTGGTGAAGCCACGCAAAATGCCCCGGTCTCGTGGACTGCCATCCTCTACATATTGACCTGGACTGCTTGCGTTTGACAGGCAGGTCCTACTGATGGTCTAAAGCGTCACTCATCACCTTCCTGTGGAGTCCACTCTTCACCTTCTTGCTCAATCTTGTTCAGCCAGTGTCGTGGAAGACTGCTGAAGGATGGGCCTGACTGAAGGCCGAACTAAGAGCACCATCTCATTCATATCCAAGTGATAAGCCTCTCCTCAGTGATCGCCGCACTCGTCGAGCAACACGTCGTCCAAAAAAACGCGGCCATTGGGCCATGGGAACGGGGTGGATACCCCTTGTGGGGGGGAGATCCCCTTAAATCTGTGTTGGCTCTGTTAATCCCCTTGTGGATCCCCTTGTGGATCCCCTTGGGGATCTCATGGTCTAAAATCTTTGAGTGGCAGATCCCCTCTGTAGAGGATCGGTTCCAGCTCCAAACTCATGTCCGTCTATCCATGGCCACGGAACAGCACGATCACGATCTTCCATTGACCGCTAGTGAACTGCAAAGTGGAAGAAACCATGACCACACAAAGCTCCGGAATCTTCCCACAGCCGTCTATTCCTCCCCCGAACGGTCGGGACCGGCGGTTGAGGCCAAATCGACGGGAAGCGCGTGTCCGGAGCTGCAGACCCTTGCACGGCCACCCACCGCAGAACGGAGGCATGCGGAGACCCGATGTCCAAGAAGATCTACAAGTTGCAAAGTGTCTGTCTCCATGCAAAATGGATCATGATGTCCTGTTGGGCATTGAATTTGGGAGTATGGTCAAGCTCCCCTGAGTTTTAGTTTGGAATGTTCAACGGGGGGCAACTTAAGTTGTCAGGAAGATAGCATCTTAGAACGTAACTAGACAGCCTTTGCCCCGTTGCTATTATATTATGCGATTGTTGTGTTTTCACAACAGGGGTAGTTACCGTTTTGCCATGATGCACAGCCATATTGTTCCTACAGGGTCCAACAAAGATGTTCACCAAAGCCCGGACTGGTTCAACGACCGAGCTGCGGGTAGAACTGGATGGTTTTCCAGAGGAGACCCTGGACCAGAAGAGTTCAATGTTTGACAGCCTCGCATGGCACGCGGCCGGGCTGGGATAGATCATTCACCAAACCTCGCGAGGTCCTGCTTGGTCTTGTTGATTCCATCGTGCGACCAATGCGTGCGACCGGTGGTTTCCATGACCCTGGTCCATCTTGTCGCGTTACAAACATGGTGCGGCACGTCGCCTTCTTTTCTGGTTTGGCAGGCTTTTGACCCGGTGGGGTGGGAACAATGCCAAGTGAATGGAACTTTGGTTTGGCCCAAGCCCCAGTACGATGTAACTAGGCCTTCCAATGCGAGAGAACTGGGCCGTAAGGGGGGGCTGGAAGTTTTGATCGCTCCCTGCTGAAAATGAGGGAGCTTCTCCATGGTGGCAACAGTCCTGTTACCCTGGTGGATTGCTGGTGCCAAAGAAAGGACACCTTCAGGAGGACACAAACATGCCACGGTTGCTCGCTTGTTTGCAAGCAGTTTGTGTACCTGAATGTTTCATCAACACTCCCAACAGCGCTTCTTCATCGCTTCTGGTTTTCAAGGTCTGCACATGGACATGCAACATACGTGCCTGTGGCCATTCTCTTCGATTTTCAAGATGCCTGCACTGGAGCCGTCTCGGACTTTTTGCAAACTGGGTCACGGAACCTGTGGAACCTGTGTCACCTTCTTTTTGGATACTTGGTTTTTGGATTCACACGCCTCTGTAAGCAAATATCAACAGGATTTGGACCATCCGTGTGAAGTGTCCCATGCAAATCCCGTCTAGCAAGTCTAGCAATTGACTGAACATTCATTGGATAGTCCTGATATGACCTGATATGTCCTGATACATGCAATATGAGTATACAGAACTATCCGTTCTGAACATATAGTATATTCTTTTCATAGGCATTCATAGTATGTATACAATACTATTGAACTCTGGATAGAGTCTGTATCAATTTGAAGAAAAAACCGGCCCAGAATCCGTCCCGAGATCCGTTCGCTGGGTGCCACCGGTCACCGGTGGTCCCCACCACCCGTACTGCGTTCTTGGGGAAAGGCTGTGATAGGTTTTGGTCCCGGTTCCGCACATCGAAGTAGCATGTGGTGATTCTGAGGGCGATTTCGGTGGTTCGTTGGGCACGTTCTCAGCTTCAAACAGCCATGAGTTCATGCAACTGGCAGGGACCGTGACCGTGTGTTGAGCGGAGAAACGCTGGCGGTGGAAACGAACTTGCTGCACTTCAGTTTGACTCATACGTAGAACTGTCGAAAACATCTCAGAAGCAATGACCTCTCAGAACCGGGTGTGTGAAAAGAGATGAAAAGATCAAACACCCCGAAACCACGGGGTCGGTGAGCATGTTTGGTTGTCCATTTATGGTTCATTGTGAGGGCCTCCACCAGCCTACAGAGGTGTCATGACCAGTAATAGCGCTTTCAGAGTTTCTACACATCTGATGTTTGGAGATGAGCTACGTTAGATTTTGCCTTATCTGGCCTTATACTGGAAATTCAAAAAAGAAAAACGGGAATGGTTGTCATCCCCATCCATATCATCTATTTTGGGAAGCCCAATGTAGCTAGCGCAGACCACTAGCCCAGACACTGCGCCCGCGGCGCGGGGCCCGTAGTGACAAGGCCGGCCCTCTGGGCCTTTGGTCACGGAGCAGGACAACGTCCGATGAGCCCAAGCCCGATCATCTGCAAACCTCCGACGGAGCGGCCAAGCAGCGAACGGAGGTGGGGGTGGATGGTGATCCAAGTTGAGTTGTTGAGTTGGCTTCGCATCCCAACATCTATGAAGCTTCCCCCCAATGTTTGAACCAGGGAATCTGCAGAATGATTTCTCTGCAGAATCTATCAAGCTTTCATCGTTGGGATGCCAAAGGAACCCCCAATCATTCCCTCCACCCAAACACCATCCGTCCCCCGTCCATCCCGTGCTCCGTCCGACATGAAGCACTGGAGCTCCAAGCCATCCATCCATCCGTCCCACACCGACCTCGTCAGCGGTGCCAAAGGCCGCATGTCTGCTCGTGTCGTGCCGCGCTCCGGAAGCAACGGCCTCAAGGCGCCGAGCCGGTGCTTCTTTTTTCTCAGCCCAGCTGAGGGTCTGAAGGTGCGAAGGTCTGGTTAAAGAGGCATAACAATGTGACTTTGTGTCACTTAGTGTGCATCTTCATGTGAACATATATGATGGGAAAGAAGCGCTTCAAGTCTCGGGCGTCGGCAGGACTCGCATCACCCAGCTCTATGACAGGTCCTGGACGCTCAACAGCAGACAAGCCCCAACACAGCTACAAGCCTGGAAGCAATCGATCACAGCCAAAGCCAATCGGGCAGGCCCCCCCCACACACAGAGTTTTCCAAAAAGAGTGCAAATGAGAGGGACGGTGCGGTGTGCACATGCGCGCGGGCGTGCGCGCCCCTGTGCCACCCACTAGCGGTGGTCGGCGGCCGGTTAGAGCGTCCCGACGATCGGCCAGGCCGGGGGAGCACCGGTCCATATCTGTTCGTGCAAAACACGAAGCCGTTCGGCACAGAAACGCCTGTTGGGTGGGGAGTTTCATGGAGTGTCTCTCCCTTCAGAAACGGCGGCGTTTCGGAAGCTTCGGAAGTGGAAAGAAACGCCGTGCACAGCGGGGTTGATCCTCACTTGTCTTCTCCCCCTCTGTCTTCGAGCACAGCGGCTAGCCAGAGGAAGTGAGGCCTTTGACATGTATATCGCCTCATGGGGAGGATCGGAAGTTCTTCGTCCCATTGAGATGATTCGTTCCATGATCGTAAAGTTCCCATTGGGATCGATTGGGATCCACCGGGATCATTTCAAGTTCTTGCTAGTTCTGCGAGAGCATTGATCGCAGCTTCTTCTTCGCCTTGCTCTTCCACTTTCTTCTTTGGATTTCCGGCTGCTCTTCTTCTCTGAGTCCATTTGCCTCTCTCTCCTCCCTCACTCCCTTCCTCCCCTCCCTTCAATCAAGATAGTCTTGGTCCTTGGTATGGGACATTACGGGAGCTACCTCAACTCTTGGATTCGACGTGCAGAACTCTGACACAATGACCCAAAAGCCATAATCAGCGAACTCCAAATACATAGGACAGCCAGGCTGCCCTGTATGCAGCATATGCCCCTTATGCACAAGATGTGGAAACGATTTCATGTTCAAGAAACAACTATCCCCACGCCAATCCTTCTGCCCGGGTCAAATCCGATTCAGCACGTGAAAACCACATGTCTCCAAGGCACCATTGCATGGGCTTCGGCTTTCTTTCCGCCTGCACGGCGCCAGCGGGTGCAGCGGGGTCGGGACGGACCTCTTTTCGGAGGGGCGCCCTTGCGGGTCACCTGGACGGTCAGCACGAAAGACTACAAGAGGTCCAGTTGGAAAGCCAAGCATGAAACAAAAACACATATGAAGCTTCGCAAAACATCTTTAGCATTGGAAACCAGGATACCACATTTGGACTTGGAATGTCCCTTCGTTGGAACTTCCATGTTGTGTGATGGGGGAACTCACCTCTGTCTCGCTGTGCACAACAGGCGCAGAGACAGGTCCGTTGGGGTCTCCATTGAAACCGTCTTTGGAGCTAGTAGGGTGGAGGCCATCGCTCTTAGGTTGGAGGCCATCGCTAATAGTGCCAGCCACCCCAAGGGCGACCTGTGAAGGCTGACCTGTGACCATGGGATGGGAGGTGGACCTTTGATTATACTGACCCCAAGCAAACAGCACCACCCTGGAACTAGAGGGTTTGGAAGACTCTTTCTCTCTATCTATACCATATAATTGCCAGGTGTGAGTAGCTTAGTTTTAAGATAGTAGTTTGAACATGTTTTACATAATTGTTGGTCACAGGTTTCTGTGGTTCTGTTTCCTCCCTTCTTGTCTGATGAAAAGTTCTCAGAATGCAAGGGTCAAGTGGGGTCAAGGAAAGATCCTTGTGCACTCGAGTCATGTGTCGAAGGCATCATCATCAGCTCAGTAGTTCCAAATAGTGTGCAGTACACCTGTGTACACCCTCCCAAAACATTCCTGTCAACAAACACGCTCTTCTCGCCACCGCCCAGACCGCCTCCCGGTGAATTCTCGCGTGGCCCGGGGGCCGATCTTCGACCGGATCCACCACCGTCTTCCGAACACCCCCGGCAGACCTCGAAACCCGGAGGGGAAGGCAGTTCTTTTTGAAGGTGTTAATCGAGTTCTCCAAAGAAACCCGAAAGAAGCGCCACATTCCCAACACCCAAAACTGACAGCCGAAGGCCTGTCGATGGATGGGTTTGGGGGTTGACTGACTGGGCGCGACTGGAGAGGAACCCTCGGTCCAAAAGTCACCGCGTTTCGCGGCACCGTCCCCAGTCCGGCACCGCACACCTTCTGGGGCAGCTCCAAAGGCATCTCCAGGAGGCTCTCCAACTCATCTTCATCATCCATCGAACCGATCGCGAAGCGAGAAGACTCTCAACTCTCCGCGCTCGGAGGTAAAGTTGACGTGGATGGAGGACCCGCTGCTGAAGACTCAGACTGAGGACTGAGGTGTTAAAATCTTCCAACAATTCCTGCTGTTGGTGGACCGGTTACCATCGGGGTGCAAACAAAGGAAGAAACCCCTACAAGCCGCGTACTTAGAGAATAGGTTGCACGCGCACACACAAGTGACTATAGGCCTCTGCGGCCTCCGCCCCGCGACCCCACTAGTAAGGTGGGTGGCGCCACCTCAAGGAATTGAAAGTCGATGTGGTGTCCCACTGAGGGATTCGATATAGTCCCAACGACTCTGAGATCCGTACCGGATGGACCTGACACCCCCTGGTCGCCAGACACCCCCCCCGAGATGGCCTTGTGACTTGATAGGGATCTAGTTACAAAGATCTGCCTGGGAAGTGTTCCAGGGGGTCAGCAACCTGCACCTGTGGATCATGACTCTCTCTCTTTCTAGCCATATCTTCAGGCGCATCACCTCAAGTCCGACTGCTCAGCGCATGTTTGGGACTTCTACCAACAAGACCTCGCCATCCATCTGCACAAATGGGCCGTAACGAAACGGGACTTGCAGATCTTCAAATCATCACCTTCCGGGGTCGTTTTTACGTGGAACCCTTCACTTAATACATGAACCAGGATCAGACCCGCTCTTGATTCTACAACCCAAGTGGTCATATCTGACTGAATCGTTTGTACTAAATCAAAGGATTTGCCATGAGCAAATGTGGAAATCTCCATCAGTAGCAGGTTAGCTTCAGCAGCGGATAAATCACACGAGTGACCTTTGCACCTGGCTAAAAAAAAGAAACAACGCCTTCTTCGAAGGCGAAGAAAAACGCTGTTCAAGCGTGTCTGGGGTTTCGATTAGAAAAGGACAATTGGTTGTGAATTGAGGATACCACCTTGAGATTCGCAATGACGATGAACAGTTTGATAGTTTGACCGTCTGACCAGTCAGAATTCTTCAACACACCCATTCTTCCCAACAAGGTTGTTCCTCTTCTATATAAGCGGAGGGCTTGTGTCTATCATCTCTAAATGTGTTTCTCCGGAGAAATGCACGGATGTTTTGATGTTTAGAGACAGTGTCCCCTATGATGATGAATCTGGTCTCCCGATCGCTCCAGATGACCTTGTGGTTTCTACCAACGTCGACTACGTTCTGGCAGAAAAAGTAATCAACCAAACTGGTGCTTTGCGGAAGCGAAGTCTTCCGCGGGCTCTCGGTTTCCCTGTGTTTCCGTGGTGTCCTGGGTTGAGCCAAAGACTCTCTGGGACCCGCTGGGATGGGGAAGAAGAGGACCCAACCCAATGAGCTCAGGGACGTGCAGAGAATGGGATCATAAGCATCAAACTTCATGGAACTCCTGGTCGTTCTGTTTCATGAACCATGTCTGAACAACTTCAAAAGTAATGTGGTCCCCACAGTGTCTGTGGCCGTTGCTGGGGGATTCAGAGTTCTGGTATAACCTTTTTGCTCAGCCCAGCATTATAACCTTTTGCGGGGAGTGGAGGTGAAGCCATGACGACAAAGCATCCAATTGAACTAAGACCAAGTATAGTGCGGCCCCCCAAAAACCCCAGACCACTACGGGCCCTTCGGGTGGGGCCGTCCTTCTCAGAGACACCAACACACGGTGCCGCGTGCAGCCCAAAATGGGCGTGCAAGGTCTGAGCCCAAACGTCGTGACGAAAAACACCGACGGTTCGGGTGAAGCCCCTGGAGCGACCGCAGTCCACCCAATCCACTCGAATCGTCGACGGTCGGTCCTTGGGGGCGAACGTGCCATCCGACGGCCGAAACGGAGACGGCGCCAGTTACGGTGCCAAGGTCCAAAACGCTGTTGTGAGCGGTGTCCTTTGCGGGTGGTTGTAGAATTATATAATTGCACAATTATATAATCTGCAACACCAAACGACTGGGATCACTGGCCAGGCAGAAGCGGGGGGCAGTCTGCTGAATTCCGGCAATCCAATTGAGTGTAAACCGGCTACCCCAAAAACTCCACCAGCATCCTCTGGACATGACCCGAACCGGATGACCCGAACCTTCTCTGGGTTCAACGAAGTGTCTCGCCCATGGGACCATACGGTGAACGATCCGCCATGGTTAAGGCTGGAAACGGCCCGGAAAAATGAAAAGGAAAATGAATGAAATGGGATCCATTTTCGCATGGAAAGGAATGTCTCCTCCACTCCCTCTTGGAATAGATGCTCTTCCAATCGCGTTCCATCCGGCGAAACGTTCCCTTCGGTCATTGCCAAACCCAACACGAAACGTTCCCGTCGGGAAGATGGGAAAAGGTGGGAAAACGAGGACTCAAACCGGTCGCTAGTGGTGGGTCTTAACGGAATTCCTGCTGCAAAACAGCCCTTCTTTTACAAACATCACATTCAATAGCTGCATGTTGATACCTGAAGTCCTGGCATGGCCAGCTACTTTGCTGGTATTCTGTTTCCCGCATCCGTTCCCTTCGCGTCGACCTCGATTTCACCCCGGCGACCGACTGATGGGTATTTCGTGCCCTCAAAGCAAATACCAGACAATGGACCTGCGTCACCACCTCAAATCCGACAACACATCTGCAAAATAAAGCTCTGCCATGCCATAAAAAGTGGTAGAAATACCAAATACCCAACATATACCCAGGTCTTCAACCTCATTCACATCGTTGGGACCACCAAGTGCCACCAAGTCAACCCTTGGGCGCTTTCCTGGTGCTTTCCTGGTTCCCCTCCAATCCCCTCACCCTTTGTATGCCTTGTTCCGTTTCTTAAGAAAGCGTGTGAAGGTCGGTTCCACGCGCTGCACTCGGTTCCGGTTCGCTTCCGAGCGGGGCGAGGCGACCCGGCGACCGAGCGGGGCGGAGGGCACCCATGATGGAGATCACCGTGAGCTGCCAGAAGTCCTCGAAGCTGATCCCCTGCGCCGAGTACCTGCGGACCACCCCGAGTCGGTTCCGACGCGGAAGAGGAGTGGTCTGAACGTGAAATTTACGGTCAAGGGCCTGTATGTGTGTGGGCGTGTTGGATGGTGAGGGAGGCTGAGTTGGTGAAGGGAAGACATGTGGGTCAGGAGAATCGCACACAACAACACTGGAGGCATTAGGAAAGCAGTGTTTTCCCATGTTTTACCCACCACCCTCACCACCTTGGCCCATCCCCAAACTGCCACCCAAGCCCCGTTTCTACTAAAGCGTGGCTTTTTCGAGCGGTTCATCGGTAAGGAAAGGAAAATCCTTCGGAGTGGTGTTTGGATGTGCTTTGATTTAGATGGTTCTTGGATGTGTTTGGATTTTTGTTGATATTTTTGTTGTTCTCTTTGAGATGGATTGAACACCCACACTAGTTACTTCAATCGCGGGTGCTTCTTTGTTTATTGAACATCTTTTTGGCCCTGCTTTGCGCAGCAAGACGTGGCGGGGCACTCAAAGTAGCTCACAAGAATCTGCACGAGTTGCACAAAGACAATGACCTGCGTCGCTGGACGTTTTCCACCAGGTGAACCGATCCTCCGTCTGTGTGTCTTTACATCGGGCAGTCTTGACCGGTCCAACCTGGCCCGTGTCGACGGCGACACGCAGCACCCAACTGCTGGTAGATGGAAGTAGAAGCGTGAACCAAATCTGTGGATTTTGAGTTCAGGTCGCCGTGGACACATTCAGGTGGGCTTTGATTTAGTGGAGGTGTTGCATTCCGAACCCCTGGAAATTCCATAATAACTTGAATCCCCTGGGGTTCAAAAAAGACATCCGAATGAATCAGACTTCTGGATGAATCAGAACACGACTTTCCACTTCCCGTCACGTGAAGATGGTGACCCGTCGCTCCAGTCCAAACCAGGCCTAGGGTGTTCCCCTCTTTCAGTTGATTTAGAGCTTGTTTCTCAGATCTACTTGATGGATGCCAAAACTGGGGGTGAAACCTCTGGGTTGAACCCAGAGCTCAACAGAAAAGGCACATCCGAGCTCACGCGTGGTCGTTCGAATTGTAGTTTCTTCTTGGTGTGACAACTCGCTGGTAGGATCTGATATAAGCTGACGATCTTCTGGGTCGTTTGCACTGGAGGGGTTCGATACTCCCTTGGAAATGCCTGGAACCAGGGATGCTCAAACAATCGAAGACATCCCAAGAAAGCGACCAATGGATGGACTATAGCCCACACATGCCTACTTGATGGTTACTGGTGGACTTCCATTCCACACCCCAAAAGAATGGGTAGAGTTCTGAATGTTTCTGGTACCACTGCGTTTCATTGCTCGTTGGTCTTGGAGTTGAGACCATGCCGAAACTGTGTTCGCCCCAGTACTGCCCACAGCAAACTACGCCCCATTTGTGTATTCATGAACTCCTGAAGGTCATTGACGAACCTACGTCTAGAAGCTACTAGGGGCTCCTGGCATCGCTACTAGGAGCAAGAAGCTACTAGGTGGAGGCCATCGCAAAAAGGTTGGAGGTCACCACGGTGCGGCCGTTCCACCCTTCACCAACTCGGCGCTCCCTTCTTTTGGGATGGCTGGGCAGCAGCTTCCGAAAAGTCACCAGATGTCCACATCACAAACATAAGCCTGGAGCAGGAAATGAAAACTATACAACCTCACCAAACCTCGCCAGTTCTGTGGGGGGAGGATCCCATAGATCCCGCGTTTCATGAGCGAGAGTTCGCTTGAGGACATCTAGTGAGTCAAGTCAATCTGGGAGATCACCAGGCTTCACCAGGCCAGCTGCTTCATTCGTCCAAGATCTGAGCAGAGGCAGTGGCTTACTGGATCCCCAATGGTGGCGATGTCCAACAGGACTCCCCGAGGTGGCTGGGGAGATCCGCGTGGACATGGGAAGGGCTTCCCCCACAATAGCCCACGTTGAAGATGAAGTTTGGGGAGCAAAGGTCCTTGGGCCAGTGGGGAAGAGGGGCCTCGAAAGAACAAACCCCATCTGTGGGTCGAACGCTGGCAGATTCGGAAATCACTGGAATCCCATCATGACCGTTCTGCAAATGTCCTCGACAGATGAGGGGTTGTGTTCAGTGACCAGCGATTCAATGATTCAAGTTGGGGTGCAAATATGGCTGCCCCGCGAAACCACATCATAGACATAGGTGCTCCAAAATAAGGATTCACGGAGGGACTGACTGGTGCCAGCCTATATTTCTGCTCCTGCCAGTGGGGTTAAATATGGTTAAATGGCACTCTATTCTTGAGCCACATCAAGACTTCAAAGCACAAGAAATGCAAAACTCCAAACTCAGACATCTTCCACAATTCACTGAAGATCCCATGCTGTCTGCTCCCAATAGCCCAGTTCGGCACAACAAAAGTACTTGCTGTAGTTTCTGGACAAAATCCTAGAGCACCATGGATATCTACATTGCCTCAAAGGAAAATGTAACTCCTTCAGTTTGGAGATGGACCGGTACGAGATGCGTTTCAGAAGTACTGTGTTGTGTAGATTTGTGTAGCCCAGAATCTGCTGATGCAGGTAATGCTGATAAACAAGGCTGACTTTATTTGCATGGAGGGTGGGCTTTACACCCCTAGCGACTGAGCACAATGCTTGCACTGTTTAATCAAGTTGCCAAGGCTACGCTACGGCGGTTGCCTTGCGCTGGGGCCTGCGATGGCAGCTCTTTCACGGTGCGGTGTGATCTTCTCCAAATAGAAACATGCTGTTGATTGACATCATCAGAACCACCATGTCCACTGGCTGTTTCAGGGTGCTTGAGTAGTGCCTCGCACGTCTTGTTGAGCCCACCAAAAAGGCACAAGCCAAACTACATCATGGCAAATGTGAACGGCTCTTCAACCTCAAAACAAAAACATCAACACGCTACCTCTCGGGTTCAGTCTTTAAGGAGGTGAGATTCCGATAGGTTCTGTGGATGGAGTTGGCTCTACCTTCCTCTTTCGGAATCCCGAATCACCCTCCCTCCACCGATCACCGTGAATTGGGGCAAACCCCGTCAACACGACTTAGGAATGAAAAAGAAACCACCTTCAACTACCAACCATCGGGCAACATCCGCTTAACAACCAGGTTTTCAGCATGGAACCATTGGATGGGCCACTTGTGGTCGTGCAAAAAAAAGAACCCAATATTTCCCCTATAAACCTCGTTTTGAGGTTATCGTTTTTTTGTTTCTTGTCGTTTTACAGTGCTTTGATGAACTGCAACATCAATGTGCAACAGTGCACTGCGCGCATGTGGTACGTAGAACCTGGCAGACATGGTGATTGAAAATCTGTTGGCCTGTTTGTTTGTTTCGGCTTGGGTGTGGTCGAACCAAGAAGGCCAGAAGGGAGCCATGGAACCAGCCATGGGCCATGTGTGTTGATTCTGAACATCCACCCGAACCAAGTGTCTCCTTCACACAAAAATAAATAAGAACACACAGTCGCACGGTCACACAGGTGGCTATTCTGCAAAATTACTCAAGATGGGTCATGAAGTAGGTAGGGTAGCAAGGACAGCCATTAAACCCCTGGGGTACAACCCATGCACACCGTTTCAAGAACAAATGCAGCTATATAGTTACTGTAAGAACTATGAACTGTGAATCTGAGGACTTTTGATGGTCCATGTCTAAGCAGAATCCTGCACCCCCTTGCCAAACACTCGCAATCACCTCCAATCATCCTCAATATTCCATGTTTTGCTAGATACCATGTGCCTTAGCTGCCTTAGTTACCGAAAGGTCTCTTTCCTGTCCACCTCGGTCCACCTCCCATCCACCTCCCGGCTCACCGGTCTTGACAGCCCATCCGAAGATCTACCCTGGGCATGTGATTGAACACCAAATACACACATCCCGCCATCTACCATCTACCAACAAGTTCCATCCCGCCATGTACCGACTCATCTGCCCTTCATACCGGACTCATCCCCGCTCGCGCCTCAGGGTCCGGTCGGCTATGGGAATGCTCCACATACTCGCCATCGGGTCGAACGCGGACACCTGGGGCGAAGCCGGAGTTGACCCCCCAGCAGAGGAGTCTCCCCCCCCCCTCGGGCCGAAAAGGGTATGTTCAAGGGGCAGTTCCTAAGAGCGGTGCGGGTAAGGTGCAATCAGTGTCTGCAAGAGGAGGTGAGAGATGGTTCTGGGTGCAAAAAACGACACCTCGTCTTCTAACAGTTGGCCGCGTCGAATAGAACAGCACTGAGAATGTTGAACAACACCGCTTTAGCTTTTTGGTTTGTGGAGCACCGGTCGTTTGTCACATGGAGCACTTGTCTGTTGTCTCTTCGAGCTGCCAAAAATTACATAATGGCATAGCACATCTGTTGTGAGTAGTTTACTTACGGAGGCTTGATCGGAGTTTGGTGATGTGACAAGGATTTGCTGCTTGCGAACGCCACTTCACACGCCCCAAAAACGCAGTGGCTGCGACCTGACCGGTGTCGGCGGCCGGAACCCTCGGCCACCGGATCGGCCATCGGTGGAGACGGTGGAGAGCCTGAAAAAGATGTAAACGTCACTTGTTTCTAATAGCTCTTTGTTACTACTAGTAAGGCACTTGTTACTACTAGCGAGGCACTTGTTACTACTAGCTTCCTAGTGCCTTACTCTTTTGCAAGGAGTGGCTTTCCAAACTCTCCCCACGTTCGGACGGGGAGTCCATTCCCATTCTTGAAGTGCTGGGCACCGACGGAAAAAGCAAGCAAAATTCTTGTACAGCGGTCCCCAAATGGATAGAAACGGTTCCAAATACATATTGACAGGAGTTGTGTTTTTCTATCTCTTTGGAGGTCTAGATGTAGCCGAAGAGTCTTGGACACATGGATGAAAGAAACAGTGAATCCCGATTCCCCAGTGGCCAGCCATTCGAATCATCTCCTACCTCGTTCGTATGGCCTTCGTGGTTTTGAGCTTGGGGGGGCAGACAATCCACAGTCTTCATTGGAGGGAGGGTCAAGGATTTTCATCCCAGTCATGTGATCCTCAGAATCCCCAAGCGACTTGAAGGTCTGCATTCCTAGATCCTCCATGTTCAAGAAGATCAGACACCAAAAACTCATGACCAGTGTCCATCCATTGTCCCTCCTTTTGTGAATCTGCTCCGTACTCGATCTATGAAGCACTACCGTTCATCCCTTCCTCGATCCCATCCGTACGACGCTCGACTTCAGCACTCATCCGTTGCTTTCCATCCGTTTCCACTGGCCAGGCTCAAGGAACAGTGCTCCACAGCCTCAATCTCTCCATCCAAGGCCTGGCCGGTCCGAGCGCATAACCCGAGGCAAGCGACCCACGTCTATTCTGAGGCAACCTGCTTCTGCATCGTCTGAAGGAGTACGGTTCAAAATCGGTTTCATAGGTCTGAAGATGTCTGAAGCCATCTCCAGAAAATCGGTGGCAAGAATTAGGATGCCGCCCAGGATCCTTACAGTCACTCCCAGTCGTGAACCCCAAAGCTGGGCAAATCTGCCCCAACCTCTTTCTCATCACCCGAGGACCCAGGACTGTCCACTTATATAGCTGGTGGGTTCGTGATTTCCCGTGGACGAATGGAGATTGCAAGAATGTCACTCCTGTGTATCAGTGTATCATACTGCGACATGGCATGCAATTGGAGTTAGCACCCAAGTAAACCAACCTCAGTCTTCACCCCACATAAAAGGCATCTGATCACAAATACCTCTCTGTAAACACCTCCGTCTTATCCTCAATCTAGACCGTGCAACTAACCCGGCGACTCTAGATGGCTAGCACCACGACTTCAGCAGTGCCTTTTCTCACGGATTCACAGCCATGTGCGTAGCGGAATGCCAAGCTACTCTGCTGGACATTTCAAGGGGGTGCGTCACAGCTGTCTCCTGCACTTTTCTTCTTCCAGCCTGAGCAAAATAGCAGGTTGTGAGACCCTGCAATCGACTCGAAGCAAAAAAGACAGCTAGCACAAGCCAAGGGAGTTTGGGTTTCACAAAATGTCAAAATGCAAAGACAAGTCACAAGGCAAATCCCTGGAAAGTTCATGAATACCCCAAGCCAGTTTACTTGGACACACACAAACACACATGGGATATGGGAAGAATGTTGAGAAGCTTTATGGTGGTGAAGTCGTTCAGAATCTCCTAAAAGGATTGCACAGACACACACGCACACACATTCTTATTTGAACCCAGCCGCACATGAAGCCAGCTTTGTTTGACTTGTCACAATTGTCTCCACACGTAGATGCCGGCCCATTTCCCTTCTTGGCGCATTCGTCCTTGTATCCGGGCAAGTACTTGCCTCAATTGAGTATTGTCACACGTTGGACAAATCTCATTAATGTGTGGTCATGGTACCGAGAAGCAAAACATGCACCAAGCCCAATTTTTTGAGGGGACCCCCAACTTGCTCCCAATTTAAAAGAAAGGACCAGAACGCACGGGGAAAGCAAAATTACACCACCGTAGGCCCCAAACAGTTTGTGTTTTTCAAAATCGGCATACTCTGCAACTAGAGTTTGCGACGTCCAGAGCTGGGAGACAAAGGATTGCAAGGCAGAGGCGGCCACAGCAGTCCAGAGCTGGGAGACAAATGTAGACACAGGGAGACAGATGTAAAGGATTGCAAGCGACATGCAGCCCAGAGCTGGGTGACAAATAAAGGATTGCAAGGCAGAGGCGGATAATTACAGCAGTCTAGAGCTGAGAGACAAATGCAAAGGCTTGCGAGGACACATGTAAAGGACTGCAAGGCAGAGGCGGACACAGCAGCCCAGCGCAGAGGCGGACACAGCAGCCCAAAGCTGGGAGACAAATGTAAAGGATTGGAAGGCAGAGGCGGACACAGCAGTCCAGAGCTGGGAGACACATGTAGACACAGGGAGACAAATGTAAAGGATTGCAAGCGACACGCAGCCCAGAGCTGGAAGACAAATGTCAAGCATTGCAGGGCAGAGCAGCTGGGAGACAAATGTGAAGGTTGCAAGCAAGAGGGGGAGAGAGGAGGCACATATATATAAAGGAAAGAAGGAAGACAAGGCGGGCACCATGACCAACAAGGGAGACAACAAGGGAGACTAGAAGGGAGACAAAAGGAAACAGAAGGGAGACAAGACGGACACAGTGCCCAACAAAAAGGGAGACAAAGCCGGAGACAAAGGGAGACAGAAGGGAGACAAGGCGGACACAATGACCAACCAGGACGGACAAGAAGGGAGACAAGAAGGAAGAAAAAAAGAAACAGAAGGGAGACAAGACGGACACAATAACCAACAAGAAGGGAGACAAGAGGGCGGATGCCAGCAGCGCAGGCACCGAACCTGGGAAACAAAAGTAAACAAACCGAAATGCTGCATGGCCAGCGGAAAAGGGCGGACGTGCAGGCATCGGACCTGGAAACAAACGAATTGAAACATGTACTGTGCTGCGAGTGGCTCCACATTTTTTTGTCTGCACATCTGTCACCTAGACTATCCACACATGTCCTTTGGACAACGTTTCTCCAAATCACACCGGCACTTGCCTTTTGTAGAAAACATGCCGTTTGCAGCTTCTTTTGGAGCTGGTCTAGCTCCGCTACTATGGTGGCCATGGATTCCTGCAAAGTTGTCAAGTTTCTTGCCTGCAAAGTTCTCGACCCAACAAAGTTGACAGGCTTTTTGCCTGCAAAGTTCTCGACCCAACACAGTTGACAGGTTTTTTACCTGCAAAGTTCCCGACCCTCTGCTATCCCGCATAAGTGGCGTGTTGTGTGACTGTGGGTGGCTAAAAAACAGTTTCCGCACAAAATCAGGTATGTGTCGCAAGAGGTGTTTAAATTTTTCTGATATGATATAGGACTCGTCTCTTCAGACATGAAATAGATCACGGTGTGGCCCCTGGCCCTCGAAAACACAACTACACACACATTACACACACATGTTTTTCATGGTTTCGCAAGAATTTCGGCGTTTCTGGGAAACGCCTGTTTTTTTGCCACCAGGCGACGGTCGGCTCGAGCAACCCAAGCGCAAGGTGACACGTGAACTCCGATGCCCTTTTCACAGTTCCACATGTATACAAAACATGTCACCTATTTACTGCGTGTTGTACCTGCCCATCAACGTGTGATTTCTCCCAAAACTGTTTTTGAAGGCATTAGGCGCTAGGCTTCACGGGAACCATACCATTTTGAGGGAGCCTGCGGGTGCACTGGTGCATGCAGTGTACCACATGGCCGTTTAGAGGGAGCCGTTGCTGTCGACGTGGCAGGGGATCCCAGCTGAAGCGGAACCGTGCTCACTTTGCAAGCTACAGCCATGCCAATGACTGATCGTATCCACAGTACCAAGTTGTCAACAAGTCAAACCATCCTTGAAGACTTCTATAGTAACAGTCATGGCTTGGCGTCTCTTTTTCGCCCGGGCCAAGGCGGAACGGGGGAGAGCGTTTCGTCCAGTGCCCTACCGCATGGATCGTATCGAAGAGTTGCTGAAATTTTGTGTTCAACTTGCCAAGTGGCATCTCTAATTCTAACAACCTAGGTGCACGCTATCCCTAGTAGGTGGAGGCCATCGCTAGTGGGTGGAGGCCATCGCTGGTAGGCGGAGGCCATCGCTAGTAGGTGGAGGCCATCGCTAGTAGGTGGAGGCCATCGCTGTAAGGCGGAGACCATCGCTAGTTGCAGCGCAGTCTGTTGTTGTTGAACAGCCGCAGCCCATGTTTGTTTTCTTGACTTGCCGCTCTCCCCTACGTCGGCATGGCCTCGAAGCTGCCCCAGAAGTGGCGTTCAGTCAGTCATCTTCTCAGATCTCCTCAGAATCGCACAAACTTGAATATCTTACAGAGAACAAATACTGGACCTGCAGAGTAAACTTGGGTTGGTAACCAGGGGATATATGGTCGGCGCCGATTGCTCCAAGGGCCTGGAAAGATTTCGTGGTGTGAGGAAGACGTGGCATCTTGGTACCAACTCTGGGATCGAAAAGTTGCGCCCTGACCATCCCGATTTCCACAAAACTGTTGAAGGTATATGATAGAGGCGTTCCAGGTTATTTGAGGTCTGTGCGACCGACTCGGGAACCATTGGCATTGTTTTCTCGCTTTCAATTTTTGATCTTTCTTAAGAAACCAGTCCTTTGCCTTTAGATTTGTGTTAATACAAAGGTTGTCATTGCCATGAAGCTTTCTCCTTATGTAGACTGGGTGGACGGGGCGCTTGATACTGAGGTAACTCTGGCCAAGTCCATCAAGGGACTACAGTAGTTTGTACAACTACTGGGATTTGTTGTTGGCAGGAAACGCCCAAGATTGGAGAATCTCGATGAATCCAAAACCGTGAACAAGTTCACAGAGATGATTGGTCGAGGTAGCGTAAGCATCCACGCTGCAGCTGAGATAGCTAGAAATGTGGCACCTCAGCCTCAAAAAAGATCTTACTTCAGCAAAGCTGTTTTACTTCCTTTTTCATTTGATAGCTCGCCTCAACTCCACTGCAATCTCTCTCTCTCTCTCTCCCGTGTCCCGTGGAGGTTGATGACTTTGGGATCCCCCACAAAGCGATCGATGCCTTTGCGAGCCTGGGCAGCGCTGGCTCGCATCCAGGGAATGAGGAGAGGGACCTTCATCTGTGCCTGCATCTGTGCCTGCATCTGCGTGTTTTGTTCTTTAGTTCCAACCGAATCTAGTCTGGCAGGCCTTGGGTAGTTTAATTGTTCTAGGTGGAACCCTGTAGCTGAGGTTCGAGGGCAGGGTGAGACTCATCGAACTGCGGTCCCTGTCTTGTTACCTCACGAAGTACTGCACGCTCTGTCCAAGACGAACCCTTACGCCTTTTCATCGATCATGCTGGAAAACCTAGATGACCAAAACCGTGTTGACTTCTGGAAACACGATCGAACTTGCGAGCCGTGGAGAGAGCACCCTCGCTTGCAAGATGACTCAGCCTTGAGTCGACTGGTCGGCTTTACCTATCATGGGGACGGTGCCCAGTTCTATAGGGAGGACGAGTATTTTGTATGGAGTTTTGCAAGCGTATTTGGAGGGCAGGGTTCAATCAAAGACGTGCTCCTGTACCGATTCCCTTTGTGCATTATACCGGAGCGATTTATGAAAAGCCACCATGTCCACGACGCGGTCCACCAAACCATCGCCGAGCTCACCTCGTGGTCGACGACCATCTCCAGTCGTGGAATCGGTCCTGACAAGGGTTTTCATGGCGAATGCCTTCAGAAAACCCCCAGGGCTGAGTTGATTGGTAATGAACTGGCGAAGGGTTGGAAGAGCCTAGTCAGGATTTGCAAAAGACAGTTCTTGTTTCTGATCCACCCCCAAAATTATACATAAGTCCACACATGATCTCAACCAGCATCTTCCTTCCTTCGCTGAGGGGATGTTTCTTTGCCTTCAAGGCTGATCTCGGCATCAGATGCATTTCTTGGGGAGGTACTACCAATGCAACCAGTGCCCCGGTGAACGTTTCAAAAAGTTGGTTATATATATATATATGTATATGTATATTTATATATGTCGTTTCGCTAGAAACCCCTGTGTCAGGGAAGTGAAATAGGTAAACTGTCATCAGGATGTGCGACAGATGTTTGGCTTTGCAGGGGGGCCGTTGCCCTCCCCACCTGGACTATCGCAACATCACCGAGTCTGCAGTCTGGCCATTGACTGGGATCAGTCATGACACGTACATGAGATTGGACACGACATCACTTTCCCCATGGAAGAACATGCCCGGGTTTCATTTTCATACCATCAGCTATGATTGGATGCACAATTGCTACCTTGGGACCGGTAGAGACTTGTGCGCCAGCGCCATCAAAGTCTTAATTGACTACTGTGGATTCGGTGGTGGGAGCGATTCGGGGAGCACGGACGCTGTACTAGCCGATGTTCACCAACGCATGCGAGATGTTTGCGCACAATACAAGTTTCCCGACCTAGCTAACATACAAAGCTTTCAGCTTTTGATGTTTTTGGTGCTCTTGGTGTGGGGACTCTATATCTTCTCAAACAGTCAAGGATCAGTATGCCTGCCAAGCCGCAATTCACTACTGCAAATCTAGGTGGGGAAGATGGATATTTTGAGTTGGGGTCGCGATTCAAGGCATCGCATGTGAAGTTGATAATCTGGTGGCTCTCCAAAGAATGCCAAATTGTGGCTGATGCGAACCCGTCAGATACTTGATCGGGATTCCCCCAAAAGGTGTTTCTTCTTTTGAAATGGTTTTACCTTTGAAACTACCAAACACGTTTGCGAAACATTCGGACTCGCCAGACTCGCCCAGGAACCAGTCCTCAACGTCCTGGCCACATCGACCTATGGCCTGCAGCGGTTCATTGAGCTGATGGACCACGTTTTCACGGCTCGCGAAGCAGCTGAAGCAAAGAAGTGTTTAGATCTTCATTTGAAAGCGTACTATTGGTTAGCTGCTCATTTCTATTCCAGAAGGCAGTTGCTTTTCAAGCTGCGTTGCAAGTCGCATTATCATTTCCACATGGCTGAAGATGTCATCAGTAATCGTTTGTGCGTTCGACGAGTGCTGCAGCTATCTACTGTGCCTGTCGGTTAGCTTGGATGATTTTGAAAAGACAGAGTCCCGATGGGGGTGAGATAGAAGCTCGGTTGTTGAGGCACCATCAACTTTAATTACCTTAAACCACTTCTGCTCAAGGCCTATTCCCATCAGGCGTTTCCAGTTTCCAGGGGTCGCCAAGCTAGCTGAAGCTAAGCTAGTCTTGCAAGCTGAACACTCGCTGAATCGCTGGCGAAAAAACCAGATGGCCTCCGTCAGTCAGCCATCCATGCCATGGGCCGATCCATGGAACAGGGTTCATGTTTGCAGTGCTGCATTATATGTTTATCACTGTTTTCGAAAACATAGTTTTCAACAAATACTTAGAACAACACCCAGTTCTTTTGCTCCACATCGGTCTCTTCACCGGGCACATGGCATGGTTGAGCATGAAAGTGGTATGTGGTGATTTCATGTTTTTTGATCTAGTTTTGAGAAAGGGTTCGCGACTTCGCACTTGACTATGCGATCCACGGTCCAGGGCTGGCAACGCCTCCATGTGAAGCAAAAAACTTAAAGTTTGGTTTCCCTTCCGTGTTCAAAAAAAGAAACTCATAGTTTGATTTCCCTCCGGTGTTCAAAAGCAAAGACTCGAAACTCGAAACGTCGTGAGAGAGAGTGAAATCTGTGTAGTTCCTCCAGGTTTGCTCTAAAGCCCTTCCTTATACCAAAGAACAAACGGTGACAAACTGGCACGCGCGCGCACGCCCGAAAAAAAACAGTGAACGCTCAAAACGACATTAGGCACGTACAACACATTTATATAATATAGGACAGCTGTGTTTGCATGCTCGACCTTGCTTGGCAGCTGCACTTGCAGTCACTTGCACCGTGATCGTTTGCGCCGTGGTCCTTTGCGCCGTGGTCCTTTGCACCGTGATCGTTTGCGCCCTTGCGCCGTGATGGTTTGCACCGTGGTCCTTTGCGCCGTGGCCCTTTGCACCGTGATCGTTTGCGCCCTTGCGCCGTTATCGTTTGCACCGTGGTCCTTTGCGCCGTTGTCGTTTTCTATATTTATTCGATTTCTCTGCCTCATTTCTCGTTGCAAAGCTCTTTTGAAGTCCCTTTGGCCTCTCGCACTTTGTTAAAAAGCGATATATTGTAAGCTTCCACTGGCGAGCATCATGACATGATCAACTGTGATCAAGACTCTATCCGATGCAAAAGAGAACGCTTGCTGCGAATAGTGTCGTTTGTGGCTGATAGTGTCCTTTACGCAACGTTGGATTGTCTAGGCAGTCAGACAGTCGGGCGTCCGACCGGTTCTTTGACCTTATATGCCGACTGTACGGCCGAAGCACCGATCTCCCGATCGGATCTGTGCTCCATGCGCTCAGCGTTTCTTGCCGAGAGCGCTTCGCAAGAAGATGGCGTTCGGCGTTCGCTTCGTAAAGCGCAGATGGACTCCAGAGTCGTTGCGGGGCCATCATCCCCATCCACGCCGACTGCCTTGAAGTTGTCGTGTTTTTCGCCGGCTTCTTGTCTCACGACGATGCCTCGGCGGTAGCTGCAGGCGGCTTATAGCTGCAGCCTGCTTCTTATTATTGTCGGATTCCTCGGACGTCGAAGACGAGTAGTAGCTACCACTCGTCTCCTTTTCGGCCTTCTCCTCGCGCTTCGCCTCAGGCTTTGTCTGGGGCGGCTTCTCTTGCAACTTCACTTTCGAAGCCGTCTCTGGCCGCGATGGCTTCGCCGAAGCCCCTCGCACTTTTTGAAGGCGCTCGGCGCCTGTCTGAATGGCCCGAGGGCTTGACTTTGGAACGGCCAGGCATGATCATCCAGGTGATCTCTCTCCTCGCCGTCGGAGGACTGGGCAGGCACTCGGCGCCTGTCTGCTTTGCCCGAAGGCTTGTCTTTGGAACGCCCACGGTCGTCGTTCACGCGATCTCTCTCGTCGCGCGTTGGTCCCGCGCGACGATCCTCCTCACAGTCTTCCAAGACAACCTCGCGTTCTTCCTCATTGTCCCGGCGCACCGGGGTACGAGGTGGCTCCTCAGGCTCTGGCACTGGCGGCGGAATGACCTGGCATGGGAAACGACGAAGACGACTACGACGATGATATAAACTCCTTTAAAAAAACCGCCGGGCCTTGTACTTTTGGCCCATCCACAACCCACGCGGCGACCGAACTTGAAAAAAGATGCGGCGAACAACAAGATGAGCATGAAAATATGGGACATGAAGAAATCCTGTGACGTGCCCCGGCTAAGGGGACTGCGCAAAGCACAGTGGGCTTACCCAACCCTGTACCAGGACAGACGGGTAAGGATACTGTATGTCGGGTTAACGAGGGTATCACAATCACGCTGACACTTGCGTTATGACAAGAGACACTATCCTTACCCAACCCTGTACCAGGCCAGACTCGGGTAAGGAGCGTGCGAAAAGCACAGTCCGGCTACCCAGTGCCAATCATAAGGGACGCGACGTTTAGTGGTTGCGACGTTAAAGCGGTTGCGCCATTTTGGGTCACTTGGCTTGGATGTCTCCATACTTGTGATAGAGATTGTCACTCAGTTGGTGACACTTGTCTTTTGGGCTGTGTAGCCAAAAGTCGTTGCTTTGCTCCAGTCTCGTGAGACCAGCACTATCCAACAAGCGCCGCAACATGGTTTGAAGCACGTTGATGCTCATGGCATCCCCCACTGCCTCCCGGAAGGCACCTTTCGGCAAATCCTGACAGCCAGCCAATTATTGTTCAATCACTAGCTTGGGTAACCCCTGCAGCTTTCCCATCTCATTGCTGCTGAGTCTCCGAAGCAACTTGGGAATGTAATACCCAAATTGCTTGCACCGCGCTTTTGTCAAACACGGCGCACAGTTCCGATGAACATGCTGAAAGGATTCCGACGCTTCCACATCGAGGACAAACCCATGTGTCCACATTTCAGGACCTAACTTCTTTTCATAGAATGGCAAAGACAATTTTTCAGTGCCCTTGCTGTCCTTTTCCAGAAAAGTATGCAAATCTGGCTGATCAGTTCGAGGAGCTGGCATCTCCAATGGCTGCATCAATGACTCAGAACAAACCGCCAGGAGATATACTCTTGGCCGGCTCTGTGGGATCCCGAAGGATCGGGTGTTAACCACGCCAAAAACGAATTTGTAACTCAATTTCTTCAAATTTTGTTGCACGAAGGACCAGACTTGTTTGTGGTTCTTGTTGAGAATCGAGGACACCTGCTCTAGCAGGATGGCTCGCGGATGGCAGGTTGCTACATAGGATAGCCCTGACAACGTCGCATGCCACCCTTGTCTTTGTAGCCCTTTCGTTTTCCAAGGCTGGAAAAGCTCGGACAAGGAAAGCCCGCGCAGTACAAATCCGCAGTGGGAGCTTGGGTGTTATCTCTGTCCGAAACATCCTGGTAGAAGCGGCAGTTGCTGGAATCAAAGCCGCACGCAGAGACCATGATCTCATGTAAATGCCTTTTGGCAGCGCTGCTATCAGATGCCATGACCAGCCGAAACCGATGTTGTAATCCCAGTAGTCGCAAGGCGACTTGCTCGGAGCCATATCCGCTGCAGTCCGAAGCCAAAGTCATGGGCTGTCCCTGTCGTGGCTTCTGCCAGAGACCTACCCGGCTTTGCCAGGAGTCCACTAAGGCATTGATGTCCCGAACCACCGGCGGCGGCTCTGCGTTTTTCTTGACCGTGTGCTTCCGTACTCTGCCAAGAAGCCCGGCATGTGGCGCTCACTATAACATGAAATATATAACTTGAGCGTTAAAGGTCGACAAATTACTTAAATTTACAACATTTAACAGAAAAGCGCTCATCGGTTGAAGCAGGCAAACATCAGAGGCAGGGCAGCGTTTTCTCCCCAGGAATGCAACAGTAGACACGATGTTGTCACCGTCTCTCACAAGGTCTTTATTTGACCCAAGCACTCTCCTGCTCGAGCATAAACTGTCGTGTCACCCACATCACAAACTCATTGCCGGCCAAAGACAAAAGTCTCGTGCATCGACTGGGAGCCTGTGGCTCACGACACCCCACAAAGTCAAACCCCATTTCAAGCCATCCTTTTTGGTGGCTTCTTCTAATCGAGACTTGGGAGACAAATAAAAAGAAATGCTACATGGCCAGCGGAAAAGGGCGGACACCAGCAGTGACAGACCTGGGAGACAAATGAATACCAATGCTACATGGCCAACGGAAAAGGGCGGACACCAGCAGTGACAGAC
>CAXAMN010025384.1:71452-90042 GCA_963970005.1 Durusdinium trenchii | reverse complement strand
CCGGGACACCATCACAACATGACCGGGACACCATCAAAACATGACCGGGACACCATCAAAACAGGACCGGGACACCATCACAACATGACTGGGTCACAATCAAAACATGATCGGGACACCATCAAAACATGACCGGGACACCAGCATCACATGACCCGGACGCCATCAAAACATGACCGGGACACCATCCGCCCACCAGCTCTGACGGTGACCCGACGGCGCCCGTCCGCCTATTAGTTTTGCAAGACCCCATAGCATGGCTATTGGGGAACATGTGGTTTTGACATGTTTTGAATGGTTTTTTTCCGATCGGTATTATCCTCCATAGGGACCTCCACAAAGACCGCTTGGATGAGATGAAGTGGCCGGTGGGCCCAGAGGTTCTTACTGACTTCCTCGACTGGACCCTTCTGCCACCTGAGCAAAACGCCACCTGAGAAAGCCATCCAAATTTGAGGGGGCTGCTTTTTGGACCACAGAAACGTCTGGGGATGAATATGTACATCCAACAGCATAGAGAACAGTTTTGGGGCTGAGATCTAATCATCCTATCAGTATTGGATGCCTGATGACATAGAATCTCAGAAAAAAGAAATCAACAAAAAAAGATAGGAAACCAGTGCTTATCCATCTCATCCTAGCCTCCATTCTCCGGCCACGATTCCAAGATTCCAAGACCGAGATGCTTCAGCCAGTTCAGTTATTCATAGAATGAGAGCCAATCCAAAGCTCAGACAAGCGCAGCTCTTCCTTGTTTCTCTGGAATATTCCCCTCTTGATAAAGGAAAAACTGCGGGTCCTGGTGGGTCTTTTTTGTGTTGACCCAGACCCATGTCAGGCTCTTCCACATACCCTCTAAGAAGGTGATTGGAGACATGTTTATGTAGATTTGGAGGGTCCAATTACCTTCTGACGAGAAGGTATGCTAAAGTATCTACTCCAGGATCCTTGTCATGGTTGTCCTTCCCACATGACTCCGCCTGGCACTGGCGGGTACCGGAAACTCTTGCGCTCAGCAAACACGCTCAAGGCCTGCGTTCGAAGGCGGACGTTCAACATCTGCAAGAAGATGTTAGCGATCATTGATCATATTTGAAAGTGTTCAAAAGTTGCAGTTTCTGTCCAGTAAAGATCTGGGTCTGAGTCTGACTTGAGTCGTGTCCCCCCCAAACTGACATGATGTTCTTCCAGTATCATTTGGTACAAACATCCAGTACGTGCTCCCCAGGTGCCCACAATATGGTTGTGGCGACACACCCATGCCGGTCAAGCGAGGGCAGAGTAAGACACCATGTCCCTCCACGGCCAACCTTCCGTTGATAGGTTGTAAGTTGTGGGAGGTTTGGCCATTGGCACAATGACACAAGTGCATCACATTCGAGAAGAGGGAACAACCTGCTTCAAAGGCCTCATGTTGACAATGGATCAGGTGCCTTGAGACCCAAAAAAAGGGGTCTTTCGGGGGTTTAAATCATCAAAGCTCCCCTCACAACCTTCTTGCTGAACCAAAGTTCGCCCAAGCAATCCATCACAAATCATCACAGTGTCGTTCCTTTGTTTTTCCGGCTTATGAAACATTATGAAACTACTCTGAACTCCGCAGCTTCTGATGTCCTGATTGAGCAACAAACCTCCACTCACGACTCGCCGGGATTGTTCGCACGTGGCGGTTTGAGTGTACATTTACAGTGGTTTCAAAGAAGATGGCAGAAAGCTCCTACATGTCTTTTGGATGGGTAGCTCAGCTCCCATTTTTTTGCTACCTAACTTGGGGAGTGTGCCATCGAACCTCTGAAACCACTGTAGATTGACATTCCGTTTTCACCACATCAGGTTGAGGTAAATTAAATGACAGTCTGGTACCATGAGGTCTCCATAAATGTACATGTAACTTCTAGTGAAATAAAATGACTTTCTCCACATGAGGTACCTTTACAGTCTGTAGATCTCTCCACGTGTTCTGGTGGAACGTTCTCCCTTGGAACGTCCTCATGGAACCCACGGGATGGCATGCCCGGCGCCCCCCGAAAAGACCATGCCCACCAAACGGATGGGGGGTCGATGTGCACTCCCTGTGGGACGTCCTCCCGTAACCCATGAAAATCGTGATGCTTTTTGGAGCAACCCATGACATCGTCCATCCAATGTCATAGCCCCATGCCTCAATCCATCCCTTCACCCTGCATCCACATCTCGTCCACATCGCCCATCGAATTCCCCTCTCCCTCCTATCATCCCTCCCTCGAATCCATCTGATCACGTTCATCCCACTTGAAACCCTCCCAAAGTTTCACCTCTTCCAAGAGCTTCACCTCCTCCATGCTCAGCTCGACCTCCACGTAGCCCCGCCGCTCCAGCGCGTCCCTCAGCTCCGCGCCCCCGCGCTCCGCGCCGCGCCGCCAGCGCAGCGGCCACGCGGCCAAAACGCTCGCGGTGGCGGCGGCACGGAGGGTCTCAGTGGCACGGAGGGTGTCGTGCAGGTCTTGTGGTCGCCCGACGTGCTCCAAAGCCGAAACTGGCGAAGCAGAGTGAGTGTCTATCCTTCAGAGTGTGTGTGTGGGTGGTGGTTCTGGTTGGGTGGTTGAGTCTACATCTTCTTTGGGGAGGGCGAGATGAAGGTCTGGTTAACTCCAAGCCCCAGCATGGTAGTGTGCAAATCGGATGAGGGAACCGGGGAAACA
This sequence comes from Durusdinium trenchii, assembly GCA_963970005.1. Classification (NCBI taxonomy): domain Eukaryota; class Dinophyceae; order Suessiales; family Symbiodiniaceae; genus Durusdinium; species Durusdinium trenchii. The sequence goes on along the minus strand of CAXAMN010025384.1, from coordinate 87,361 downwards.
GCTGGGCTGGGTGGTCCACTAACGTGGCGACCGGAGAGAAAGCAGGTGCACAACGACATCGGATTCCCAGAACACGTCTCTCCTTACGGAAAATACTCGAAAACTTACTAGTAACAAGTGCATCGCTAGTAGCAACAAGTGCATTACTACTAGTAGCACATAGCTACTAGTAGTTTCTTGTTACTAGTAGTAATGCCTTTGTTACTAGTAGCGATAAAACTTGTTACTAGTAGCTCTTATGTATATAACCCCCCACCCACCAAAAAGAACATGAATTTGAAAAACGGGTTCAGACAATTCCTGATCTGGAGATGGATGAAACAATTCACTGGGAGGACCAAAGAATTTGACCATGACCCATCACAACGTTTGCAGAGGTATCTTTGGCAATTCGGCAAATAGATCCATCACAGAATGAGTGACCCGATCCTACAGTGACAGAATGGAGTAGTAAACGTCTACACTACGTGTTGCATAGCCTTTAGCGACAGCAGCATGCTGTTGAATGGCCACGCGACACTCTGAACAATACCAAGGACTGTTTTCTTTTTTAAGAGGGTGCACTGTGCACTCTATGCTATTGAGAAGTTCAGACCAGATCGCACCATCAGGTCTCAAAATTGGCATTTGTTGAGGCGCTTTTGGCAAGAGCCCCCCCCTACTTGTTCTTCAGTGGTCACGCCCTCTACTCCGCCTGACGCGTCACGCGCGTGCCGCGTGCCCGCGCCCACGGGGCGCTGCAGCGCCACGTGGGAAGCACCCGCGGGCCCGGAGGGGCCATCGGCGCCGAGAGCATGAGGATGTCCGGGATCGGAGGTTTATGAGTAGGGTTGGGGCATATAGCCCAGAATACTTCCAAGAAGGTGTTGGATGAAGCACCCCCAAAGCTATCCGTTTCAGGATCGGCTCCAAGAATTGCTTGGGCTTGGCAGAGGTCTTCTCCAAATGCAAATCTCAGTGGGTGCAGCATCCAAACGATGTTCATGAGAGTCGGCTTCAACTCAACATGTCACTCCATGTGTTGTTTCCTCTCTCTCTTTCTCTCTCCGCATGGCCAATAGACTGAATGAACAATTTGTCGGAGGTTCCACAAACTTTCGAGGATGCCATCATCTAGGACTCTAGGACTGCATGTGTGTTCTTTCTTCGATTGACTCGGAAAAAAAGGAGCCAAACCAGCTGAGCCGTTTTGGGCGTGGACACGGACACTTCAACAACCCTGGTGATGTGGCCAGAAAGAACTTATGACTTATGACAGCACCTCCATGCACCTCCTCTGGCGAAAAACATGTCCATCAAAACGCTCAAAACTCTCAAAGGCTCAACAGGTAGATCTCAGCCACCTCCCAGAACCAAGACCAAGTATTTCAGACCAAAAGGTAAGGTTTGATGCAAAGGAGTTTTTGAGGCAAATCGTTGGCACCAGTTGGTTGCAGTGTCCGACATAACCAAGGTTGTCGTTCCTTGAGATGGCATTGTGGTGCAGGATTCTTCCATGAACCGCACCATGAGCACGCATCATGTAGACCACTTAGCGTCAACAGCTCATTCAAAGGTTGATCAGTTCATCGGTCAGTTCATCGTGAAAAGTAAAGCACCAAGCATAAACACAAAGGTTCCCATGTTGGTGCTTGTGGACCCTGCCATGTTCAGTTCTCAATGGAGACTTTCCTTGGGTGCTACCCACTTCGAACGATGTTCTTCTTAGGCCCCGGTGGTTCACAGGTACCCTGACCCGAGTGCTGACCTGGAGGAAGCCCGACGAAACGACAAAACACCCTGGTGGTCATTTGGTAGAAACTGGTAGAGCTGGTAGAGTCAAAGTCTCTAAGTCTCTTTGTTTGGATCCTCTATATAGTACTGTACATACAGTCATACAGCTGATTCAATTGAATTGGCCACTAGTTACCATGAAATCTTAACTATATATATAGTATTATATATAAATAGATAGATATATATATATAGAGAGATATTGTGTTGACTCTGCATGCTCTGCAATCTTTTTTGTCACAAGGGAAGAAAGGACCCCATTTGGACCAAGTACATAAAAGTCACAAAGAAGTCTTGCTATTTGGGGGGTATGCCATTGGTGTCTTTTCTGGATGAACTGGGGCTGTTCCGGAACCTGCCTGAGCACGAAAAGTATATAAACTCTCAGTGTTGGGGAGGGACTTTTGGGTGAACATGAGGAGTTGATTGCAAACTATATTACGCCTGTCTTCCTTTCTTTATTCTTTGTTTCTATTAGCGATGGCCTCCAACCTAGAAGCGATGGGCTCCCCCTACTAGTGATGGCCTCCAACCCTCCTACAGATTTCACAATGATGCCCCATAGCCACTGGGTTGTAGAGGAAAATGGTCTTCAACAGGTCAGTTCTCGGGGTAACTGTTAGTCTGCAGGAGGGTACCAAACATGGCTCATCAGTCATCGCAGCACCCTGGAATCTACCGGATCTGGCCTCCCTGGCTCATCACCTTTGATGGATGACCTTTGGGAGGCGAACCTTCCTCTATTCGTGCATGAGGGGTTCAGATTGACAATGGATTGACCCCAGTGTCACCGAAAACCCTCCAAGCTATCCACGTCCGACTCCAGCCCTTCGTCGCCTTGCCCCACCCCACTCCCGCAAGAAAAAACCAGGGAGGGCGTACGAAGAGCAGGTTCAATCGCATGTACCAGCGCACCTGCCTTGCCGGGTTTCCGCACAAGTCATGCGTGACAGCAGGGTGGCTCAAGATTCGAGGCGTGACAGCGGGGTATTCCGACATATCCCTTCTTGGGAGTTGCAGGCTGCTTTGCTGGCAGTGCATTGGTGGCAGAAGCACCCAAGTTTTTGGTGGCTCATTGTAAGCTAAGCTCAAGACAGTGGAAGACAGTGGGGTGCTATGTTCATTGCGAATTGTCCCTGAACGCGAGCGCACTTCTCGTTGCCTGAAGCGCTCTTGCAAAGCTTTCAAGGTTCACTCCTATGAGTTTGGGGCAGAAACTAGATACAGAAGGTCCACTGCTCCCTCCCACCCGGCGTCCTGAAATGTGCCCTGTTTCCCTCCAAACTCCCCCATTCATTTACGTCTTCCTTATCAAGCCAGGTGGGTGAGGCATCAGCTCACAAGTGAGAGCTGAACAGGAAAACCGACATGGACCCTGAAGCCTGAAAGTGGTCCCCTTTACAAACCATTAATTGGTTTTCGGCTTCAGTCCTGTAGTGGTCCCTGAGACCCGACTCCATTGGCTTAAGTGTATCGCAACTGCTGAAGGAAACCCCAAACCCTTTGACCCCAAATGGCCCTGCGCCACCAGCCTTGCCGCCCAGTTGCGCACTGAGACTGACAATGTACATCCAACTGGTTGGGCCTTACCGGTTCTTCCTACTACCGGGACACACCCAAAGAACCAAACACCAAACGCCCCTTGCACTTCTCTTCGTCCTTAGGCTCTTTCCACACTTAGCTTATTGGCAGAGCCCTGCTTTTCACCGAGGAATGCAGGTTGACCCATTTGAAGAACCAGTGCTGCGTTTTTAGTTGAAGGAGAGTGTTCAGCTAAAAGCTACAGTAACTGGTTTGAGAGCTCTTTCAACTTGAAACCTATAACTTATAACTTGGCAATCTACCAAAGAGTTTTTTAGGAGACGTCTTTTGTCTATGAGGTGCAATGTTCCCAAACTGACTGGAGGGCTTTCTTTTTGCTTTCGGGTCTGCGAAAACCGAGCCAAGAAAACCATGTCGAAGCCCTGAAGCTCTTGGCCCCGGAAACTCTATCTGGGTGTGTAATCTTGAATATAGGTAGACTCAGGTAGACCTCCCTGTTCGCGTCCCAACCCTCCACGTTCACTTCGCTTCGAAAAAAAGCCTCCACGACCGTTGGCACCGTCGTCACCCCGCCGTCGCCACCTCGCCTCGAAGTGAAATGGTTCCGCACGTGGCTGCGGTGGGCAACCTGACGCCGGCGCTACCAGGACAGCGACGAGGTGCGCATCGCGAGGTCCGACCACCCCGCCATGGGTTTTGGGTTCGCCGCATAGCAAAAGCCCAATGGTTTGGGTGCAAAAAACAAACATCCGAAGCTCATGGAGTCCAAGCCAAATTGGAAAGTGCTCAGGAAATGGATGTTCTTGACTTATGGGACAATCTATTCTGAATACTGGCAGATGGGCTACGACCTAGGTTCTGGTGGACATGCTTGAAAACGCACTCCACTGGTAGGCGTGATGAAGCTGAGCTATCCCAAGGCCGGTTCACTTAGTCCAAGCAGATGTCCGAAACAAATGCAAGCTGTTGTAATCCAGATTCTTATCATTTATCATGTCATGTCTAGTGTTTTTGTAGGACATCTTCCAACGTAGCAGCAGTGGAAATTAGTGGAAATCTTTCGGACGCACCAAATAGTGCTGGAACTACTGGAATACGCTCTATGACTCCATGTTGGATTGTGCACTACCTGTGGAATCTATTGACAGTCTGATTTGCTTGAATGTGTTTACATTTGGGAACCATTACAAAGTGGATCCTCTTGAAAGCAAAAAAACATCAATGGCCCATCAGTGCATGGGAGAAGTTCAAGATTGTTCCCAAGTTCTCAAACTGATGTTCGGTTACCTTCAAATCTCCAGCTTCTTGGTTGATCTCATTGAGCTTTTGTGGGTTCAACTGCTTCAGGAACATCCTCCACACAGACCCGGTTCTCTGTTGTGTTCCCAATCCGGGAGGCGAGCCGTTGATACGCGGACATCAAAGACCAACTCTCAGAGATTGAACCTGGAACTCCACGCCCATCCCTCAGGGCCCCCCCACACAGGCGCAGGCCAGATTCCCTGCCGCCACGATCCACACAGGTAAGGAGGTGAAAAAGTAGGGCACGGCGGAGCCTGGCGGCCGCGGGTCGCCCGAGGCACCGCGCAGCATGCGCGGAGAAGCGGGGATGTGGTTGTGGTATGCATGGGTAAGTTGCAAATGTGTGCCTGGATTTATATACACTAGGGCTATCAGGAGGCCTATACCAAAGATGTCTGATCCCTGGGATAGGGCGAAGTTGGCGAAAGTCTGCGAAAGTTTGCGCAGTTGGCGAGTGAGCAGAAGAGACAGGTAGAGAGGTGATGAAGAAATCCACACATGTTTGATGCTTGAATCTTCTGCCGACTGAATACTCCCTTTGTATCATCCAGAAAAGTTCGGATGAGAAGCTTATGAACGCCGCTATTGTAGCCTCAAAAACCTGCTCCGCTTGGCGTTGCGCTGAAGCAAAATCCACAGCTCATGTGATTTGGATGGCGGGAGCCATGGCGTGGCTACTTCGGGAGGTCAATTGGATGATCATTCCGGTGCTGGATTTCATTCATCGTTATGCTAGTCTATGATGTGGATGCTTTGAGCTCAATCTCAACGCTGAAACCCACTAAACCTTCTTCAAGCACCAACTGCTCGTTCTCCCATCATCTTGTGAAACCCCACCGCTTTCGGGTTTTCTGAGGACGAGGGGGATGTATTTTGATTAACACATTGTATAACATACTGTTTGGCAGGTGTTTGCTTCAAAGTGTGTTGTTGATAGTCATAAAGGAAGGATTTACAAACAGCTCAAAATGGGCAAGTAGTGAGACAGAAATAAGAGCAGATGCTGGATGCAAAGGTGGAGGAAGACACAACCAAGAAAGTAAAACAATGAGACCTTGGAAGCACATGCGTTGTCACTGTTTTCTCCACTTGCTCTTTCCTACGTTTGAACAGCAAACTCTACTACTGTATAGCTTCCATCCAACATCCGTGGCGGTATAACTCTCAAAGGGATTAATTATATAGTCCTTAGTACATTAGTCATTGAGTGTGTCTGATACATGTGTGTTGCCTGCTACCGGTGTTTCGACATGTTTCAACATCGAAAGTGCGAAGTCCAAATCACATCAGCGGGTGGCCATCAGCCGAGTCCGGGAATCCGGAGAAATGTTCTGTTTCAGATGGTTCAATGTGTTTTTTTGTGTTTGAATCTTAAGGGATTGGTCACCCAAGGGAGTGGTCATCCAAGGGTTTACAGTAAGAAGATTGGATTTTTTTGTGTGGCTGTTTGATGCTGTTTGTGTGTTTTTGAAGCCTACTTTCATGTGTACAAATATGCATGTTTAGGTGTTCGCACACTCACACACCCACACGTCTCGTGTCACACATGCCGTGTCTTTTCTTTTGTGCATGTGGCCGGCCCGCCTCGTGCACCGATGATGAGCGAAAGGCTCAGGATCAAGACCTGAGTCCGTGATCACGGCATAGAAAAAACCGACCGAAAAACGGTTTCAAAAATGGCGGAACGTCTCAAATGGTTGAAAATGCCGAAAATATGGTGCTTTTTTAGGTATTCTACCTTCAAATGTGTTTCTTTGGTGCCATCTGTCAGATGGCTTAATTTTTTGGGGCGAAACCTGATCACAGCTGGCTCCAACTTGTCACATCGGATGTTTCCCCGGTTGGCTCCGTTCCGCCGTTCGTCGAAGGGGCCATCGACTCGAAGAGATCGGCGCAGGTGCCGCTGACGTCGCAGATGTTCTCCCCGACGGCGTCCAGGTAGTCGATGGGATGGAGCGAGGAGGCAATGTCTTGCATCTCCTCGCGAGGCCAACGACGACGCTAATGCGCCATGTGGCGTGACCGGGCTACGGCGACGGTCACGAGGTCGAGCAAGTTGTGGAATGGGGGGCGAAGGCTGAGGGGGCGATGAAGGCGGAGCGGGCGATGATGTTGGATGATTTGAAGAAGACCCGGGGCCCGGCCGCGTCGTCTCTTTTTGGGCATTAGGGTCGGTCTGTTCTTAGTGGAAGAAAAAAGGCATGGGCTTGATGTGGTGACGGTTGTTCGAAGTAAAGTCTAGAAAGTGGCGAATGTCAAGAAAGACTCCTGTGGCTTTGAACGCAGAGCCCTGTCAATCGAATTCCTCCATCTCCTATATAGTGACTGATTATCCCAGAAAATCCCAGAAACTCAATCGAGGCTAACAATGGAACATCCAGAGGTTGGGGACAGGTTCTCGAGATACACACATCTCATCCCATTTCATCCCATTTGCCTGCCCCGACCTACAGGCAATGCATCTTCCGACGTGGGGTGCAACCATTTGGGACTGGGTACAGTCTAGGTCATCGCAAACTGATAAATGGTGAGGCCCTCCGCCCTCCCGAAAGTTTAAAGGTTCAATTGATTCGCTTGGGCTGGCTTATCTTCGCAAGTTGGATGATTGCACGCTGTTGCGGCAATCTTTAGATCGAATCATGTAGAAACGCTGGCTCCTCCTCCATCATCCGTAGCTTGTCCATCATGTCTTCCTGGCCAAGGTGGTCAAAACATGTCGAGACTGGCAAACCTCTTCTCCCAACTAACAAGCAAACACCAACATATTATATAACGCACCCAATCACTAGGTTCCGTTCTGGCGCTATAGATTGGTTCTTCATGTGTTTTCCCCAGTTTGCCACTAGAAATCCCAACCAGGCCCCTCACGGGGAAGCCGGCAAAACTTCCCACCCACCACCCAGCCCAAACCCCTCTGACACCACCTTGCTGCAGCCATCCACCCTTTCCCCCTTTCCCCCCGCAACGGATCGCACCACGGGGACGGGTCCACACGCGCGACGCGTCGCCCCCCCGACGGGATCCACCGCCTCCAACTCGTCGAGGCCCTTCTTGCGGCGCTCCAGGCGCAGCGCTTCCATCTCCGCCATCCGCTGCTGCAACTCGTAGACCTGCCTGGGCGGTGAGGGCAGTGCGGTCGAAAGAGATCCGGAAGGTCCGAGGAAAAAACATCAAAGGAAGGCACCGGCCTTTCCCAAAGCATCGGAAGTCAGCGGAAATCATAGATGACGTAGTCTCAAATCGCCTGGTAGTCTTACTTGCTCAATTTCACTTCACACCAAGTCAAAAATACCCAAACCAACCAAGCTAGCTAATCAGCCAATGTTCTCTTCAACATCCGCAACCACCCACCACTTCAGTCCACCCCTCCACCAAGCGGTCACTCAACCCACTCCACTTCAAGTCTCCCTTCTCTCACCAGACTCGCGGCCACTGCACGCTCGCTTGTCAGGTCACTCTCAGCCCCCGCCTCTCTTCATCCAGTTTCTTCTCAGACATCTCACCCACCAAGTCCGCCCCAATCTCCGCGCCCTTCGAGAAGATCCCGCCCCCCACGCGCAGGTAGAAGGACACCAGCGAGGCGCCTGGATCCATCGCTCATCACCGGTCGCCCGCATCGCGCCGGAAGGCGGACATCGGAGGGCCCGGGTGCGGAAATAGATCTTGAATCGGAATGAGAACTGGGGTGAAAGATCTGGTTGAAAAGAAATGACATCTCCTGAATTACTGACTTCGAACCCCAAATGGTCTCATAATGGAATCTTTGGAGCCCAAAACCTGGTTCTTCACGACGGCATCACCTTCTACAACCTGCTCTCCTCCAGACTGCCGAAGCGGCAGCCCCCCACCTGAGCCGAAGCCGCTAAGCGAGGTGGTGTCTAAGGTGAGCAGCCACATCAGGGCCATGCCACCTGCGACCACAGCGGTACAAAGTGGTGCACAGCGGTGCATGAGCCCCGTCTGGCGCACAGCTGTTGATGGTGGTAGGCAATTGTTGGCCCTTGAAATGGGTTGGATGAATTGGGAACGCCCAAAAGGAGGCCGTCAACAGTAGTAAGTAGCACACCCCTTGACAGAAGCCTAATTGTGGGGCTGGTGATTGATTCAACCGATTCAGACCAACCCCCGACTTCACATGGATTCCTTGGTCGACCAGGTGGGCGCTTGACATGCTTCTCCTCGTCCACACTACAAGGCTTGGACTGGCAGAGCCTATTAGTGCCTGGAGCATAGGGGAAGCGATGAATGTCTCGTTGAAGCCTCCCAAATCCCTAGCACCCACTTGCAAAAGTGTATATAGTTACTTCAACAAAATAACTTCTTCACCTTGCCCACGCTCCACGCTCCAGGCCCACACACGCTGTCGCCCTCACCCACTATCGCCTAGGCCTAAGCTGGTGCTGAGCAAACCTCCAATGGCTCCACTGCGCATGCCCAGCGTCACCGACACCTCCAGACCCTCCCCCATCGCCTCAGACGGGCGTCGGTCCCAAACGTGTGAGGGCCCTTTGAGGGCCCTGCAAAGGGGAACAAACCACCAGGTCCTCCTGCAAGAGATTGGTTAGTGAGGTCTCTGTGAAGAGCTCTCAAAAGGAGGGCTGCTTGGCCGTTTCCCAAAGATGAACCGATCTGCAGGGCACGAGCCAGATGATCCGCAGTCGGCCAGCGTGGAAAACCGTCTTGCAAACCAGCATGGAAAAGCCTTCACGATGCGGAGACCAAAAAAAAGGCCTTGAAGGGAGAAACACGGAAAATAACGTAGCCCAACCAATTGGCAACAACAATTCGTTGTACCAAATCTAGACACCTAGAAATCACCAGAAGCACGAATGTCACAGAAGTTGAGACGAAGAAACCCAGAGTCCCTCTCCACACCTCCACACCTGGCCCTCCAAGTCGCATAGGCCATCCTTGCAGTGCTGGCCATGCAGGTGTTCACGCCCACCTCACCGACCGACTCGAGCTGCCGAGCTGCCAAGCTGCTGGTGACGGGGGCGACAACAACGCTTTTGGGTCCTGAGTCACCAGTCACCAGTCAAACTACTAGCAAATGGAGCTGGCAGGTTTTGACCCACTGCCTCCTGGTCACATGTTGGGGTTCTCCCCAATGCAAAAAATCGATCCATTAGGGAGCCCCGCACCCTCCAAGAGACGCAAGACAGAGCTGTTGAAGGGTGTTTTATGATCCTTTTGAGGAACGGTTGGGGCAAACGAACTGAATCCAGTGCACCCGGAAAGATTCATTCACATGGAACTCATGGAACCTGATGGCATGAATCTTTGGAAGACGATGTTCCGAACACCAACCCCAGTGGTTTTGAGGTTCCATGTGGGTCTCGGAACCAGGGGTTACTATCCAACCCAACACCGACCGACTCCACTGGTTTCTTCGACTCCGAACGAACTCGACACGACGCGCACCCGATCGGACTGGTCATCGGAAGTCCTACGAAGATGCCAACCACCCCAAGTCCCTTCTCTCCATTCACCCAGGTTCATGTCCTTTCTTCAATCGATCGCTTAAGAATTCGTTGCACCAGGCAGGTCCAAAACATCGAAATCACCTGAAACCACCGTCCTACTGTCTTTCATCATGGGAACATCGCCACTTCCCTCGGTCGCCTTGGCGCTCACCATGTTCCTGGGCAAGGGGCACGCCGCCCACGCCCACCGCGAGCGGCGCGGGGCGCAGGGCGCGGCCATTGTGGAAGTCAGGCATGAAGCAGTGATGGAGGACGACCGTCATTGGTCACACGCGGCCGCAGCCCCAATAATACATCAAGTGAGACCATCAAACCGTGTATGTTGGCTAGAAATGGATGCAGCTGCATGTAGCGAGTACACCCAAGAAGCCACAGCCACCACTCATGAAAAAGCTGAGCTGCATGGCGTCCTTCGAGAAACGGGGCATCTTCTTGGGTGTCCGGACTGCCTGGTCATAAACAAAAAGAGCTATATACCAGGGTTGACTATCCAACCAGCACACCTTGCTGTAATCCAGTCCCAAGAATGTACCCACCCAGAAAAACTGCTCGACACAAAATATCTGAGGATTGTAAGTGGCCAAAACGACACAAAAATGATGACACTCTATGAAAGTCAAATGAACCCCACGCAACTTCGTCGGCCGACCCGTCCCGCCACCGACGGCTCGTCCCGACTTCTCTTCCGGTCGAGGCGCAGCGTGGCACCTGCAATGAAGCAGATCAGGGTGCCGAAGCCCGAAGCCACGTAAACCTCAGAGACCCGCGGAAAATCACGTGAAAAGTGCGGAAGATGTTTTGCACCAAAGACAGCGGATGTTCTGCAGTGGTGCCATGTTACTTCTCTAGGTTCAAGTACTCACTGCAGTTGCTTAAGAGGGAAATCATGCGAGGGTTTGTATTCCTCTGTTTCTCCCTGTGGACCAAAGAACCGCATGTGTAGCAGCTTGGGAAGCTTCTGTAGAGTTGAAGCAACCCATCGTCCAGTGTCCAGAATGTGGCAGGTTAAAGTTTGCAGGCATTCCTGATACAAAAAGAAAGTTAGCAGCAAGTGGATCTAATGACATGTCATTGTCAAGCAGGCTGCAGCAGTCTCAAAGTCCAAGCCACGGAAACGAACGTCTACAATGACAGAACGCTGTGGTGCACCAAATGCTTCTGTCTGGGAGGCAGCCCTTCAAAGCTAAGCAATGAAGTGGAGGCTAGTGTGGTGGGGCCGAGGGGGGGCGTTCAAGCATCGGACCAAGTCTTGGAGACGTCAAACAGGTCAAACATCCGGCAGTTTAGGAAGTGCAGGTGCATTCTCCATGTTGAACATCCGGCTGGTGTTTCCACCTCTTCCTTGAACCTAGAAGACCCCCTCCAGATTGCCACATCCGCATCACGTCGCCATGTCTGGCCATGTCTGACCCCGTGATTAGCACGCGCCCCGGGAACTGCGAGAACTGATGGACCGCACATACCAGCCACCGCCGAAGAGGAAGACTGTGATGCAGGGCAAGGTGCGGCTCATGTAGACCGAGACGCCCTGGCCGGCAGAGGACGGCACAGCTGCGCGACTGGGCGGGGTGCGGCTGGGCATGGGGAGGTTGGACGTTGGAGGCCGGGCGTTCGTGATTTCACAGCCGGCGTTCTTTGCGGTTGGAGAATTCCAGAGGTGTTCATTGCGACGGAAAATGTCCCAGTGTTTTCTCTGGTTTTTGTGACATTGACCATTGCACCAACCTCTTGAATCTCGAACAGATATGAGGTGCTGTATGGTACAGTTGAAAGAACATAAGTTCCTTTTTTCTGTCCGAGATCTCAGTTCATCGCTTGACTTCTTTTCTTGCATGCATACCCAGCTCGCCAATGCCCGAACCTCAACAACAGCACCTGCTGCTCTTCTGTGTGAGGCTGCAACTGTGTTCAGGTCTGTCAAGGTCTTCCCTTTCTCCCATGGGAGCACAACAGCACCTCTATCAACCAGCTCAGCTCGGCACCCAAAATTGCTAAAGTGGTCTAAACACTTCGTTGATCCAAAAGTTCCTTCTCAGTACTGGCCCGAAATCACTCTCTTGGACCAAACAACAGATGCCAAATTAATGTTGACATAGGATTAAGTAACCACCCCCCATTAATCAATCCCAGCTCGATCCCCCCAATACTAAACTAATTTAAAACCTAGATTTCCGCCGTGGCATCCCCCTAATAACTTTTTCCTGGGCAGACACCTCCCCAATTAATCAATCCCAGCTGCCCCCAAAAAAAATAGATCCCTGGGCAGAAATCCCTGGGCACATACTTCTCTTATATTTTCTTTTAGCTAGTCTCCATTATCTTCTGGTCAATCACCTTTATTAGGGGGATGTCCTCCTCAATACCTCAAATCTCAAGCCTTGTTGACCTTGAAGGGGGGGTTATCAATCCTACGTCGAGATTATTCTCCACCCCACACCATCCACCATCCCCTCAACAAGAATTGGAAGATCCATATCCATCGGATCATCCATCCACATCCACCAACTCGTGGAACTCCCGTCCGCCGGGCTTCTCCGCTGCACGTTTTCTCCGCCTTGGAGATCAGCCAACTGATGTCCACACTCCTGCGATGCCCCTGCAACTCCAAGAGCATCAGCGTGGTGAAGAGGCAAACCTCATCTCCACTGGTCCACCAGCTTCGCACCGAAGAAGTGATGGGTTCAACAGGGATCGTCCATGGTCAATAGTGATGGTTGATAGCCTATCGTCTTCCTTGCTTCATATAGTTAGAAAGGTGATGGGTCGCACCTGCGCTGCCCCGGACAAAGTCTGAAATGATGGTTTTACGTCCGGAAAATGCCTGCATGGATGGCAGTGAAAATGCCCGGTTGATGCATGACTTGAGACGGGGAACACGAAAGCCAGGAGGAATACGCAGGTGACGGGGACGCGTTGGTTAGGAAAGGTTTCCAGGTTTCCTTGGAGGTACTCCGCACTATACACATGGAACCGGTTTGCTTCAGTATATAATAGATGCAAACCAACAAAAGCTGGTCAATCCCCATCAGAAAGCGCCCAGGTCAGCCTCTTCAAGACCTGTCAGGGGGTGAAAGGTGCATTTTTCTGCGTCTGTATTTGGGCCGTTGTCGTTGGCCTTGGGCCACGGGCCCCGCCCCGGTAATAGCCCCAAAAATATGGGTTACTGGCGCGACGAACGGCCACAACACTAGAACGCAGGAACATGGCGTGATGAAAAAAATGCTGTTCTCTTTCGTGGTCCGTCTGCCGCCCCGGTAACTTACATTTTTTGCGGCATTACTGGGGCAGGGCCCGGGTAGGTCGTGGAACGTATGAACCGCTACAAGTGGAGAAGGCACTCCAGTATAGATGATGCAGGTGGGAGTGGGTGCAAAAATCTGTATGTATTGCTTACATGATCCGACCCAAAGATAGTCGGATCAAATGACTGCTACCCGGCTCGTCATACATATATATATATATATATCTGTGTGTGTGTGTGTGTCAAAGCCTGTTTCCAAGGCCGCACACAATGTCTAGCTTGTAAAACTAAATTTAACAGCGCGAGCAAAAAGAGGCGGGGGGGCAATGAACACTTTGGAAGGCATTGCCCAACGAAGACCCTTCCATCGTGTTGTGACATGACTCTGGGACGCCAGGGTCACGTACCTGCGAGCTTTTCAATTTTTAGCCCATCGTCTCACCCATGTTCAACATTTCTGGTATTCTGACCCAGCGTTCTTTCGGTTCCTGCAAGTCAAGGTCTACAACGCAGCTGGTAATGTAATCACCTCAAGTGGGACTTCACTCTGAACCTAGCTCTTGCGAGCAACCATCTGTGTCGCCACAGAGTCTTGCTGAGGGCTGTGGTGTGATCCCCACCGAGGGGCGCTGCATGTGCATAGACCCAGGTCCTGGGGGACCCTCCTTGACTTCTCGTCTTCTTTCCGGGACTTCTTTGTGATTTCCTTTGATTGACAGCTGTGCACGATACCATTGATACTATGCCGCAGGGCTTACTGAGATCAAATTCCAGCCAGGATTCTTGCACGCAGCTAAGTAGCCACCTGTACATAGCACACGGCTAGGTATTCACAGGCCGGAAGAAAGCGGGAAACGAGAGAGTGGGATTTTTGGTCCAGGTTGGTTTGCTTTCCTGCTTTTGCTTTTCGTTTTCTGGAGGCAAGATGCGCCGAACGCGGTTTCACTTGATGCTGCTAAGTCTCCACAGACCGGAGGAGAGCGAGAAACGTGAGTGACTTTTTGGTCCGTTTTGTTTTTCTTTCCTGCAGTTGCTTTTCGTTTTCTTGAGGCCTTTCTCTAGGTTTCTTTAGGCTTCAGTCAAAGAGCGCCGAATGCGGCTTTGAACGCCAATGATGGCAATGCCTTGGTTGTTATCCCACCCGCTATCTTGGGTAACGGAAGGAAATCGCACTCAACACACTTGTGCGTTGGCGCTGTTCCTTCTGTTTCTCCTGTCCTAGTCCTAGCTGCCGGGCGGTCTAAGACTAAAGTCCCGCTGGCTAACTATTGCACTTAATTCGTGTAACTAGAAGGCTTCGTAACTAGTGGGCCTCGTAACTACTCCTATCTTTCTCTCTTGCCCTCTTCGTTTGCTCTTTCTGTCTTTCCTTTCTCTTTCTTCCTATGGCTTGTTAGGTGGCTAGTACTTTCCTTCCGCGCCGCCATCGGCGTGATGTGTGTATGTGTGTGTCACAGCCTGAGGCTGCACACATTATCAAGTTTAGAAACAAATTTTAACCGTAACGGCGGTAACTAGAGGTCCAGTAACTAGGGGGCCTCGGCACTACCCCTACCTTTCTCTCTTGCCCTCTTCGCTTGCTTTTTGTTCTTTTTCTTTTTCTGTCTTTCTAAGGCTTGTTAGGTGGCTAGTAATTCGTCTGAGCGCCGATATCGGCGTGGTGTGTGTGTGTGTGTGTCAAAGCCTGTTTCCAAGGCCGCACACTGTGTCTAGCTTGTAAAACTAATTTTAACAGCGCGAGCAAAAAGAGGCGGGGGCGCAATGAACACTTTGGAAGGCATTGCCCAACGAAGACCCTTCCATCGTGTTGTAACATGACTCTGGGACGCCAGAGTCACGTACCTGCGAGTTTCAATTTTTAACCCATCGTCTCACCCATGTTCAACATTTCTGGTATTCTGACCCAGCATTCTTTCGGTTCCTGCAAGTCAAGGTCTACAATGCAGCTGGCAATGTAATCACCTAAAGTGGGACTTCACTCTGAACCTAGCTCTTGCGAGCAACCATCTAAGTGTGTGTTTGTGTATTTCTTCCCTGTTGCAATGTCAAGACAAGCTAGCGAAACTGAAATCAGTGGTCTTGTGGAATCAAAGGACTAGTCTCCGCAAGTGACTGGCACGATGCATTTTCTACCTAAATAGATTTTAAAAAACATAAACAAATAAACAAATATGAGAAGTGTATATATCTATATACATATGTAGATATATGTACATAGATGCACATAGTTCTTTCAGCAAGCAGCTGCAGCCCTTCCTGGTGGGACAACCTTCACTGCTGTGGTGGATATGGTGGTTCCTTTTGGGTGTCCTACTTGGACTGCTGTCCCCACTACTGCCGGCACTTTGCTTTTGTCACTGGTTCATTACCCGCGGCCTCTCCATATTTCTGCCATGTTGAAGTGTCAAAGCAAAATATTGAAACTGAGAGCAGTGGTCTCGGGAAATCATGGGACTCGTCTCAGCAAGTGACTGGCAGGCACGAGGCATGTTCTATAAATAATGGATCTGTCTGTGTGTGAGTGCGTATTACATATATAGATATATGATGATATATGTGTGTGTGTGT
>CAXAMN010025384.1:7723-59158 GCA_963970005.1 Durusdinium trenchii | reverse complement strand
TACTACTACTACTACTACTACTACTACTACTACTAGTTACTACTACTCCTACTGCTCCTACTACTGGTTTTCTTCCCTCGATCCTTCGTTCCTGCAACCAGCCAACTACCTCGACACATCCAAAGGCCCAACTCAGAAGCTTCGACCCCCAAAGATCCCCCCGGCTCTCAGTGAATACCCAATGACCGTGGTGTAGTGAGTAAAGTGAAGAAAACAAAGAGAACCCCCAACATCTCAAGGCGAAGATTGAGCCGGACTTGCTGCATATTATTGCATATTATGCCTTATGCCCACCTGCCGCAGTAAACAGGAGGCAAGGGTGTTGACCCACCTGCCTCAAGCAAATCTGGGTCACCTATTCTCTGCCCCGTGTCTGGCGATTCCGGGTGATACTAGAAACATATCATCCCACCATGCGACTGCCGGGCTTTGTTGGAAGCACAACCCTGGGTGACTTCATCGCCACTCGCACCACTTGTTCACCGAACACATCGCATGCCGCAGTTCTCCAGTCTTTGGGTTCGCAAGATCTATTATAGATCTCTTGCAAACGACATGGCTCCATCACACCACCCAGCGGTTATGCCATCCCATCGCGCTCAAACGTCGTCGGAGGACAAAGAAGTGAAGATCACGTCATCGGTGGGAACGAGATCCGACTGGTTGAACGGAAATGGACAGTTCCTGGCTTAAGATTCAGTGAGCCACCTGTGAACTGCAGCTTGACCAGTTTGGCAACTGTTAGGCTGAGTTCCCACCTCAAAAACAACATCTGGAACTGAAGAAGCAACAAGTAATTGTGTTCTTTACTGCCAAGAAACCAAATCTACCAAAACCCCGGGTTTTCCATGAAGGACTGTTTCAAGAAAGAATTCCATCGTCTTGTTCGTCCAAAACAAGCCATTCCTATAGCTATAAAGGTTCTGCCATTCGTCCGAAACCACACCATGCATGGCGCCCTGTTCTTCACCTCTCAGCCCCGCTCGCCACGCGGAGGGAGGTCGGCCCGCTCGGGTCTCCGGAAACGGGTGCGGTCGGCCGGAGACCGTCGGGGGGTCACGTGAAGGGAGTTTTTGCCCAGCTGACAGCCTGATGTGGCGAGAACGAACAACATGTCACAGAGTCACATTTTCACATCTACATCTCACTGCGTTCATCCCTCACATCTTTACATCTGCTCACTTCTGTTCCCCAACCAATCTACGACATGCGAGGGTTCTCAATGTGTTTCCGCGTCCGCCTAGACAAGGCCTGCTTCCCTGGCCCAGTCATCATCGACTGTTGTTCTGTAGCAGCTTTTCCGGAGACAGCTCTTAAATCCCCTCAGACCTTTCATCTACCATAGCAGCACGGCAGCAGGGACAAGGCACCAATTTGACTTGAATCATCAAAAAATTGGGGTGTTATTGGTGTAAGTGGTTGTTGGGCGACTCGACTTTCTTGAGGCACGTTGGCACATTCAATTCAATTTCCACTAACATACACTAACCATCGCTATACGCGAACCATCCGCTCTCCAACAAACACGCAGCTTTGTACTTCGGAAACTCTCCTTGAGGCGTAGGACGGAGGGTTGGATCCCTCGGCGATCGAAGCCGCTGGCGGCATCGGTGTTGAACCCGTCTGCAGCCCGACTCTCTGACGTTCACAGTTTACAATGTGATATGTGTTTAATATCCAGAGTCTACATTAGGTAAAATGTGAATTTCTAAATCGGATGTCAGTCGGCACTTGTCCCTGCCATGACGGTCTTATCCAACTTGATTCTGCCACATCCTTCGATTGATGTTTTCTTCGGTACCGCGATGCCGTTCTATCCCGCACTTGAGTTTCCATTCAAAAGAATGTGCGGTTGCATCGCGCAGCCGTGCAAAGCTCTGTCGGGCATCTCAACATCCCTTTGGCACAACTCAGCGACATGACCATGGTCACAGCAAGCGCGTGTAATTGATTGGGTAGATATGGATCACGGGATGTACGGCAATGAGTAGTACGGTAAATACTGACAATTGAAACGTATATATATATATATATAAATAGAACATGATGGAAACAACCGGAAAAGACCGAGAAGTGGAAGTGTTCGATGACGTTAGTTCGAGGTGCGGCTTTGGCCCAAATGCCTGCGCGGTGTCAGGATCGATCTCAACCAAAATAGAACAAAAACTGATAATTTGCTGGATATCTTACCAGCGAGTAATCAATATAGATCAAGACTCAAGGCGCTTCAATTTGCTGGTTTTGCCGACTGTTGATTCATGCGAGTTTCGTGAATGTTATGTAATTATTCCGATGAGAACCCTTCTGTGGTGGTGGTGGTGGTAGTAGTAGCAGTAGTAGCAGTAGTAGTAGTAGTAGGAGCAGCAGCAGTAGTAGTAGTAGTCGTAGTCGTCGTCGTAGTCACTGCCGTAGTCGTAGTCGTGTTCGTAGTTGTCGGAAGTAGTACTTCGCCGATGGCAAGAGTGTAAATCCGATCCGGATTCCTGGACTTGGCCTCTGCACAGGCTGCTGGTGTGCCCAGAAGGCATCTTATAAAGAACTTCCAAAAAAACGGCAGGATCCTGGCGCTTGTATGGCCAGGCCAGTGTCACTTAGACTCGTGCAGGAGTGCCCGGTCAGGCGTTTCGATCCTGCCTGGACCTCGATCCAACCACCGGATTTCCGGGATCTGGAGCATCATAAGCGCATTTGATCCAAGTTTGTGAGGGATCTTGTTCAATATAATAGGTGATTGAATCCATTCCGTGCCGCCCAAAGTGTTTTCTCGCAGTCCCCCTACTCTTAGTACATGGACATGAAAGCCCACTCTTACTCTGCAGAAAACCCACCAACTCGCTGGCCCAGTACTCAAGCCTCACCGGCTCCCCCAACCCGACTCCCCAAGACCCGTGGCCCCCTTAGGACGGTCCACGCATCCCACGCGGACGACGACCGTCAGTGCAGCAGAACAGGTTTCGGAATGGACCCAACGGGTTTTTATGCCATGGCTTTTCTAGCTACCCGCTACCCCTCAGGTCATAAATCAAACAAGGAGTGAGGAGCATTCTTGTACCATCCAGATGTTCGGAAAGCCCTCGATGTTTCAGCGGTTTGGTGATTGGTGCCATCCACAAATGCTCAATCGGGTCTGTAGAGTTCACTTAAAAACAAACAAGTCCCTTGAGAAGTCCCTTGAGACCGGAATTACATGGATCGAGATGAAAAGGCTCCCAGTGTCCGTGTTCCACGCCTTCTGAGCTCCTTCGACGAACACGAAGCACGGGTTTCAAAAGAAGCGGCGTGTCAAAGACAGCGCGTGTGGGTGCCCATCTGGTCCCAAAGAGAGAAGCTAGAAACGGGTTTCCCAAACAGATAGTGGCACGGTATCCAATCTATTTTTGTGGGGATCGACCTTTCTATCTATTTGGGAGTCTAAAAAAACTGCTATGTAGAGAGTGTTCTCTCTTCTAAAGAAGTACACCAGAGAAAAAATAGAAAATAGAAAACAGATTCCCAGTTCAGTCGACCTGTTAGTAGTAACACCTCCAAAAGAAGTAAAAATAAAGAAAAGTCTAGGAGTCTAGGACTTCAATCCAAATCCATCAACAACAAAAAAACTTTAGACTCTGCCGCGAACGTAGACCAGTGGGAGAAAGGCCATCTGACATTTCAACTCATTTTGCCGCACCTTCATTAACCTCATCTGCCTTCGTTAACAGACATGATAGACATGGCCGATGGCATGGCCGCGAAAGGATGACCATGAAATCCAAGCACCAAATCCACGTAATCATGATGATTCCAGGGAGTCTATCTTCATGCTGGCACTGTTCCATCCAACATCGAAGCACTGTCGATCTGGCGATGACTGGCGAGACAGAGATCCCGGACGTTCATGAATCCTCTTTCCAAACCCCTCTGATTTGGGTCCAATCGACCGTCGACGCGACCCCGCGCGTCAGAGTCGGGAGTGAGGAGGAGAAGGTCGACCGTACCGGGTCACATCAAAAAGGGTGTTGTCGTTTCTGTCTGAATCATGTCGTCAAAAAAACCGACCTGGGGATCATGTATGATCATGTGGCATTCAGTGTTTGTTTACACTTGTTTTGTTGGGCTTCAGCCTCTTTCAGCACCAGATGTCCCACCCAAAACCCTCCGCGCCGGGGTCTGCCGGCGACCACGACGACGCACGGCAGTCCATAAAGAGCTCAAAGATTCGGGCATGCTGAGCAAATGGGATGCTCTGCCAGTGTTTGCGTTTTTTTGCTGGTCTACACCAGTCGCTAGGGAATGGGTAAGTGCTCTATCCGGACAAGTGATGTGAGAAGAGGACCGAGGACCTGATCCCTGATCGAGATCACCATCTAACCCTCGTGGCTTGGGAAAGGAGCGAAGAAAATAAACCTAAATATATATATATATATGTATAATAATAATAGTAATAATAATAATAGTAATAATAATATATATATGTATACACAATGGGACAACAGGTAGAGTCGAAGCCTACTTGCTGACGGCTGACGGTTGATGGACAGTATATTGCATCATCTAGGATTCTTTTTTGTTCATGATATGGACATTTTGTGGTTGCCTGAATATATTGTCCGGGGACAACAAATACACCAGCAACTGGGAGAGTGCTAGAAGCCAGGACTGGCCACGCACGCGGTGGCAGAAGAATCACTGACGAATCTGATTTACAAGAAACGTGCCAGCTCAGGTGCCATCAGGTCGGGGACTCTGGGACTCTTGGAGAGGTACTGGACAACGAGTGTTTTGTCCATGAGTCCAAACATGCATTGACGCTGTTAAATGGAGCCAAAAATTAGGGTGTTCCAATGTCCATCCCAATTACAGTAAACAAGCAAGATGTCCAACTCTGTCTTCACGATCAAGCATGTGAATCGCTCTTGAAACCTGATGTTTTCTTCATGAAAGGAATCCTCGGCGCCCCCAGAAACGCTGAACATTGAATTCGCCTCGACACTCCTCCGCTGTGCTCCGCCGCGCCCCGACATTGTCAGGGCTGCTCGCTTCACGAAGCGGCTGTCCAAAAAGACCAGGGTCTCCGGGTGGCACAAAACTTCAAATAATGATGATCTCCAGAAGCAGGAGGAGCTTCGCAAAACAGTCCTCTGAGTGGAGTCTGAAAAGAAAGGATTTGTGTGAAAGGGGCCCCGCTCCGTGTGCCTCTGTTCTCAATCCGAAACCATCTCAAAGTGTGTGGGCGTCATGTCTAATTGTGTAAATTCAAAAGCTTTCAGAAAGACCACTGCCTTGGTCGCTCGCTCCTCTTAGTCTGGTCTCTAAGCAATGGTGAACTGATCACCTCTTTTCGATCCTCCGGTGGATCCAAAGATCCGAATCTCGGACGAGTGACTCGGGCGCTTCAGCCTCGGGCTGCCCTGGTTGGAAGCTGCTGCGGTCATTTGTTTGATCCATCTCGGATTGATCCTATGGTCCTATTCAGCTAAATGGGCTATATGTTTTTAGTTTGATCTAAGATAGGAACTTGTGATAGCTGAATCATGCTGAATCGAATGTCTGGCAGGAAAATGGCCGTATCATTGAAACTTAAAAAATTGATCTCCCCTTGAGTTCCTCCAGAATTGAGATTTCATCACACATCTTCAACAATCCAGGAAGGCAATTACCCAAACGCTCATGGACCCGAATCCTCTGGAGGGGGCTGGGGTCTCATTCCCTAGGTTTTGAGGAACCGGTTGGGCTGTTTGGCGTCTGGGCAATTGGTTCCGAAAGGTTCCCAACCAGAAGAAGCTTCGTGGTTGGATCGCGAAGGCGGAAGAACACACCCTCACCCAACGATTCGATCATATATAGTATATAGATCCTCGAGATGCTGAAGACTGGCACCAGTTCGAACACACTAACAGAGGGAGTTGAGAAAGAGATCGAGGTCGAGAACATGTGGTCATTCCCTACTTCCCGCCAGCACGAAATACGAGAGAGAGAGAGAGAGAGACACAGAGAGAGAGAGAGAGAAATGCCACAGGACAGGAATGCCATCAAAAATGAGAGAGGGAAAAGAGACGATCAACCAGCACCACGGATGGAACGGGTGTCCATTAGAGTCGCCCCGAAAAGAGTCGGACCACATCTCATTCCCTAAGCCGCTTCCGCCCACATGACAACGGGTTCTTTCGTGGCTGCGAGGCTCCGAATCTGGAGGCAACCAACTGGCCTTGCAGCATGAAAGGAAAGACCTGGTTTTGCAGTCCAAAAACCCTCAGCAAACAGTGGATCTTGGGTCAATTGGGTCAACACCCCTAGCTTGAACTTATGTATAGAATCCATGCAACAAAGACGGTGTTGAAGTGTTGAAGCAAGCTTCCCACAATCGCATGGAGCAGCCCGACCCCGATAGTTGAAAAGCAGGTCATCGCCCTGGCCAACCGACGGTCGAAGCGATGGGGTCGGTCCGAACAAAACGTCCCAACAAACGGTCCGTCGCATGGAATAGTTGAGAATCACCTGCAGCAACTTGGGTGAAGTGCTTGTGTTTATACAGGAGACCTTGAAAGCATTTTTCAATCCAAGCTGTTTTTCCAACATTCACCCGGTTTACGACCTTTATGAATGTAACGATTCCATACATGGACGGAATAGTTGCGTGGTCGGTTCTCCTTACCAGCTCGGCAAACATGACATCTGTTGCAGGACCGGGTCTGAACAGCTTCGACCGAAACGGACAGCTCTCAAAAAAGAACACGGCATTGCATAGAGCTGCTTCTCATCCACTTCATACTTTCTGAGGGCTCATCCACCAGAAACAAACAAAACTGAATCTCTCGTGAAAAACTGGATCCACCAGAAACCTACTGTAACAATCTTTTTCAAACCAACGTCCTCAGCCTGGCTCACCCATGTAACACCCCATGATCCCCATCACGGCTCATGTCCCACCAGTCTTCGGAGTGAAATGTACACGTTCACCGGCCGTGGGTGGTGCCACCACTGGAAGGTCATCCGGCACCTGCGGAGACCGCGGTCGGTCTTGAGGCTTGGAATGTGTGAGAAAACGGTCGCTCTTGGGTCTCAGAAGCCATCCAAGATGAGCTGAAGTCATTGATGTCCTTCCATCTGGGTGGGTTCTGTTAAAATGGACGGAATTTCCTGGGGGTGAATTGTTGAAGGCCTTCATGTGAAGAAAGGAAGCTCCTTTTAATATGTGTTGATTGAATTCGACCATCTTCTACGCAATTCTACACTACTTGCTGGTTTCACATGGTTTCGAATTGATTCAGAAACGACTTGTTGAGTCGTTTTTGTGTGAGTGCGAAAAGCAGAACTCGTGCTTTCATGTAAAACGGTGTGCCTGAACCGCTCCCCCTTTGCAAGAGATGCCTCCTTTACCGCTCCTTGAGAGGAAACTCTCAACAACAACATCAGATTGTGGCGCCTGCTCAGTGAAAGCTGCCTCCAAAAAGGGGCGCTTCCTCGGCTTCCTCCCTCCGTCCAGGTGGCATCGCTTTTGGGGTGGCATCGGCAAAGTCTTTAGTCCGATTCTGGCCACCAGATCCCAATCAGTAAACAACTGGGCTCACAGAAGACGGAGCGCCCTCAGTTGAGCCAAACCCACTGAACCAACCCACTGCCCAACGCGCCGAGACGCGCCGAGCGGCCCTCGCCGCGCCGAGCCGCCGTCGCCTCGGAAAAACCCGCGGCCTCATCACTGCCTGCCGCCCGGGTGGTGACAGCACGAGGTGAATGATATTGGAAAACCTATAAACGTAGATTATAGTTTACAATTAACTAGTACATTGGAAAGCCACATTGAAAAGGTGAATGAGTTCAATTCAATATAAAAGTAGATGGCAGGCTTTCCTCCAAGTTCCAACTTCCCGCTTCACATGTTTCAAAACCGACATCTGACCATGTTTCCAACCCTCCCAGGTTCGCCACCCCTTCCCCGTGCTTCGCCTCGCCTTCTGATCCACTGAAGTCGCTTTCATCAGTGGTGCTGGGGGTCCCTTCGCCGGCTTCGGCTTCGCCTTCAGGCTGCCTGGATGCGATGGCTGCGGCCGAGCCAGCCGGGCCAAGGGTTCCAGACGCCCCCCCGAAGGGCCGGGCCGATTGGATCGGCCTAAGAACCCAGATCCAGAAGAGAAATGGCGGAGTACGATCCGAATTCAAGCATCTTCCAGCTAAAACCAGAAACACACCAACGGTCGCTCGCTCAGACAGCTTTTCCGGGACCCGGAACGGCCATCTTTGGTCGGTCCCATCGGTCGGTCAAAGGGTCCCCATCGTCCCGGCGTCCTGGGGGTTTTTACGGAAGCACAACAACTTCGAAGTGACTCACCGTCCACCAAGACCTGATGACTTGGTGACTCACCATCCATCTCATCCATCCCCAAAAACTGAGGGAGAGGGGGGCACCAGGAAGACTTCTTTGTTGCGGACCAACACCCTTTGAACGGGCCGAGGAGCTCCCGGATCGTCGGCATGGCGGGCTTCGAGCGCGTGGCTTTCCGCTTCCTGGGACCGGTGACGGTCTTCACTCCAAGGAACGTGGTCCATGCGAAGCTGCGAAGAAAAGGAAAGGATTTAGAAAGGAAGTAGAAAAACAAAGCGCTAAGCTTTGTAGGGTACAAGTATGTGTATATATATAGTTTCTGTTTGATGTTCTTTCTTCGGGTCAAAAGTTGATGTTCATGGAAGGAAAGAACAAGTAAGGCTGATGAGTTTGAGTATGGCACACACAAAGATAGGGATACATGATTCACCATCCCTACAAAGGTTGAACAACCCCTCCCACGCACGATGTTCATCTCTCAACCTCTCTTGCCGAAGGAGGTGAAGACTTACCACGAAATGTCTCTTGTTCTTCGTGCCCCTTGACCTCTCATTCCTACCATCTTTGAATATATCTGCCTCAAGGACTCGGATCTCGAAGTGTCTCATATCTGATCCTAAATGGTAGCCCTCTGGGAGACCTCTGGGGAGACCTCGGACACCTAGACGGCCAAAGCGGAAAGGAGAATCGAACTGAACTCCACGATCATCACCCGTCTTTCATCGAACTGGTTCTTTTCTTATGCTCCCTGAGCTAGGGGATGATTGCTTACAACCTAAGGAATTCAATATAGAACAATGTTGTGTCACGTCTATTCAAATTGTCCCTCTCCAACAGCACTGACCCCGCCGAAAGTAGCGTGGAGGCCAATCGAAGTCCTGTATTGGTGGGTCAGAGAGTCGCCCTCTTCTCACAAGCTGTGCAGATCAGTGCCACCATTGACCCGGTTGTACACCATGGCAGGGGGTATCCAAAAGGAGGTGTATATTATATATATATATATCCTCTATTAGTCATCCAATCATGCAATAGTAAAAGGCCATCTATGGTACAGATACCTGAAACCCCACCCCCACCGTCTGACAACTCTGCCCAGGCGCAACTCTTTCGCGGGTGTGTCCTGTTCCCCCGGACTTGGGTTTCGCAGGTTGACGTGAGAGCATCATCGGGTTTGGACAGCGCGTTCCCGGCCGTTGCGACTTCCCCAAAAAAAAAGGGATGTGTCACGTTTGTTAGTGAGAGAACTTTGTCCTTGAGTCCTCGAGGGAGATTTGTAGGTTGCATATGGTTGCATGATGTTGCATTCCTCAAAAAATTGTGTGACAAATCAATCTCCTTCAGTGGACCCTTCCGTTGATGTTTCCACAGGACATGAAAGGACTCAACGAACCAAGAACCATCACGCAAACCGCGGCCGGTGTGTTTGGCACGTCGAGCTGAAGAATCTGTGTGTGCGTGTGCTTCTTCCAGAGTAGAAGACGAAACAAAATACCAAAAGGTGAAAGAGTTGTTTAAAAAGTTCTGCTGCCCCATGCCATGCCGGGAGAGGTGCTTTTGATTGTTTTTGAGTGGTGCACCAATTGTTCCGAGTGCATATTATTGAGCCCAAGAAGCTTGAGACCCAACGAAACCTCCAAAATGGATTCTAAAACAACACTCAACAGTCTGCACCGAGTTGAGTATGAGTACTGCGCAGTACTCCAACAGCACTCCCACTCCTTCCCAGCTCCAGACAAGAGATGCTGAAAGCCACGCTCCACCTCCACCTTCGCTCGCCACGCCTGTGCCCAGTCAGCAGCGCTGTTCGAAGCAAGGCCGAGGTCCCAAGGCCCGATCAAGGATCTTTCCATGGTCCTCTTATCTTCCAAATGGATTTGGCCTGTTGGGGAAAGCATCCATCTGTTTCTGGCTGTTTGGTTTTCCTGCTACTATACAGTTCCAAGAGCAGTTCCTCCGGAACTCCATGGGTTGTTTCGAACTTCGTTCGTCCCAACTCCCTGCCGGTGGCGCCTGCATCTCGATCTCGCCTCAGCGAGCGGACGAGGCCGCGGAGGGAGCCGCCGAGGGAGCCGTTGAGCTCGGGGTCCGGTTGAAGGGCTTTCGAGGAATATGTTGTGAAGTATTTTGGGATATCAAAAAGAGCCACGGGGGAGTGAGGTGCGCCATGGATGTGTGCGCAAGGTGTGTGTGGGATATAAAAAAGGAGCTTTCCTCAGTCCATGCTTGGAAGGTCACAAGTTGTCGGAAGCGGAAGCGAACATGGCCCAGCCCACATGCTGGGCGACGTGTGACGGATCTCTTCACTTCACTTGTGATGTTCAACGCCATTCTTTGCAAAAGCCGGGTGTGGCATGGTGCGGCCACATGCCGTTTCATTGGCAAATGCCGAGCTCGTCGATGGCCTCCATGGTGGATCTTTGGGTACCGGTGACACTGTGGATTTGATCTCTTTGGACTTGGCTCTTGCCACCCGCCAACCCACCTTGTTTCTAGTGACTTGTCCTTGAGTCTAATACCAGGTCTACCGTTGAAAGTCAAAAAATATGATCAACATATGAAACATTGAACATTTCAGATTTCTACAAAGAGCCCTGGTTACCCCAGAAACCGTTTTGCGGAGTTCCGGGGATCTTGCGCAGAAGGGGTCCTGAGATGACTCTGGCGCAGGAACTGAATGAAACAAAGGATCCAACTCTCCGGAGGACCACCTTTCGGACTGAAATGGACTGAAAAGGACACCAAACTCACCCAAAATGAACGCCCATTTCTCTCATGGACAGCGGTTCTGGACACGAGACCCACCCACGAGACCGTCGCACGGGAATTCCCGGGTCGTTGTCATGTTCCAACCGTGGCGGCCATTGACAACAATTCAAACACTGCCCATGTCCCAGCCTGACCCCCTTGTGTGTTCGACACTGTCCACCGCCCTTTTTTGCTGAGCAAAGCGACCCAAGCCCTCCTCTGCATCGCCTCATTGGCAACAAGTGGAGTTTCCCATATTGAGTTGATGGGAAGCATCAACGCCCAAACGTGCCAAGTGCCATGTTCAGTGGAAATTTGGTGGAAAACAGCACGCGCGTGCAATGCACACGTGTCACACTATGTCACATGCGTTGTTTGGTTTGTGCGATGTTTGTTTTGGTGGGGATCCACCGGACTTCTCGTTGGGGAGGTTTGACGTCGACAAAAGCGGCCGTTGGCCAAATGTGCCTAAACGCATTCCAGAGTCCTCTGAAGGAAACCTTTGAGAGAACCCCCCAAAAAAGATGTCTCAGTCTCAGGTCGTATTCAGGGCCCTTCTATGCACCATAATAGATTCTGTTTGAAATATGAAGGCTTGCGGAGAAGGAAACAGCCCGCCGCTTCGTTCGGTTGTTCGCCAAGGAGCTCTGCTCATGAGGTGTCAGAGACTCTGCAGACTTGGCAGACCTGGCTTCGTTCGGTTCCGTCGACATCTCCAACCGAAGAGATGTCGACGCTCGACTCGGGCGTTCAAACGGACGTCTGTTTGGGGGCAAGGGTTTCGACTGGAAGACTCGTTGGAAGACTCTGCAAGATGAAGACATGGGTGACATGGGCTATTGAAAAGTACCCCAAAACAACAAGTCGGTTTGAAGATCCCTTTGACCCCCCAAAACCGGACTTGTCGGTCCCTGACCCGACCCGATGCTACCGGCGGAGTCCGCGGACCTGATCAGAGGAGTCAGTGAACTGAGGCCACAAATGTGGGGACCAAACATAACATTGAGTTCCATGTCATGAAATTGCATTCATGTCAAAATGTGTTTGGGATTCTAGATGCAGTTCTGCTTGGAGCCCAGCAAAGGTGGCATGGTCATGAGCTACCATCCGCCTCTTCGTCGTTGTGGTTCTATGGTTCAAAAACAAAACCAGCACAATCCAACGAAGCATTAAGCAACCAAACAACTGAGGTAGACTTCCCAAGACTGGTGAAACAGCAACTGAACAGCGTTCGATTCGACGGTGATGCTGTCAGACCAGTCGCCGCCTGGGCGGTGGTGGACGCCTGGACAAAAGGAACCAGTCGACAGGGCCAGGCTGGAATCATGCCGTGACGTGAGGTAGTGACTACCTCATCTGAGTGACTACCTCAATGATTACCTCATCTGGGCAGATGTGACTACCTCATCTGGCTCAGTCACTAAGACAGAAGGGCTTGCTAGGTGCAAATTCGCGTGACGACCGGACAATTCGCTTGGAACTTTGATGACGTATGCATAGGATCAGCGAGGCGGTGGCATGGCTCTTGTTACTGGAACGTCCTTTGGTGCCAAAATACTCTGCCGTGCCTCTTAAAAGGAGGGGTCCCACTACTCTGTCATGAGTGAGGGACCTCCAACACCTTCCAAAAGCATTTGGTGCTTGCATCATGTTGGACCAAGTGAACCGGGTTGGCAAGTCTCGGCTGCCGGTCGCTTTGGGAAGATGCGAATCCTGGCGAGCGGCGAGCGTCGGAGTTGCGGATCCTGAGTGGATCTTCCAATAGGTGGACGATGGGCCCTGAAGGTCCAAAGATGTAATTTTGTGCATCCTCAGCCAAACCAAAAAAGGACAAAAAAGGACAAACCAGATGTGGATGTTTTGGTTTGGTCCAAAGATGTAAAGATGTCCTCAGCCGAACCAAAAAAGGGCAAAAGCCAAAAAGGACAAAAACGACCACGAACATCGAGACGTCCGCAACATCTGCGTTCCGCCTCGCAAGGATCTTGCCTCGGAAAGAGACGGATCTTTTTTGCGGACACAAGCAACTTTCAAAAACACGAACTATGAGCCCATCACTAGTCTTTCGCCAAAAAATGATCTGGGGGGATTGGGGAAGACCAAGAACATCTCCCGTTCCCATGAGGATGAATTCGAGGAATTCCAATCAAGAAGAGTCCAACAACACCATGGATGCATGAATTCTGGAGGATGGAACGGACTCTCGCTTGTTGCGAACCTGGGAGCTCGGCGGGACCGAGCCACTCTTTTCGGACCCTGCACACCAACACCGAACTGGGGCACTCGGGCCAGGGTCCGAAGCACTGCGCCTCACCTGGGCGAGTCAAGTTGAGCTTAGCTTGAAAGATCAGAATAGTGGAACTACCTGTTCAGTCACTGCTATCTCAATCTATCTCAGCTCTACCTTCTCACCTGCGATGTTTTTCAGGTGGCTCTGCTGTGGGGGCGTAGTGGCGGCCAGTCAAGTCCAGCGGTAGATGATCATGTGAGACGAGAAACGGTGTGTGTGTGTGTTTCTTGCATGTTTCAGGAGATGATACTGAACTGATGCGATTTTTAGGATCTCTCAGCACCAAAGAGTTGCCTGAAAAATGCTCAAGTCCATGTCACTAGTGGGTATGATGAAATCCTTGGACTTCCGAGTCAATGTCTTCATCAGCTTCGATGTCCGTACGATGTCCAGGTTTTGCCGTGATTCCACAAAAAGAACAGAAGGAGTGGCCATGGGGCCTGGGTTTTGGGTTTTCTGTATTTGTAGACAACTTCTCACAAATACAATCAAAACCACAAAAAACAAACACAGTACAATCACAAAAAACACTGAATAGTTTGCAGCAAAAAAAAACTTAGAAAACAAAACAAAAACAAGAAAACCTTGGGGAAACCAATAACAATCTAGGGAAAAAAAAAGAGAAAAAGAAGACTTGGGAAAACCAAAAATAAAGAAAACAATTCTCAGAGACTCTTGGCTGGACCCCCCCTTCCTCAAGACTTCCCAAGAATTGTTGCGTTTTGCTTTTTTGGTTTTCCCAAGGTGTTTTTGGTTTGTCCTAGGTTGCTATTGGTTTTCTCAAAGTTTTTGGTGTTTTTTGTTTTCCTATTTAGGTCAATCTGTGTTATTACTAGTTCGTTCAACCTTCAAGCATGTGAGCCTAAGTCTCACCTAAAGGCATATGTTCTTTGCTCTTACAATGAAAGCGTCTGAGCCCAACACTCCCTTTGTCCTTGTCGAAATCTCCATGTACAAGTCTGTGCAGTAACTTCTGATTGGTATCAATGTGGTTGCCAATTGCATGTCCAATCAGCGTTTTACATCTTATTCTGGCGAACTTCTAATGTTAATTCCAATTGCTTTCTAATTCAACTCTCATCTAATTTTAAATATGTTATAGTTATAGTTCAATACAAGTTTAGTTGAAATTCGGTTTTAATTCAGTTCTATCTTAGCTCTAATTCAAATCCAATTTAATTCTACCTAATTCTACTCTAGCTCTAGTCATTTTTTGTTTAGGAAAACACCTGCTACAAAACCCCGTGTTTTACAGTATTTTTGTGCCCTGGGAGTGCTGGGAACAAGACTAAAACTCTTTTTGGGAGTAAATAGTTAGAATTATTTACAGTAATCACTGGAAATAATATAGACGTATTAAAAATGTTTTATGTACAAGCTTCTAATTCAAGAGCTTCCCTCCAGATCTCTGGGGATGATCGTTTCTACAATAAATATGTATATATATATATAAAGCGTTCATTTCAAAAGCTTTACTCTGAATCTCTGGAAATGGTCGTCAATTTAAACATGCTATATATCAATAAATAAGTGTTCTTTCAAGAGCTTTCCTTTTATGAAAACACATATATATATATATATGGGATATCTACTTTCCCAGAGATCCAGAGGAAAGCTTTGAAAATGCAAGCTCTTACCCGCAGAAATCTAGAAGAAAGCTTTTAACATACAAGGT
This sequence comes from Durusdinium trenchii, assembly GCA_963970005.1. Lineage (NCBI taxonomy): Eukaryota > Dinophyceae > Suessiales > Symbiodiniaceae > Durusdinium > Durusdinium trenchii. Next base: position 44,149 of record CAXAMN010025384.1, on the reverse strand, counting down.
TTCTATATAGTTGTTTAAATATAAAAATGATTATCTGCAGAGATCTATAGAGAATATGTTATAACATAAATGCGTCTATATAAAATCGTTCCAAATCTAAACATAGTTATAAGCAGAGATCTAGAGGACAAATGTTAAAATAAACACTTTTATGGCCTGCTTCTTTCCTAATTATCTTGTTCAAAACCATCTGAATGACTGATTGCTGCTTCCAACACAATAAAATGACCCTGACTCAGAAATACATAATATATTTGTTCATATAGAGAGAGCAGGAATAGATTAAATTATATGCTTGTTTATATGGAGAGGGGCTGCCACTGAAGCATTTACCTAAAATTTTTGAAAAAACAAAACCCAGGCCCCATGACCACCCGCTCTCAAAAAGAAAGCAGGGAGAACTGCACTCTATGAGCCGTGATTCACAGACAGCCGTGTTTCTCTACCCGTGGCAAAGGCCTCCATGCAAAAAAGAATTCAGGGACCGATGTTCAACATCTTCAACAGACTTCACAGACCCAAGTCATGGAGTCCATGTTCTACCTCCTGTTAAGGGAACCACCACACCACCCCACCACACCGAGCCCCGCGGCCTCCCCAAAACACGGTTCGGTTCCGCCCACCGCGCCACCGCGCCACCCGTCGCATGTCGGTGCCCAGGGGGGCCGTGTGTCGTCGACCCAGGACGAGGCGGACCGTCTTCTCCAGCGGCGGCAGATCCGCCGAACCGGTCCTCGCGTCGCCGTGCCGACAGAAAGACGAAGCGGTCGGAGGCGGAACGGCTTTCGTGCAAAGACTGCATCCAAACATGCCTACCATCGCCAGTATGGGAAGCTATCGCACTGGATATAGTGGTCTGATCAGCTCACAGATTTGAGGTGATTTGAGGTCATGCCCCCAGCCCCCCTGTCATGGCCAAAGACTGAAGAAGAGTCAGCTGCAAAGAAACATGACACCAGTAGCCTGCGACGGTTGGAAAATGGTTCGAGATCAATGCCCTCAACACAAATATGGTATCAAGAAATGGAATAGCGGGTGAAGCAGATTTCTGGCCATGATGCCATGGAATAGAACTTCATGCAGTTGCATCACCACTTCCACTAGTCTACCACTCCAGACACCACTTCCACAAGTAGTCAGTTCTAGTAGTGAAACTTCTTCCCGCCCTTCCACATCCTTCCACCTTGGATCCATCCACCTTCTTCCTCACCCATCCGAGACGCGCTGGTCACACGCCCCGCGTCTTGTCTGGTGCCTCGCCAAGGTTTGTATACCTTGGAGCTTCTCATGCAACTGCCGAGCCTCCTGGCGACAGAGTATACCGGGAACAATTGGGGGATCGGGTGACCTGGGGATCGGCGGTGCCGAGGTCGATGAGTATTCGTTGGGTTCCAAATGAGTGTTCAGCTACTTGCACCTAGGATGTATTTCGATCAGGTATCCAGAAGTGTCTCAAATTGTAGGCTCTTTTCCACCCCAGAGTATACCCGGGTTGCCCCAACCACCTAGCTGCTTCAGCAAGTCACTAGGCCCTGGTCACCATGATGGGCCGTCTCAAGGGCCCAGCCCAAAACCCCACAGCCCAAAGGGGCCCAAAGGAGTGATTTGCTGGGACCCGGGCACTGCACTGACTGTTCGGAACGAGCACCAAGCGGCACGCTGCGTTCAAAGAAATTCTACAAACACTCGTTTAGTAGCAGCTACTAGTAGCGTCCTTGCTCCTAGTAGCAATGCCAGGAGCTACTAGTAGCTTCTTGCTCCTAGCAGGTCTGAGTCTGAGACTTTGTTGCCACAAAGTCCAAAGAAACGCGCCACATCAAACGAGGCCCGTGATCCAACGCCCCTAAGAAAAATCTAGAGGTAAAATGAGATAAATCCACCCACACCGCTTGTCGGTGCAGGGCGTGCTATTGGGGCACTTGCCGTCGAGCTCTGCATTCTAGCAAAAACATCCTATGCATATAGCTCCCCTAGGAGCGCGTGCGCACTGGGGAGAGCGCTTTGAGGTACATTGTTGGATGATTTTTCGTTACGTGCTTGCAGGGCCACTGGGGAGAGCGTTTGGAGGAGTGTTTGTATTTTGGGGTGGTTGCTGCGTTGATTCTTGCTCGGCTGCAGGGCCACTGGGGACAGCGTTGTGGAGGTGTACTTTTGGATGGCTTTTGGCAATGCCGAAGTTGTATCACCATTATGGGCCCTAAGGTAGATGAAGTTGGCCCCAAGATGGCTAACACAGCCAACCTGGCACCTAGATGGCTGCACCTGTCCCCCATTTGGAGCCAAAAACGTCCTTTATTACAAACCTCCTTCACTTCTGACTTAGGAATCACAAACCTCCTTTATTACAGCATCACCCCGTGAAGCTCCATTTCACTAACTTCGGATGTTCATGCGCGGTGTGGGCGGCTGTCGACGCGAAGCGTCTCGCCAGCCGACCAGCCCTGCCGGACAGCGGAAGCTTCGCCCTTCGGTCGGAGCGATGCCCTGTCACTAGTAGCTTCTTGTTCCTAGTAGCGATGCCAGGAGCCCCTAGTAGCGTCCTTGCTCCCAGTAGTAAGGCCAGGAGCCCCTAGTAGCTTCTTGTCACTAGTAGCTTCTTGTTCCTAGTAGCGATGCCCTTTGTTCCTAGTAGCGACCGGAATTCGTCCTTAGACTGCTCCATGCTCAGGCAGTGCTGAACCATCTCTGTCAAGTGCTGCAACCTGAGTGAACTGACTGGACCAGTGAAAACACATCAGAGCGATAAAAAGAATTGCATAAAGGGGCATCTCAGAATCCTTGGGTTTGGGGCTCTTGAATCTTTGGTTAGACCATTGATTCAGCGCTCTTCGGAAGAATGGGAGAACATTGCGTTCCTTTGCACACATGCTTTGCTTCATCCATCAAATCTAGGTGTTCCAGCAGGAGAGATTGAAGATCTCCATTTGCCCCGAGCAGCTGAAAATTGGTGTTAAGTACCTGCAATCAATCGCCGCGATCTTAGTGGAAGGTCTGGGGTTAGCTAAGCAGCTGGAGCAGTGTTGGGACACTTGAACAGGGTTGAACTATTGCCTTAAATTCAGTGTGTGTATATATGTATGTATATGTATATATGTATATCTATATATGTGTGTGTGTAAATTATATGCATAGATGAAACATTACATAACTTGTCTGCCAATGACGCTGCTTGAAGAATCAGAACATCCTTCGCTTCCTCTAGCGGTGAAACGAGGCTCCAAAACCAATGCATAGATGCACGAACCACTGTTCCCCCTCAAGCAAACACTGGTAGATTCTGTAGGAACCGCCATGGTTTTCACGAATCGATGGCACCTGCGGGGTTCACGATCCCTCAAGACAGATCCACAGCTCGGGTGGCTCCAGCTGGTCGTGTCTCTCACGTGTCGGGTCTCGGGGACGTTCCTCACCCGGTTCATCCGCCTCTTGCACATCCTGCCTGGCCGGTGTCGTGACACGGGTTCTGAGGCCGTAAAACAGCAGCCAAAAAAGCTCGTTAGAAACAAATGCACATCTGCGAAGACACTCCAAGTGTTTGGTTCTTGACATCCCTTCTTCAAAACAGCCTGAACTGCCAAGAAATCCTGTGATGCACATTCTCCAAAGTTCAGCCAAGCAACCCATCAGCAAAGCTCAGGCTGATCTTGAGGTCTAGCGGCGGCAGCAGGCCTCGCCCACTCGCCACGAGAAAGCTGGAAACAACAATTCGCTCATTGTTCACTCTAGAAAAGTGTGCATCCTCGACTCATCGAAAGGCTTTGGGTAAAGTCTAGTCCAGAAGATGATCACCAGTGTCAAAAGGTCTTGTACTTTGACCCTATGGAGCCATCTCTTGTCCTCGCCGAAGACAGATACACCCAAACCCACCCAAAACTGCCTGCCTCCAGCCTTCATGGCGCCGACCGACTCTAGACCCGGCAATCGAACCGGAGGCCCCGATGACGAGGAGGTTTCTTTTGATTTTTTGACACGCTTGCATACCTCCAGAAGGTTGGTGATACCAGCGGCATCTTAGCAACTGTAGGAGGATGTCTACCCGTCTACCTCTTGGTGTTACATTTTACTTTGAGAGGTGATTCCTCTTCTTTTTCCTGAATGAAATTGAAACCATTGAATAACTCTCATAAGTGTTGGTTGTTTCTGTCTTAGCATTCCTTGAGCATATCTTCTCAAGCCAACTACTGGCTGTAGGTGCCAGCGAGGTCTTTCGAGCCAAAAGGGAGCGATGTCAAAAGCTGTTTGACCCTATCTGGCAGGTTTGCATTCCAAGCCATTTTCTGAGCAGTGTGACTCACTCTTTCTGAACAAGTGTGTGGAACCACTATACAAGCAGAACACTTCGGCCCCTGGAAGACCATTGCTTCCATGTTTGTTGGAGGGAGGGCAATCCAATTCAACAAACCAGGCTGACCGGCAACAATCCACCAGCTGAGGTGAATCTTGATTGTGACAGGGAGCATCTTGATCAAACCCCGCATCTTGATCAGGCTCGGAACATGTTGAATTTCTGGGAACCTTACAATCCTAGGCACCCCAAACGCGTCAAATTGTTTGGAAACAGGTTGGAACAGGCGTTGGGACCTCCGCCTTACTAAGCACAACAAAAACCCAATGGCATGAATGGATGCAATCGACAAAGATCCCTGGACCAACTGTCTCCAAGGCTCTCTTCTGAGATTCGCATGATGCCACCACCTCCAAAGCAGATCATGGCTGGCGTGGGTCTCACAGAATATATGACCTCAATTCGTAACCAGTATGTATGACAATGTATGACCTCATCAATATCTGACCTCACCAGTTTGAATCAGTATGACCTCATTTGTATCACCTCATCAGTGTGTCTCTCCCTTGGCTCATTCGTGTGTGGACCTGTGGCACCGACGACGAGGAACCGAGCCCGTCGCTCTTGGAATCATCCACCGACGATTCGCCACTTCAGAGCCCCAGATCCATCGCCCCAAACGAAAACAAGCAGAGGACATGAACAAATGGTTCAAGTAAGGGAAACAAGTGGCAGAAACGCCGATGTCTGTCTTTTTCGTGGCCGCCAAACGCACGAAAATCGGAAAGTAATGGTCACACATGGCCGAAGTCATGGGGGATATGGTCAATATTCAAGGTCTGCGAAGTGAAAGATTTGAGGACCCCAATCAACAGAGACATGGAGGATGCGAATCTCTCACACCTGTAGTGACAGAATAAATCCATCTTCACCTACTTGACCTCTAAAACCTCTTTCCAAGACTGTATATAGATGTATCTTGAAAGATGAAGCAGCTATACTTGCCCAAAACTTCTCCAAAAGAACTGACCAGATCTGCCTTCTCAGTCGACCAAGCAAATCCCAGCGAAATCCGAAAACCCCAAACCCAAACCAAAAACACCGACCTGTATACGTCAGCAGGCCCATACCCACCGAGAGAATCAATGCGATGATCTCAGCTCCATGTCGGAAGGCAGAAACCATGCACCAGCGAATGAATCTTCCGGTGTCGACTCTCCTGCTTTATGCATGGAATATTGGAAGACTGGAATATGCGTTCATGGAATAATTCATGGAAGATGGGAAGACTGCGGGCATGGAAATATCCTGAAGTAGTGGGTTGGTTGAGACTGGAGGTCACAGGTTTTGGACGACCTGTTTGCAAACCCTACAAATACATTGCCACAACAATACCCCTAGTGGCAACTGGTCAAATCCTGTTTAATTATGTATCTATTCCATGTTATTCTTTGCCGGGGCTCTAGCATGCTCTAGCTTCGCGATGGTTCAAAACACCCAAGCACCCTGTGTACCATCCGAAGAGTGAACAAACCAGTTGCTTTAGTTAAGGGATCTTCATCTACCATTGCTTTCGAAGTGTTGCAGTGGGTCACCACCGCCATGCCCAGTCCATCCGCCAAACCGAGGACTCCAGGGCCACCGGGCCCAAAGCATCATGCACCATGCGGCCGACCAGCTGAAGATGCCCTCCACCAGTCCCTCCGCATCACGGTCGTCTCGACGCGTCGTCCGGACGGCCACGCTCCGCAATCAGCAGCAGCCGTGGGTGCGCGGCTCCACAGGTCGTTGCCCGTGTGGATCTTTGCTTTGGTTCTTACCCTCTGGGCATTCATGGTCGCTGGTGAAGAGAGTGCGAAGCGCTCGCGCGATCTCCCAAACAGGGGGCAAGGAAGAAGAAATGGAGTTCATTCCCAAAACTCTTGAGCTTTTGAGCGAGTTCCCACATCCATCCACTGTCTCAATCTGTTGGATTCCAGCATACTCTTGACAACAAATCCGCACCAACCGGCAGCTTTCTGCAATGCAGAAACACTCTATTCCAACGGCCGGGCCGACATGTGAGAGACTCTTGGCTTGTGTCAAACCAAACTGTATTCAGCGTGAAGTGTCTGGGAAAGACTAGGAGGTTTTCCGAATGACCCCGTCAGATGCGACCCAAGCCCCAATATTAGATAACTTCGGTCATGGGTTGTCTCCTGGTGACTCTCGGTGTGTGTGGCCCCTTGCCCACAGCTCCATCCGATTGCGATCCCATTGGTCCATTCGACTTCCAAATCCGTCTGTGAAGGTTCCAACCCCTCGCTTCCCTTCACCTCGAACCTTCAGCCTTTAGCCCTTTGGCCGTTGGGTTTCAACCCAGCTGCTTTCCCCCACCTCCTCCTCACCCTTCTGCTCCATGAGGAGCTCTCATGAGGACGCCAGGCCGAATAAAGGCCCCTGCACCACGCAGCTTGCACTCGAAAACCGGAACAAGTCGTGCAATGCGAAACGATGAACCCAGGGCGGCCGAAGGCAGCGAATTCGTTGGACTCGAAGACTGAACGCACTCAACTGACTTAACTTCTGATCAGTGCAAAAATACATGTAACATCATGCAAGCAATGCTCATGTTCTCTGGCATTCTCCCAAATGTAGGGGAGTGGTCAATAGTCAACATCCCGGCAACAACAAGTAAAAGACCGTTCGGGTGTCCTAGCTGTGCCTGATTTGGGACGGACACAGAGCAATCCATCACTCCGTCTACCACTGAACCTAGGGGTTGCTTCAAAAAAGGAATTCTTTTCTCGCGCCTTAAAGCACGCCATCCGGCCTTTCCATTTGAGCAGGACAGCGGCACTCTAGAAACGCCCTTTCTGCCCGAGGGCGGCAAGGTTGTTGGTGTGCAACCTTTCATGGTGGTAGTTGTTTGAAGCGAGCTTTTTCTCTGAAACCACAATGTCGCAATGCAGCTCTTTGCCTGCAACACTGGTCACTATGAACCTGCAGCGGACAGCTCTTGTTGGGTTGGTCCATCTTCATGTACAATAAATATGTGTGGTTTCTTTGAAAAACGAAAAAACATATCTGTCTCCTGTTAACAGGATCAGTGGTATTTTGCTTTTGACTCAGATGGAACAAAAACTGCTGCATGATACTTCGGGTGTAGCGGCGTAGCGGCTACAGTAACTGCACCCGAACTGCTTCCAAGGAGGTCTCTTTGCCTAAGTGATGAGTGCCAAAACCACCTTATACATGCTGAGCCAGAAATGCTTGGCGGCTGAACCAATCTGAAAACTAGGTACACCCCAAAACCCGGTGGATACACTCCGAGACTTGCTAGTCAGGGAGGTCCGAGACTTGTCTTGAGACACTCAGTGACTATTGTAATCTGAAAGCAACACCTCGTGAGCCACATGTTTCCTTTGTTGGTGAAGGATGCTAATCACTGCTAATTCACTGCCCAACGCGGGCTGTAAGCAGGCATAGACCTGGGGTCCATGGATGCCCTTCATCTGCAACACTTTGGCATTGGAAAGTCCGCCAAAAAGTGTTAACTTCCCAAAAGTCAGCGATGAAATTGAATTCCACTGCCACCGACCCAGGTGGCTGACACTTTGCTTTGGAAAAAGCCGAAGGTGTGGGTGGACCAAACACAGACTCATCCAAACAGGTTGCTCACAGTTGTCCCGTTTTCTTTGCTGAAGAAGCGAATGATAAGCGTGCCACGTACTTGAAGAAGCGAACATAGGCTGTCCGAGAATGAGGGAATCCCTGGGATGTCAATGCGTGTTCAATGGATGTTCCTCTGTTTGGTGGTATTTTCCTGGTGTTGCCCAAAAGAACGGGCATGGCCAAAAACACCCGGCCAATCAAGTCAGCTCCAATCTTTTACTCGACGCCGAGCATCAAAGCGGAGACTCCTGCGCAAAGGAGCTTGAAATCCGGACATGGACGCAAACGGCCAGGTTGCATGCTCCATTTGCAGTTCTGCCATAGTTTGTGACGAAACCGACATCAAGAAAAGAATGCAAAAATGTGGTCGCATATGGAAAAAAACGTTTCCACACCGGATATCCTTGGCAAGAACCGGCATCATCCTGCCAAGAACAACCAGTAACTGTATGTAACTACAGTAACTAGTATTTATAAAAAAGTGTAGTCATATACGCCTCCCAAGCTGGTCCGAGCACCGCTCCTCCGCGCCGCCTGCCGACGGCCTGCGTCGCGGCCGCCGGGCCGGATCGATGCCTCGGAGGCTCCGGGCCCGGCATCCGAGGCAGTCCGGACGCCATCGGAGCTTGGGGCGTTCCCCCAAACCGGAAAGCAATTCACGCCAAAAAACAAGCGGTTTGAAGCAATCCATGATGTCGGTGGGGTTCCCCCCACAATCCAAGACCAAGCAATACCTCTTGTTGAAGCAAGCCAACTAAAACGACCGGTAGTAGTCTCAACGGGTCCAGCGCACCATCCGTTTTTAAGCCAAACCAACCTGCTTTGACGCGCGCAAAGCCATCTGTTCACCTCTGTGTTCAAAATTCCGACATCCCTATGGTGCAAGGTACAGGCGAGGAATTGGCGCTGGTCTGGTCCGATTTCCACGTGTATCATATCGACCTCCTTGCCCACCCAGCTGTTCAAACTCATCCGGTGAGAGTAGGGGATGTGGAGTTGTCGGCGTGTCAAGTCCCATCGCATATGGCAGAAATCACCTTTAAAAGCCACCGGGTGCTGCCAAAGTCGAGCAAAAAATGTCCGCAATGGTCAGCGTTCTGCAAAATCCAATACCTCTGAGACGGTCCCTGGGTCACAACCGGGAGTACTGTCAGGTCTCCAGTCACCCGTCCCGAGTGCCAAACCCGCCCAGGTTGAAGGGCACGAACCACCTGTCCAGATAGCGGACAAAAGGTCGACTGGTTTCGCTTACAATGGCTTTCAGCTTTCCATGTTTTGATCAGCTCAGGCCGCTCTATTTCACACCGGGCCAGGACGTCAAGCGATTCTAGGGTGTAGAGGTCTTGGCCTTGACAGGTGCATCGACCCAGAGCCAAACCGAGTCGAATTTAATGACCGTGTCCTTTTGCACGAGCTCGGGTGGTGTCCTCAAATTGCAAGTTGACTTGTCTGGTTGTGCGTAGCACGTAATGGGCTGCTCTGCATTCGCTTTGTTGTAGTGGAACGCATAGTGCTTGATTGTACCCACAGTGTCATACTTGGCTTCATTGAAGCATTCATAGGGACTCTTGGCCATCTTCTTTGTGTCTATCATCTTCTTGCAACTCATCTTCTTTGGCACGTGAGAGTAAAGCCAGCCTTCCTGCTTGGCGCAAACACTTATGCGCAACTCCAGCATGTCATCAGTGCATGTTTCCATCTCCTTGGGGATACAGCTGGTAGGTGTATCCTGCATCTGTATCAGAGAAGCTCTCTTGAGTTTCCTTTCTTTGAACCAGTCTTCCTGGAGGGCCTTCTTCCGGATGTTGGGCTGAAGCTGCAGGAGCTGCTCGGTCACTTCTTTCCCAGCCTCCGGCTTTGGCTGCAGCCAGGTGTAGTTCCGGCCCATCTCGGAGTCGACGCCTTTTTGGGTCCACAGAAGTTGCAAGTCTTGGCCAACATAGGCCCCGGCCACATCTTTGCCCTCCTGGCTCAGGTCGTTTTTGGAGGCCAAGTCTGCATCGTGCGTGCTCAGCACCGAGTTGCACATCTCTTCGCGGCTGGAATTCTTCAAGACCTGAGGAAGGCTACGTATACCGTATACACAGCAACATCTTTCGGTTCTAAGAAAGCATTTCTTTGCTTCATGAGTTTAGTGGCCTCTCGCCTGCAACAAGGGCTTTTGAAGTGTAATCAAGCACGTCACTTAACCAAAGTAGCAAATCTAATTTGTTGCCCAACAAAATTCATCGGACTGAAAAAGCACTTGAAGAATGCGTTTCGCTGTGCTTGGAGTCCACTGAGATGCTGACGTTGTATTCTGTACAGCACTCAGCCTGCCAATCGGCCTTCTGCTGCTCGTCGAAGAAAGGCCAGGAGATGCAGCTGCGACCGTTCCACCCACAGGACCGGCCGCAGCATCCGAAGATCTCCGCTTCGACCTTCTTCACCACGCGGGCCGCACACGTCTCACTGATGGGTATGGCCCGATGAGACATGTCCCTCTGTATCACATGCATTTTCTCCTTCGTCTTATTCACGAGCTCTTGGCATTCGTCGTGGCACACACGGGTCAAATGCCAAGCGGCGGTCTTCGGAGCCTTTCGAAGCAACGCGTCTAGGCGACCATAGGCACCAGCCGCCCTGCGATTCGAGAGCTGCTCCTCGCACACAGACAGTGGGGGGACGTTGTGTTTGGAACCCTTCCTGGCCGCTGCTTCGCAGAACGCCAGGGCGGCCGTCTCCACGGGGCTCTTGATGCTCTTTGCGTAGTCATCGGGATCCTGGCATCCGCATCCAGCAGCATTGCCCTCAGCGGAGAAGAATTCTTGGCCAGGCCTGGAGCATTCAAGGCTCGCAACCTCCCTGAAAACGCAGCGGCAAAGAACTTTTGCGGTCAGTGAGTCGGTGCCATGTGGCTCGGCTCCAAAGTCCTCGCAAGGATCTGTCTGGTCACAGCGGCATTCAGAGGCATCAGACAGGCTGAAGCTTTTGGTGAGAGGCTTCTCACAGTGATTATTTGTTGCTAGTCCTTCATGGCACTGACACCAAGAGCCTTCTTTCTTGGCATGAAACTGTTCGCAAGGATCTTCACAGCGACACAAACCATTGCGAATTTCTGTGAGGTCAAAGGCTTCCGCCAAAGGCTTCTGGCAGTGTGAGTTTGTCACAAACCTTCCCTTGCAAAGGCACCTGGTGCCTTTCTTTCGGCCTCTAAAGTTTTTGCAAGGATCTCGTTGCGCCACAAAGGCCTCCTGACTCACAAGTTCAAGGCGCGGGCGGGCGGCCTTCACCACAAGTAGCAAAAGAAGAAGAAGACTTGCCAAACAACGAAAAGCGCACATGGCGCGGGATGGATGGAAACATTGTGAGTATTGCCGCAGTCAATATGTGGCTCGTGCCGAAAGAAGTGAACAAGCAGTAGTGGAGGTGGTGGACAACTGCTTCCACTACTGGCTCAGCAGAGCGCTCAAGTTGAAACAAAAGCAGAAACGTGCTCTATGTCCACGAGAAATCAACGTGAATCCTTTCTTTACGTCTGAAATCTGGCAGCAACTCCTTCCACCTCTGTCACAAAGCAACATCCAGGCAGCCCACCTGCTCGTGCGTTCAGGACGCAAGTCACGATGGTCTCGAATGAGAGCCTGAGCAGACTAGTGTTAAAGGTCTCCTTAACCAAGTTTCAATACTATACTGATATGCAAAAACACCCATAAAGAATGACCAACGTCACTCTCGGAGAGGTGCTCAGTGCATTTCTTGTGGCTTGACAACTTGACGGCTTGGCAAATGCGCCAAACTCAACAAACGTAGAAACAAGTCCAACTGATTGGGGACATTCTGAACATTCCTACGCATTCCATATAACCCCCGTATTGGCGATGTCTATGATATTCATGGTCTATGACGTTTCCTGGGCATCGAACTTTTTGGATTCCATCAAACGTTTGACAGTTGTGTGAAGCAAGGTCACGAATCATTGTTACTGCAATTAACACTGCGCTACCAAACTTATGAATCATAAAATGACACAAAAGACACGTTGGGCCATTTGGAAACTCCTTTATTCCGACGGCCGCCCCGCCATGTTAGAAACCCCTATTGCTAGCCAGACTATAGGGGCGTAAAGCGTGGAGAACATTGAACAAGCTCTATGCTTGCAGGCTCTTTCAAGGATGACGGAGCCAGCCGGCAAAACAAGTAGCGCGTCCTATATTTGGACGTTTCTTGGATGACCCTGCGCCGGTCGCCTCCGCGCAGATCGCCAAAGCCTTGGCGCCAGACCCGCCCAGCCGAGGAGGGACAAGGGATTGTGCTTGAAGGTCCACAGCTGTGTTTCTGCGCAAAGGCGCGTTGAAGCATGCACCTGCTGTAGACTGAGAGGCTGGCAAGCTGTTACCGTGGTGTATCGAAACTGTAGCCACACGTGTCCTTTGTTGGTTAAGAACGCTAGTCGCTGCTAATCCACGACCAATGCGAGAGATGCAGGCAAAGACCTTCCCTTTTGCGTGGGGTTCATGGGCGCCCTTCATGTGCAACACTTTGGCATTGGGATGAAGCGATGAAAATCCCACTGCCACCGACCCAGGTGGCTGACACTTTGCTTTGGAAAAAGCCGAAGGTGTGGGTGGACCAAGCACCGACTCATCCAAACAGGTTGCTCACAGTTTTCCCGTTTTCTTTGCTGAAGAAGCGAAGAAGCGAACATAGGCTGTCCGAGAATGAGGGGATCCCTGGGATGTCAATGCGTGTTCAATGGATGTTCCTCTGTTTGGTGGTATTTTCATGGAGTTGCCCAAAAGAACGGGCATGGCCAAAAACACCCGGCCAATCAAGTCAGCTCCAATCTTTTACTCGACGCCGAGCATCAAAGCGGAGACTCCTGCGCAAAGGAGCTTGAAATCCGGACATGGACGCAAACGGCCAGGTTGCATGCTCCATTTGCAGTTCTGCCATAGTTTTGTGACGAAACCGACATCAAGAAAAGAATGCAAAAATGTGGTCGCATATGGAAAGAAGAACTGTTTCCACACCGGATATCCTCGGCAAGAACCGGCATCATCCTGCCAAGAACAACCAGTAACTGTATGTAACTACAGTAACTAGTATTTATAAAAAAGTGTAGTCATATACGCCTCCCAAGCTGGTCCGAGCACCGCTCCTCCGCGCCGCCTGCCGACGGCCTGCGTCGCGGCCGCTGGGCCGGATCGATGCCTCGGAGGCTCCGGGCCCGGCGTCCGAGGCAGTCCGGACGCCATCGGAGCTTGGGGCGTTCCCCCAAACCGGAAAGCAATTCACGCCAAAAAACAAGCGGTTTGAAGCAATCCATGATGTCGGTGGGGTTCCCCCCACAATCCAAGACCAAGCAATACCTCTTGTTGAAGCAAGCCAACTAAAACGACCGGTAGTAGTCTCAACGGGTCCAGCGCACCATCCGTTCTAAAGCCAAACCAACCGCTTTGACGTGCGCAAAGCCATCTGTTCACCTCTGTGTTCAAAATTCCGACATCCCCATTGGTGCAAGGTACAGGCCAAGGTACTGGCGCTGGTCTGGTCCGATTTCCACGTGTATCATATCGACCTCCTTGCCACCCAGCTGTTCAAACTCATCCGGTGAGAGTAGGGGATGTGGAGTTGTCGGCGTGTCAAGTCCCATCGCATATGGCAGAAATCACCTTTAAAAGCCACCGGGTGCTGCCAAAGTCGAGCAAAAAATGTCCGCAATGGTCCAATGGTCAGCATTCTGCAAAATCCAATACCTCTGAGACGGTCCCTGGGTCACAAAAGTAAACAAAAAAACATAACCAGGTTATATACTTTCAGGTCCCCACTCACCCGTCCCGAGAGCCAAACCCGCCCAGAGTGCCAAACCCGCCCAGGTTGAAGGGCACGAACCGCCTGTCCAAATAGCGGACAAAAGGTCGACTTGTTTCACTCATATAATTGTTGCAATGGTTTTCAGCTTTCCATGTTTTGATCGGCTCAGGCCGCTCTATTTCACACCGGGCCAGGACGTCAAGCGATTCTAGGGTGTAGAGGTCTTGGCCTTGACAGGTGCATCGACCCAGAGCCAAACCGAGTCGAATTTAATGACCGTGTCCTTTTGCACGAGCTCGGGTGGTGTCCTTAAATTGCAAGTTGACTTGTCTGGTTGTGCGTAGCACGTAATGGGCTGCTCTGCATTCGCTTTGTTGTAGTGGAACGCATAGTGCTTGATTGTACCCACAGTGCCATACTCGACTTCATTGAAGCATTCATAGGGACTCTTGGCCATCTTCTTTGTGTCTATCATCTTCTTGCAACTCATCTTCTTTGGTACGTGAGAGTAAAGCCAGCCTTCCTGCTTGGCGCAAACACTTATGCGCAACTCCAGCATGTCATCAGTGCATGTTTCCATCTCCTTGGGGATACAGCTGGTAGGTGTATCCTGCATCTGTATCAGAGAAGCTCTCTCGAGTTTCCTTTCTTTGAACCAGTCTTCCTGGAGCGCCTTCTTCCGGATGTTGGGCTGAAGCTGCAGGAGCTGCTCGGTCACTTCTTCCCCAGCCTCCGGCTTTGGCTGCAGCCAGGTGTAGTTCCGGCCCATCTCGGAGTCGACACCTTTTTGGGTCCACAGAAGTTGCAAGTCTTGGCCAACATAGGCCGCGGCCACATCTTTGCCCTCCTGGCTCAGGTCGTTTTTGGAGACCAAGTCTGCATCGTGCTTCTTCAGCACTGAGTTGCACATCTCTTCGCGGCTGGAATTCTTCAAGACCTGAGGAAGGCTACGTATACACGGCAACATCTTTGGTTGTCAAATTGCATCTCTTTGCTTGATGAGTTTAGTGACCTCTCGCCTACAACAATTGCTTTTGGAGTGTGATTTTTTTCTTTTGCAAAAAGCACTTGCAAACAAATACGCTTCGTTGTGTTCAGAGTCCACTGAGATGCTGGCATTGTATTCTGTACAGCACTCAGCCTGCCAATCGGCCTTCTGCTGCTCGTCGAAGAAAGGCCAGGAGATGCAGCTGCGACCGTTCCACCCACAGGACCGGCCGCAGCATCCGAAGATCTCCGCCTCGACCTGCTTCACCACGCGGGCCGCACACGTCTCACCGACGGGCTGCACACGTCCCCACTGTCCATTCATATCAGTCTGTATCCGCCACAAATCCTCCTGCGTCTTCTTCACCAACTCTTTGCACTCGTCTCGGCACACACGGCGCAAATGCCAAACGGCGGTCTTCGGAGCCTCTGCAAGCCAGGCGTCCAAGCGCCCGTAGGGACCCGTCGCCTTTCTATTGGAGAGTTGCTCCTCGCACACGGACACCGAGGGGACTGAGTCCTCGTCGCCCACCAGGGCCGCTGCTTCGCAGAAGGCCAACGCGGCCGTCTCCACAGGGCTCTTCACGCTCTTTGCCCACGCCTCCGGTCCCTGGCATCCGCACCCCGCACCGTTGCCCGCAGCGGAGAAGACATGTTGCCCCGGCCTCGAGCACTGGGAGTTGGCTACCATGTTGACAAAACAGTGGCAAAGGACTTCTCCGGTCGCTCGGCCGGTCCTATACTTCTTGGCGTCAAACCTCTCGCAAGGATCGTCTTGCGCCACAAGGGCCGCCTGCCTCATCAGTTCAAGGCTAGGGCGCGCGGCCTTCACCACGGGTACCAAGAGAAGAAGACTTGCCAACCAACGAAAAGCGCACATGGCGCTGGAATGGATCGAAACATCGAGAGAAGATCGCCACAAACAATATGTGGCTCGCGCCGAAAGAAGTGAACGAGCAGTAGTGGAGGTGGTGGCTCCATAGAGCACTTGAGTGCTGAAAAAAAAAGGTACATCATTTGCTAGAGAAACATGTGATTTTCATGATTCCCTTCTTTGCACCTCTGTCACATCAGGTCGGAACCGCCCACCTCACCAGGCAGGATGCCCCACAAAAGAGCCTTAGCAGACTAAGAAGCACTGACCGTTGCAGTGACCTGTCCACTTTGAAACTTTGATGTTGAAAGTCTCCTAGTCTCCTTAACCACGTGTGTTTTCGCGCTGGTGAATTCTGACACGCAGAGAAACCTACGAAGAAAGAAATAAACCAAAACCAACCCACACTCCGAGAGGTGTATTCATGCACCTCTCGGGGAGTGGAAGGGACTAGCCACTGTGCCAGACACAAAGAAAACAAAAGGCACCGGCGTAGCATCTTCAAAATAAGAAGCCTGGAATTCACATCACCCCGTCCTGTTCCCTCTGAGACATGCAGTCACCTGGTACAGAATTGAACATGTCGAACTCATATGAAGTGATCAGCAAATGCCAGAGACTTGTGCAAAACCTTGACCCTGACCCCCCAAAGAAATCCAAAGAACACTTAAGCAAACCAACCCGCGAGATGGAAAACTGCAACTCGGTTGCTCCCTGATTGCAGAACTCCCGAGGCTGCCAGTGAGTCTGCGTTTCTGGGTGATTGGGAATGGGTGTGTCATTTGGCTAGATTGCTCTCTCTTCTTCCCTGACCCTCTACAATCTTGGAAAACTTGTTGGTCTAGTTTTGCCACAGCCAACATCTTCACACCAACCCCCCCCGCCAAAAAGGACAAGACAGGACAGCAGCTACGACTTCCCACAGGGACCCCACCGCTTTTGTCAGCATCATCCCCCGTAGAGGCTTGAAGCCTCAGATGAGGTGAAGCAAGCAGCCCACGATTCATGTCTGAGAATTTGGAGTAACTTGAAGGGGTCAAAGTTGCTTGATAATCCCAATCCCTTGGGTAGATATGCATTTTGAGACCTTTGATGACCTTTGGAATAGTTTGTGGAAGACCACACAGAGGCCACGTGGTGATGAGCCGACGAGTTTTTGGAATTTTCTTGGGGCACTTCGAACCCCCATAGCCGGTCGCTGCCGTGCACAAAGACTGAAAGCTGGGTTCCCACAAGTCAACAGCCCAACCAATTGGTTCTTCATTCCAGCCATCCCAAGCCCCTGGTGGCCGGCAGGAAACGAAGAGTCTCACTTGGCTGGTACACTTCTGGTCTGAGGGTCAGAGTTCAATCCGATGAACTC
The DNA here is from genome assembly GCA_963970005.1 of Durusdinium trenchii. Lineage (NCBI taxonomy): Eukaryota > Dinophyceae > Suessiales > Symbiodiniaceae > Durusdinium > Durusdinium trenchii. The sequence continues at coordinate 27,190 of CAXAMN010025384.1, read as the reverse complement.
CGTCCGTCGGGTGAAAATCGACAGCCGGGCTTCCCACTCGCACCCGTCCACCAAAAGAGCTCTGAGCGGGTGTCCATGTTCTCCTTCTGAGGCCTGCCCTGCAAAACTGCGGGATGTCACACAGTCAACGAGCTGCACATGCTTTCTAGCAAAGAACAAACGTCATGGTCGAGGTGTCACACTTCCCTACGACAGGATTGACGATTCTCTGTTTACCCATGCCAGGTCGGAACCCTTTTTTGGCAGAGCACAAGCAACTCTGGACGCCGTTTAGGCACTCTTGGCGCTTTCGGAACTGGACGCATCGATCCAGAACCAAATCCTGTCAAACACAGTGCCCTCCGTGGCCTCCGCCAACGGTGTCTTCGACATGCAACTGGTCTCCCCTGACCATGCGTAGCACTTAATGGGGTTCTCGGTGTCCTCTTTGTCGTAGTGGAAGGCGTAGTACTTGATGTTGTTTGTGCCCACAGTGTCGTACTTGGCCTCAAAGCATTTGTGAGGGCTTGTAGCCGGCTTCATGGTTTTTCTCATGTCCTTGCACTTCAGCTTGCTTGGCACCCGCGTGAAAAGCCAGCCTTCCTGCTTGGCACAAACACTGGTGCGCCATTACTTCATGTCATCAGTGCACCTTTTCATTTCTTCCGGATCGCAGCTGCCGCCTGTGTGCCCAATCTGCATGAAAGAAGCTCTCTCGAGCTTCCTCTCTTCGGACCAGTCTTCCTGGAGCGCCTTCTTCCGGATGTTGGGCTGAAGCTGCAGGAGCTGCTCGGTCACTTCTTCCCCAGCCTTCGGCTTTGGCCGCAGCCAGGGTCGACACCTTTTTGGGTCCACAGAAGTTGCAAGTCTTGGCCAACATAGGCCGCGGCCACATCTTTGCCCTCCTGGCTCAGGTCGTCTTTGGAGGCCAAGTCTGCATCGTGTTTGTTTAGAACCGAGTTGCACATCTTTTCGCGGCTGGAGTTCTTCAAGACCTGATACACAGCAACATCTTTGGTTGTCAAATTGCATCTCTTTGCTTGATGAGTTTAGTGGCCTCCCGGGTCCCGCCTGCAACAAGGGCTTTTGAAGTGTAATCAAGCACTTAACCAAAGTAGCAAATCTATATAATTTGTTGCCCAACGGAATTCATCGGACTGAAAAAGCACTTGCAAACAAATGCGCTTCGTTGCGTTCAGAGTCCACTGAGATGCTGGCATTGTATTCTGTACAGCACTCAGCCTGCCAATCGGCCTTCTGCTGCTCGTCGAAGAAAGGCCAGGAGATGCAGCTGCGACCGTTCCACCCGCAGGACCGGCCGCAGCATCCGAAGATCTCCGCTTCGACCTGCTTCACCACGCGGGCCGCACACGTCTCACCGATGGGTATGGGTGCTCTCCATTGTTTAAAAGCCGCAATGCCCTTCATGTCAGTCTGCATCTGCTTCATTTCCCCCTTGGTCTTGTTCACCAACTCTTCACACTCGTCTCGGCAGACATGGGCCAAATGCCAAGCGGCCGTTTTCGGAGCTTGAAGCAAGGTGTGCAGGCGCCCATAGGCACCAGCTGCCTTGCGATTGGAGAGTTGCTCCTCACACACAGACACCCTGGGAACTTTGTATTCTTCACCCGTCTTGGTCGCTGCTTCGCAGAATGCCAGCGCGGCCGTCTCCACCGGGCTCTTCACACGCTTTGCCCACCTTGCCTTCTCCCAGCATTGGCACCCCTTGGCATTGCCCACACGGCCGGAAGACACGTTGCCCCGGCCTCGAACGGAGTTCGCAACCTTTCTCCCCTGCAAACAAGAGCAAAGGACTTCGGTCGCTGGGTCGGGCCGCAAGAGTTTGGCTTCAAAGCGCGAGCAAGGGCGGCTTCGAAGCTCCTTGTGCCGCGAGGGCCTCTTGCCTCAAAACCTCAAGGCCCGGACGAGCGGCCTTCGTAGCAAAAGCAGAAGACTTGCCAACCAACGAAAAGCGCACATGGCGCGGGAATGGATGGACACATTGTGAATATTGCCACAACTCAGGTGTCTCTTGCCAAAAGTTGGGCACGCAGCAGTGCAAAGCACACACACAAGCAAACAAAAACAAACTCGCGCGTAACTTTAATGTTTCCTTGTTTGGGTCAGAAGTCTGGCAGCAACTCCTTCCACGTCTGTCACATCAGGGTCGAAACACATAAAACTGGAATCCAAGCCCACCTGGCCAGGCAGAATGCAAGTCATGGTGCTCTCGAATGAGAGCCTCAGCAGACTCCCAAACACAGCAATGACCTTTTCTGGGACTGGAAACTTCAATGTGAGGGTCTCTTTGATTAAGTTTGGGTATTCTGCTTTGTGCTGGGGTATGCCACAGCCAATATGTGGCTCACGCTGAAAGAAAGTGGACGAGCAGTAGTGAAGGTGGACAACTGCTTCCACTACTGCGCAGCAAAGCACACGAGCTGAAAAAAAAACAAAAACTTGCGGTATTTCCCAGAGAAACACGTAGCAGCAACTCCTTCCACCTCTGTCACATCAGTCCAAGGCATCCCACCTCACCGGGCAGGATGCCCATCAAGATGGCCTTGAATGAGGGCCTCAGCAGACTTTAATGTTGAAGGTCTCCTAGTCTCCTTAACCAAGAGTGTTTCCGTGTTGGGGGATGCTGAGATCACAGAAACTTATGAAGAAAGCAACAATAAACAACCCACACTCCGAGAGGTGTTGAATGGAGTTATCCCGTCCTGTTCCCTCTGAGACACGCAGTCAAATGACACAGATTTGAAAATTTCGAGCTGATATGAAGTGATCAACCAATGCCAAGCGCACAACTCAACTTCCCCAGCGCGGTGCCTGCCACTCCTCAGAGCAACAAAGCAATGTCAAGCAGATGAGAACACCCACAACATCCATCTGAGGCCTTGAAGAGACTTGCGAGGTCTTGGAGGACTTGAAGATTATTCCATGAGGCCTTGAACAGACTTGCGCAAAACTTTGACCCTGCCTCAAAACAATAAAGCACAGTAAGCACAGAAGCGAACCAATCCGCGAGAGCAAACACCCAAGGCTGCTGAAGTAGACAAAAAATAACGCTACTCCGTTCCTCTCGAGTCAGGTTTCAAAACTCTTGGGGCTGCTATTAGCTATTAGAACGAATGTGAAGTGGGGCAAGCCCCCAGCTCCCATGCTTAGCCTTCAGCTGCCCGAGTCGCTCTTTGTGAATCAGCTTTCTATCAGGCCCTGGCACAGTTATGGTCTCTTTCACGCCTCACATAAGATGTGCCCTCAGTGACTGCAAACTTGTCAGTTTCTAGCATCACAAGCTTGGTGAACCATACTTAATCTTCAAAGAATTTGGCAGACTGAAAAACGGAATAGAACTTCATTGTTCTGTATCACAGGGCCAAGGGTCCTGATGCTGTTGCACTGAGCAACGCATTCAACTAACATCTCTCTCTCTCTATCTCTCTGAGCTTCAGAAAGACATGAATCAACTCTTCCAAGATTGCAGAGAGAGCAGGCTTAAGATAATCAACCCAGGCCAGCGAAAGCCTTGAGAAAATTTAAGAACTCAATGATCACATCTTTCTCCCAAAACCAGGGTGACCTGAACTCGCGATCAAGAATTTCGGAGTGTGTTGCGAGCACTTCCCCCTGAAGGCCGGGGTAAAGCAGCAGGAGGTCCAGCAGAAAACGTATTGCCTTTGGGTCTGCCCACAACTGGCTAAGTTGGCAGATCCTTTTCTTGACCCATCACAATCAATTGATATTTTTCATGTGCTCAACAGTAGTCAAAAGTTGTGTAAGTTGCGAATTCCAACCGCAAATTGCACAAGCAAGCTCAAGAAAGAATTTGGTATCACCTCGGCAAGAAAATCACTCTCCTGCTTAACAAAACGGCTCAAGACGTGATCTACGCTCTGAGTGAAGGAGGCATTCCCCCTCTTACATGGCGTGGAACATTAAACCAAGGTGGACATCGAGACGGCAAAAGCAAGCCACTGGGTCGGCTGAAGGTCCAATACCTCTTGCCCCAAACGCCTACAACAAACCAACTCCGAAAACAACCAGTAGAACTCTTCAACAGCTCCAGCAAAGCCACCTGTCCCGAGTGCCTGTCTCCAGCCCCGTTTGAAGCGCACGGACCACCTGTCCCAAGCGCATGGTCGGTCAAGCAGACGCTACGAAACAACAACAAACATGGCAAAAAAAAGGCACAAATGACGTGTCACATCTGTTATATAAAAAGACTGCAAGTCTCACGGTTCCATGACTTGCAAACTTTGCCGCCATCACATCGAACAAAGCACGGCAATGATGGGTTCCAAGCAGGCCACACCGAAGCCACACCCATCAATAGTGTACATATAAGTATATGACTTGTCATACCTATTGTCCATGTCCAAGCTGGCAGCCCGAGATTGTTTTCTTCAGGAGCCTGAAAGACCTCAAACGTTTCCGAACGCCGTTTTGGCATCGGCAGCACTGGATGCATCAATCCAGAACCAAATCCGGTCGAATTCCATCTCCTGGGCCTGTTGGAGGGAGCGTGGCTTCTGGTTGCATGGTGTCTTCTCTGCTGCGGCATAGCACCAAATCGGATGTTGCCCTGCGGCTGCATCAGACAAGTCCACCTTCTTGTACTGAAACAAGAAGTGTCGGATGGTGCCCACATCACCGTACTGCGTCTTCTCCAAGCATTCGTAGGGGCTCTTGGCCATCCTCTTGTTTTTCGTCATCATTCTGCACGTTTTTTTTACATGGGTATACTGCCACCCTTGCTGCTTTGCACAGGCGCGCGTGCGCCACTTCTGCATGTCACCCGTGCACGTTTCCATGACCTTGGGATCGCAGCTGGCACCTGTGTCTCGCATCTGCATGAGCGAAGCTGACTCCATTTTCTTCTCCTTAAACCAGCCTTCGTTGAGCGCCTTCTTTCGGATGTTGGGCTGAAGCTGTAGGAGCTGGTCAGTCACTTCCTTCCCAGCCTCCGGCTTTGGCTGCAGCCAGGTGTAGTTCCGGCCCATCTCGGAGTCGACACCTTTTTGGGTCCAGAGAAGTTGGAAGTCTTGGCCAAGATAGGCCGCGGCCACATCTTTGCCCTCCTGGCTGAGGTCGTTTTTGGAGGCCAAGTCTGCATCGTGCGTGCTCAGCACCGAGTTGCACATCTCTTCCCGGCTGGAGTTCTTCAAGACCTGAGGAAAAAGCTATATAAACAGCAACATCGTCGGTTCAAAAACCAGCAGCCCCTCTTGGCTTCATGAGTTTAGTGGCCTCTCCTCTGCAGCAAGTGCGTTTGAAGTGTGATCAGGCACCTAACCAAAGTACCAGATCCAGATTGTTATCCATCCGGTTCTTTTGGGAGAAAAATGTCTTTGGGAAAAAGGGCACCTACAAGAACATGCATTTCGTTGTTTTTGGAGTCCACTGAGGCGCTGGCATTATATTCAGTGCAGCACTCAGCCAGCCAATCAGCCTTTTGCTGCTCATCGAAGAATGGCCACGAAATGCAGCCGCGGCCGTTCCAACCACAGGAACGGCCGCAACAACCGAAAACCTCTGCTTCGACCTTCTTCACCACCCGAGCAGCACACGTCTCCCCGACAGGTCTGGCTCCTGGGGTGATGTCCCTCAGGATCCATTTTAATTGTTCCTTCGTTTCGTTCACCAGCTCTTCGCATTCATCGTGGCAAACACGGGTCAAATGCCACGCGGCGGTCTTTGGAGCCTGTTGAAGCAACACAGCCAAGCGGCCGAAGCCACCATTTGTCGTGCCATGTGAGAGCTGCTGCTTGCACTTTGACGCTGGAGGGACTTTCGACGGAAGCGGCTCCTTCATCTTGGCCGCTGCTTCGCAGAATGCCAGCGCAGCAGTCTCCACCGGACTCTTCACGCTTTTTGCGTAGATTCCCGCTTGCTTGCAGTGGCATCCAAGGACGTTGCCCACAGCAGAGAAGACTCGTTGGCCTGGTCTTGAGCACTTGGTGCTCGCAACTGCTGCAAACTTTTCAGGGCAAAGGCAAAGAACTTCTCCAGTCGCTCGGTCGGCACCAGCTGCCTCGGCTCCAAATTTCTCGCAAGGATCTGTCTGGTCACAGCGGCATTCGGCTGGCATTCGGGCAGACAGGCTAAAGAGTTTGGCGAGAGGCTTCTCACAGTGATTGCTTGTTGAAAGTCCCTTATGACATTTGCACTGTTCGTAGCCGTTGAGCATCTTGGCATGGAACTTTTTGCAAGGGTTTTCTTCGCATCGACACTTGGAGGGAGTCTCTCTCAGGATGAAGTCTTTGACCAAAGGTCTGTCACACTGGACATTCGTGAAAAAGTCCTCTTGGCATTGGCACAAGGTGCCTTTCTTGAAGATTCTTGAGAGTTTCCGCTTCCTCTTGGCACCCAACTCGGCGCACGGATCTTTCCAAAAGTTGCTCTTGGCCACAAGGGCCTCTTGCCTCAAAATCTCAAGGCCCGGGCGGGCGGCCTTCACCACGGGTACCAAGAGAAGAAGACTTGCCAAACAACGAAAGGCGCACATGGCGGGGGGATGGATCGAAACATCGTGAATATTGTCACAACTCGGTGTGGCTCGCGCCGAATGAGGTGGGCAAGCAGCAGTGCAAGTGCCCATCAACTGGCACAGGAGAGCGCACACACACACACACACACAAGCTCAAACAAAAACAAGATGGAGCCCACGAACCCGAATGCAAACACATACGTCAAACCACTGCGTATAAAAAGAGACACAGCCGGTCAGAATCTCTTTTTCACTCTCTGGCACGCTGTTGGACATCATGCGCTGGGGACTCCACCACCAAGGCAGCATGCGCTGGGGACTTCACCACCAAGCTCCGTCTTCATCATGAAGGGTCTTTGTTTTGCATTCAAATCAAGCACTGGCGTAAAGGTTCTGGCAGATCCGCGGCACGAAAGAAACAATGGCATTGTCCCAAAATCTCGAAAATAAGCACTTGAAAATGATAACCGTCCACATAATACAGAGAAATCCACAACTGCGGCGTCTGATCTTCTTGTAAATAGGAGTGTAAGACCGTGCGTTGTTGTGGTTCGCCTGCATCGACAAGAAGTATATGAGACACACACACAACGGAAGTGAAGAAAACTATCCTATAGGTTATGTCATTAGTCCAACATTCGTATGGATTTATCGCACACGCGTTTGTTAGATGTGTCACCGGGGCCTCGAACAACAGACGTCTGGGTCCAAGTATTTCCAGCAATGATGAAGCCAAGATTGAGCTCCGTGGCCAACGCAACAAAGTCGACGTCTGTTGCCCAATGAGTATTCCCACAAGTTTCGAGAGCAGCACTCACGGCATGCTGCAAAGACACCAGGGCCGCAGTGCCAGAACGCACTCTCTTGCTCCTCGTCACGGAGCTGTCGCCCTCTTTGTAGCGAACTAGCATGGCGTCGTCTACAACTTCTGCTCCGAGGACATCGTTGGCGTCTTTCAAGAAAGCAAAAGGAGAGCCACGCAAGAGTGCGATCATGGACCAGTCGTCCAGCCATGTCCTCGCAGCTTCGCGCACCAAACACCCGACGACGAAGTTCAAGAATGCTTTTGGCGTCTTGGCGCGCATGTGTTGCCCGACAATCTTGCGGAGAGCAGCCGCGACCGTAGTTCGGTCGTCCCAGTCAGTCACTTCATCGGAAGTGAAAAGATTCAAGAGTCGTGGGTGGACCGCTCGCGCCTGCATCAGGACGACCGCAGTGGACAAGAAGAAGCAATCGCCGCCTCCACCAGCTTCGGCGGCAAAGACACGCAGAGCCCCGTGTTCTCGGAAAAATTGCGCCGTGGGAGTGGCCACCTCTTCCAGCACAAGAGACCAGATGTCGCAGAAATCCGTTCGCAGCTGACGCCACTTGGTGGGGTCGTACTTCCTTTTGGTTCCCCTGAACTCAGTCACTACACTTGCCCTCGTAGCCGCCGTCCAAGCCCCTGGGACGTACTGAAAGCGACCCTCTGGTGTTCTGCGGGTCGGTCGCGGTAGGTGTTCCGCGGCTGGAAAACCAGGCAGATGTCTGCGAGCTTCTTCGATTGCGGAGCGAGACAAAAGCGCAACCTCCTGCAAACAATGATACAAGATCGACACACGCGCGGTTGCGGATGGTATGACTCGTGGCTATTTCATATGTTATCACTCGAGCAGTGTGAATCAGTCCGTGGATATCCAACATAGCACATTAAACAAGCCAACAAGCACATCAGAGTCCTCCAGTCGATCCAAAAACTCGGCAATATACGCAGGTGGACCAGTCTCAAAGATTGAAAAATCAATATCGCCTTCTGGCGTCTCCGGTAAATTGCGAAATAAGGAATACTCGAGAGCTTGAGCGCGTCCAAGAATCATGTACAAGTGCTGCGTATAATCGTCTGCCGAAAAATAATCTGGTTTCGAAAAATCAATCGTGCGCCCAACTCCTTTGATGGTCTTGCCTTGGGCGTTGTTGTAGGTTCCAGCAGCCAGCGGAGCAAGAGGATACTGTATCCGAGTAACATCCAACATCAAGGCTCCTTTGCGATGCAATTGCACGCGGAAAGAATCTTCACTCGGTTCTAAATGCCACACTCCAGGCAGAAGCTGTCCAGTATAATCTTCTTGCTGATCCTGTTGCAAGTCAGGTGTGACTCAGAGATACATGGGTCCTACAGAAGGTTAGATTAAACTGCCTAAAAACCGATGTTCGCAAACTATGCAGGACACTTGTCTTCAGTCACATCCGCGTATATCAGACTATATTTAGTTGCAGGCCCAGGCCTCAATACGCAAGGTAATCGAGGCAGGGAGATAGTCCAGGCGAACATATCCAGTCTCCCAGCACGGATGCGATCCCGCGGGGACTCCACCACCGGCGGGCGCGCCAGGCACGCCAAGGCGTTCGTTGGGATGAAATTGAATGGCGATCACCTCGGCCGGACACTCTTGCACGATTTCTGGTGGCAAGAGTTTCTTCGTCACCTTCACCTTCAAGCCCAAGTGCAGCGGTAGAAACGACATGAGGTTGCCAGTTTTACTTGCCATGTTGGTCAAGCCCAGAATCTCGCGCAGAATGGATTTATCGTTGGTGAACTCACTTTGATGCACCAAATCCACTGCTTGAACGTAGTAGAGCAGACGACCTTTGTCATGTAGCAACGACGTCAAGAAGGATTCCTGCTTGGCGAAGACCGCTCCGAAGCGAGACTGAAAGGACCTCGAAAGATACGTCGGAAAGTGTCGACGAATCAGCTGGGGACGTCCAGTCTGGGTGTTGCGGAAAGCTGCAACACCAAAGCTCGCGCGAGCAGACTCGTATGCGCACAACTGCTGGAGACGAGCCACCTGGTCCCAGTTCACTGCGCTGAAGACACCGCGCGCGAAGAAACCTGGAGGCCCGGTGGGCGCAGTGGAGCCTGAAGCCATGGTGTAATCGCTGCTCAGACGAGGATCGCCTCCCAGCGGGCGATACACCTGCTTGCGAATGGCCTCCTTCAGAGCCGTAGACAAGGGACGACCCCCGACCACTCGCATCGTCTCCAAGAGCTCGGCCAACGGATCTCCTTTCCGAAAGCGGTGAGAGCCTCTGAACAAGATGACCTGTTTCAGAAAGGCGCGAAAGACTGCAAGTCCATGTTCATCGATGTCGACTTTCTTCCTGCGCTGTTGGTCGTCCATCTTCTCGTATCGCGGCGCCCCCGGCACTTCAATGCCGAAGGCTTCCATGAGGGATCTGGCTCGCACGGGGTTCAACTGCAAGAAGTCACCAGCCAAAATCTGACACAAGACATTGCCGAAAATGTTGCTCAGAAAATCCTCCGGAGAAAGGTCGAAACGACCATAGCAGGCCGATCCGTGTAGCACTGCCAACAAATTCGGTGCAGTCAAGCTAATCTCATCAACAAACACCAGCGAAAGCCGCCACCACTTACGCTGCAAAGCCTCCTTCTTGGTCTTAGAGGGCTTTTGCAGCAACAGCTCTTGCGCCCGTGTGAGACCAGCCATATGGTGGAACGTGCTTCCTCCTATGAGTCGAGCGGCAGAGTTTTGGGCAGCGACCCCTCGGGTGGTCCCAGGTAGAAACTCGTTGTAGACCGGGAGGATGACTTCTTTCAGCATGAAAGTTTTGCCGCTCCCTCCAGGTCCATGTACAAAAATACGCGCCACCATGTCCTACGTGGGCTCACGAGCAAAAGGAACACGCAACAACCTAATCCAAAATCTATATTTCGCCAACGGGGTGCGATCATTGCGCAAATGAAGTCGTACATTCTCTATGTAAAATACAAAAATCATGTATCCTTGCTACAAGCTATGTTTATGTCATTAATTAGACATTTAGTTCCGCCGATGGAAGCGCGTGGGCACGCGAAATTTTGGACTCCATAATCCTTCTCAACCAAAGCCAACAACGGGTCAAGTCGAGTGCGATCTCCGAAGCAGTGAGCCAGTCCAGCTTCGTTGGCTTTGTTCCACAGGCGCTGCAAGGGCGCGATGGCGAGGATCACAGCATTGTACTGATCTGGAGAGATTGCATACTCTGCTCCGTCTTGGTGAGTGGACTGAAGCACAGGTAGCTTCTGCTGCACCAGCTGCAAAGCTTTCTCAGCCGGAGACCGCTGCCACAGGGGCCAAGCCGGCCTCAACGTCTCGTGTAGAGATGTCAACGCATTCATCGTCTGTGTCATGTGCTTGACCCAGTTCCGCATCCTTGCGAGACTCCTGGAGTGCTTTTTGCTGTTGCAGGCCACTCAACACTTCTTGGGTGGTAGACGTCTTCGAATCGATTTCACGCCCGCGCAGACAAGAGCGTGGCTGCTGCAGTTCCTCATATTTCGTAGCATATTGCTTCACGAACTCAGCCGAACGCTTGGTGCTGGAACTGGTTCTGCCTGGACCGCTGGTTTTCACATTCAATCTGTGCGCCAAGCCCAAGACATCTTTTTGATCCACGTGCAGGCGAGGTTGGTACTGGACTTCAGGTTTGATCGGGCAATCGTCCACATCGAGATCGGATCGGTCTTCCACCTCGCCCATGTCCACAAACTCAGCCCTCGCTCCCAAGTCGTCATCTTCGTCAGGAGCGACTGTGCTCTTGCGTCGGTCGGGGTCTCCGACGAGCTTCTGACATCAAATCCAAATTAGCACTCACCTCTCGACTGACGACAGCCACATACTCTCCCGCGCTCAGCTGCTGCGGATGCCACCCGTAGGAGGCGCAGTGCACGGAAGAATGTAGACCAAGAATTTCGATGCAAGCTTTGATGTGCCCTGCAGAGTTTCCAATCACCGTGAGGACGTTGTCTTCGTCCATGACTGCACCGACAAAGTCGAAGATCACACCCAAAACTCGCTCGCTGAGACGAGGTAGTTCATATCCGACGCGCTTGGGGGCAGTCTGTTTCCCTCGACGACGGCGCAACTGCGTTGTCGTGGCCAGAGGTCGTTTCCGCCCAGTAAAACATTCCAACAAAAATTGCAGCGTGCCGCTGGTGTGACCGGCCCCAGGAACTTTGTACTCCCTCACGGCAGTCGTGTCAACTACCTTGCATTGCAAATTCGAACAGAGCATTGACGATTTATACCATCTCGTGGATAATCATATAATCACTAAAGGCGTTTCTAGCGACGACAGAAGTCATTAAACAAAGGATATCAATTTTATATCAAAACAGATTCCCCAAGAGCAAAATCAAAAGTCGCCGCCATATAGGATCAGACCAGGCACAGTGTGACAGCGCTTCTCTTGTGACAGTTTTACCTGCAGTATGCACGATGATTTCGATCACTCGTTAGAATCGTGACACTATAGAGATTATAGAATACGTAGTGATTTATGGGTAAGTAGAAGGGGATGTTCCAGCTATAGGCATTGTCCATCAAATGGAATCGAAACACTGAACAAACATGAAAAGGATCGATCAGCATAACACGTTCCGAGTAAACGTTTCAGCGACGGGTCCTGCAGGACGACATCATGTCCGAGGTACATCAGCACGCGCAGCCAACGTTTGTGTCTCAGCTTCTGTTGCTCGCCATTCTCCCAAGATGCCAGTCTTATCGAGCAAGGCGCGCGCATCCCCGCCCTGTACCAAGACCCGCTTGCGCGGAGAGACAGGAATTTTGCGAATATGCTTCACCGCTTGCGCTCTGCCACAATGATGCGCGCTGTCGCAGCGATGTTTGCGCAGGAGTTCGCAGTGGACCGCAGCCCACATCTCTCCGTCTCTCAGTTTGGTCGGCATGCTCACACCGTGTAAGTAGGGGACACGCGGCGCGGCGTGTAAGACTTGTACATACTGCTTGGCTTTCGAGTAGTGCGGCTCAAACTCGAATTCAGCAAAGTCAGTCCCAGAAGTGCGAGAAACGTGCACGCAAGAGACATGCATGCCATAGACGTAGAAAGTCATGGCAGCAAGCGGCTCCACATCTCCGCGATGAAGATAGTCCTCGTAAAAAGAAGTGGTTCGCAGTTCCACATTCTCTGCGCTGCTCTGTCCCAGCTTGCGAGCTCCTGATACCTCCGGGACTTCACCACGAGAGCCCAGCTTGCGAGCTCCGGATACCTCCGGGACTTCACCACGAGAGGCGGCGTCCACAGTAAAAGCGACATCGCTCAAACCAACCTGCTGCGTCTCATCCTCTGTGCAGCGTCGCATTTCTTCGAAGATGCCCCACAGCACGCGCTTCAACATCAGCCTCCAAAACACATGTGTTCGGATAACCTCTCTGCCAGTCAGAAGCTGTATCGCCATCAGACAATGTCCATGCATCACCGCATGGTTCGCGGCCGTCCACAGCCTGCACAGACGTTTGCGAGCTTCCTGCTGCTCCGGCGTCGCCCTAGGTGTTTTGGCCTGGCTCTGCGCTGGAAGCGGATAGGTGTCCAGCAGGCGCTGACACTCTGCCGCCTCCGCCTCCACCTGCATCCGCTCTTCCAAGCGTTGCATGCCAGTGGTGAGATGTTTGAGCACCGGTCCACAGGTCAACGAGGGTTTCGTCGTGTAGTCACAAGTGTAGAAGGAAGTCTGAATGCCAGAGCGCAACCCTTCCACCAAATTTTCTCGAAGCCAGACATACAAAACTTTTTGGGCGTCGTTCCAAAATCGATCACCGATTCGAGCAGCCTCTCCCGCCCCGCGCGCGTCCATCTCATCATAGCTGAACCTTCTGCATGCCAACGACAAGCTGCGGCACATGGAGTTCGATAGGAAGGGTCCCAAAGTTTCGCCAATGCGACGCGTTGCTCGCCACGAGCTTCCGTCTAAGTCTAGGAGATTCATCAAACAAAGTTCACAAAACACCTCCCCGATGACTCTCTGTGTGACCACACGCACGCGCAACTTCTTTGGACTTCGGTGTTGGTCTGACGCAGTCAAGATGGCCACCGTGTCCGCCTGGCGTCGGCTGACTATGTGAAATCCGGGAGCGGTGACTCCGTATCTGTAGCCGCGGTAGAAACAAGCACGGATAAGACGTGGTGGCATACGGTTGGAAACAATAGCATACTAGCTAAAGAGAACGGAACCATCAAACCACAGAGTCCAAATTTCAATGAAAATTCATCGAGTGAGCGTGAGGCCTCATCGTCTAAGATATTAGGCGCATCTGCGACATAGCCATCTAATAAAATTCGTCGACAGTCTTGGTAATTCAAACTTCCACGATGCGTCACCATCCCAGCCTCGCCAGAGCCATGGAACGATAACTCAAACAAACAACATCACATAGCTCGTCGAAAACATTTCTTGATGTTTGAACAAATCAGCTGTTGTCGTCTTGAAAGTAGTTTTTATGTGCGCAATATCAAAATCACTTGTTGTACGTTACAACACCAAGTCGCTGGGAAACACTGCCCCTCTCGGGGATTGAACTGCACTGTCTTGATGCGACCTCGTTGAGTGCCTTCCGTCGAGCTATCAGCGGCGCTTCCCAAATCGGATCTACCCACAAAGTGCTCTGCCGTCAACCGCACAGGTGACACCTCTGACATCCAGCGAGGCCATACAGGGGCCTTGCCCGTGCGAGCGACAGTGATTTCTATAAGCTTCTGACTTGCAGACGCATCTCCGACGGCTTCAGAAGGTTCTGTCGTGGACGAAGCTCCAGTTCGCTTCTCTTTAAACAGTTGAACAAAATGCACGAAGTTAAATCGACAATGTTGCGGTTTCTTTCTGGAGCCCTCCGGAGCATACTTGAAACAGGTGGCCTGATGTTCATGAAGGTGTCCGCTCAAAGCACAGATGCCACGTAAATCTTCACAAAACGCATCCGCGTAGCCGCCAGGCTGGTGCACAGTGCCCCGACGAAGTCCATCACAGACTCGGCAGTCGCATCCTGCAAAGCCACCCCTCAAAAGACGATAGTGTGGGAGACGAGTCATCACGGCTCCCGTCAACGGAATCTGACGGACACTGAAACCTTCCTTCTTCTCGTTGGTGACTTCCGAAGGGCCACTGTCTAGACGCTGTTGGATATGAAAATCAACGAAGCCGGCTTCCACAGGAACCAATGGTCTTCGTCTCTCAGGATCTTTGCGACAGTCTTCCAGCTCTCCGTCAAACTTGTCATCCTGTTGCCACTTCGCCAGATACGGCACACCTTTCAGTTCAACATTCTCGAAAGGCACGTCCGCAAAGTGTAGCTTGAATAAGCCAGCGCAAGAGCTCATCAAGGATTCGACTGCAAGCAAGGTTTGTTTCTGCCACTTGCGGAGTAATCCCTTGGCTGCAACAGATTCAGCGGAGAGAACGCGACGGAGCCACTGCTGAGAAGTGCTGTGCACGAAGTGCAGCACTATGTGCGGGTGGCGCGAAAGTCTGGCCTGTTCCTCTATAGGTCCATGCATCTGCGCAATGGCTCCGAAGCTCCCACCCATAAAGGCTGCCGCGCAGCCATCTGCGAAGTAGACTCCGTTGCGCCTTCCATTGGGTCGCAACTGCTCGTCGTATGGCATGACGCCAAGAACGTGCTCCAGGAAGAGTCGCATGGACAGTACGAAAAAACGAGCCTGGACGACGGGATTTTCGGCCAGGATCTCGAGCATGCGGGAAGCCGTGGGCATGGTGGGGGCCTCATCCAACAACGACAGCACAAACTTCTCGTTGTTGCCTTCCTTTGTGAAACCGCCCAGTGGATGTCGCACACACCCTTGCTGTAACATCACAACCAACGGGTTCCGGGTGTCGGCGACATTGGGAGTCAGAAATCCACCGATGGCTCCAAACCTCAATTGAAGCGCTGAAGAGGACAATCAACAGAAACAAAGCGCATCAGGGACATCTAAAAAAAAAAAGCATAAGAAAGTAGCAAAGAACACGTATTATACACATTGGCAGACTCAAGGTACATGAGCATGGCACCATTCTGTTCGTGTCGCAGCTGTTGCCTCGCCCCGTCCGTGCCGATGATTTCTGCCGAAAAGAACAAGAGTTGTGATATGGCGTCTCGGATTCTTTCGTCAACGATGGACGAGCGCATGACGTCTGCGATGGTGGCATATTCTCCTAAGGATAACATTGCCCTGCTCAACCGATCCGAGGTGCACTGCAAAACCGTCTTCAAGGATTCTTTGAATTTCTTACGCTTCACATGCGCAGAAGCCAACCTCACCATCTCCATGCGTTTCCAAGTGTCGCAAGCAACTGCAACGAAGTTCAAATCTGCACACCAGCGCGGCACAGTTGGGTCCACGGCGTCGTATTCCAACTCCGCTCGTTCAAGTAGGTACCCAGCCCATTCACGAAAGGTCAGAGGTGCATCTCGGACAAGTCCATACACTCCATCTCCATAGGGAAACAACTCAGGAAAACACTTTTGCCAATATTCTGCGCTATACATACTCAAAGGTTTCGACGCAGTGTGCACCACCTGTACTGTCTTCAAATCAGGACTCTCGGTCGCTCCCTGCGTGCTGTCCATCTGCGCCACCAGCGCGTCAAGCTTGGCTTGCAGCTCCGCGGAGGACATACTTTCTGCCAGACGACGAAAGCTTTCCACTTCTGCATCGAAATCCATCGTCCTCTCTCGTCCCTGCTGTCTGCTCATGAGTAATTTCAACTTTGCGGCAAACTCTCGGAAGCAACGTTCCACGTCCAGGTCACTGGAACCTACCTCGCCTGCAGCGCAGCGAAAGCCAGGCAAATCTTCGGCGACTTCCTCAAAAGGATTCTCTTCATCCGGTTTATAGTTGTTCTCCACATTCTCCTCCCTTGCAACCTCAGCTTCCCCAACCGGAAAAGTACTGTCTCCGCCCATGTCCGTATCAGCAGGTCCACTCAACTTGAAAGGAACTTGATGTTCTGCTTCCACAGGAGTGGCTTGTGCTCGCACAGCTTCACAAGTCCCTCCAACTTCAGCAAACTGCGCCCGTGCTTCCTCTTCGTTCACAGACAAATGTTGATACGCCACATTGTGCGCCACCAAAAAGCGAGCCGCTCGCATGTATGCAGCTCGGGGTATCTCCGCCCACTCTGCATGGTCCAAATCCTGGCAGGCATCCCATCATGCATGGACACAACGACACACTGACGGTTAGATGTATGAAAGTAGAGTACAAGGACATATTGATACAGAACACTGCAAAATGCATCATAAGACTCACTGAGCCAGCCTCCGGGTCGCAGCCAACCAACGCAATGCTGATGGTTTCTGACACGAATCTGGTCGCGTCCTCTGCCTTTGGCGGGAGATGTGCAGTTTGCAGCTCATGTAACTTGGCCTGTGGAAAGGCGATGGTGTTCGCTCGGATGCCTTTCTGTTTCTCACGCACGGGTCCAGGTTTGTGTCGCTCAGCTACAATCTTCTGAACAACAGCTCGGCCAAGAGACAAGAGCAAGAAGGTCATGACCGAAAGAGGTTTGTTTCCACACTTGAAGGCCAGTGGGTATCGTCCGATCCAAAGCGAGTTAGCCAGTGCGAATTTCGGCATTGCAGGCGTCTTTCGCGTGAGGCTTTGTCCACAGTGTCGACACACGAAGCATGCAGTATGTTTCGTCACAGGGGAAGGAATCGCTGCTGTGTTAAGCAACCACATCCATGGAGTACCATCGTCGTACTTGCCAGATGGGTGGGCCACACAACTTCCCAACAACTCAATTTCTGGAATGGACGGCCACAGCTTACAGTAACGACGAACATCGAAAATCTGAGCATGCACCTGCTCCACTTTGGTGGCATCTATCTCTTGCAGTTTCCAACCTTTAGTCACTCCCCGCGATCTTGGGACTCCACCACAGAGATCGTTGTCGCACTCTGGATTCTCATCAGCGCTGTCTATTCCGGCCTCATCCATGACGTCTTGTGCCCGGCCTGCGCGAGCTTCCACAAACAACTGCAAGCGACTCATGTCTTCTAACCAACAGGTGCGAGCGCAGACCGCGCACGACTGCATCTGTCTCTCTCGTGCTTCCGCACGCTTCCTCGAATGTGTTTGGTGGAAGGCATACGCTCCCACGCCACGCCGAGTCTGGTCTCCGCATACTGGGAAAGGGCCTCTCACAGAACGCGCAGATAAATATTATATGAGTACAACCCACATGCTTGTCGAACTACTCAGTCGAAAAAAGATCAGTCGAAACAAAAAAATATGCCGGGACACACTTGTAGGTAACTCTTCCTTTCTGCTTATACGATATCGCAATGGGATCTGTTGTTCCGATAATCTAACAGTCTTTAGCATCGAAGACTGCGGTGAAATGCCGTTATGATACTCTGGTCGAATACTATTATTGGGTGCTTCTGCTGCGATGTGATAGAACGGTAGGTAAAAGTTGATGTCTGGAATAGAGACTTCCATGTCCCATCCCAACCCAGCCTGAATGGCGCTCGTGAAAGACCAGGCGTTTTCGATATTCTTCTTCACAACGCTACTGGTAGAGGCACCGACCCATCCTCCACACCGAAATGCTCTTCTTGCAAGTGTTGGAGAAACATCTCTTTCACGTCGCATTCGAAATCACAAAGTTCGCATGCCAACATACCAGAAGCTCTTGGAGATCTTTCGAAAATTCTGCGACAGTCCGCTTTTTGTATTTGATCTGCAGGAATATACGCATCTTTGCGTCGACGCGACTCCCAAATTTCAGGAAAGCTCAGTTCCCAGTGACTCTGCTCAGCCAGTCGCATCCTGCCACGTCCACTCTGCAAAGTCTTCATTCGCACTCGGCGAACTTTCTGTGCGAGGGCGTCCGTGCTGCTCTGAGGGCCTCGCACGGGCAATCCTCCTGATCGCTCGAACTCTTCCATCACAGCATCAAACACAACGATGTGATGCGGCCACCAGACAAAGACTCCACGACACGGCAGCGATTCCCACGCGCACATTTGATCTTCAGTCAGTGCACTTGCATAGTCCACCATCCCGCCTTTGCGGCGTTTCTTCACGCAGTTGAACCTGCGTCTGCGCACTTCTGCAATACCAAGAGCTAAACCACGCTCCTCCGGTAGGTCAGAAGTCACTTTGCTTGGCCATCGATCATGCTCCATTATGAAAGAATGCACCTTGGAAAGCAGGACTTGGGTCGAGTCAAATCGCAGAGACTCCAGTAGCTCTATATCGACGGTCTCCGACGCTTCGTCGATGTCTAACATCTCAAACTCTGTCCTGCTCACGTGGCCATCACAGATGTCCATCACAACGTCTAAGCAAGTCGCTCGAAAATCGTTGAGCTTCGAACCAATGTATCTTTGCACATCCTCACATCTCAGTAACGCACACTCAGCGATGACTTCCATCAGCTGTTTGCCTCTGAAAAACTGGTGGAAACCGACTGTGCGGGCGGCTTCCCAACGCTCCTTTGCGCACCATGCAGTGAACAAGTCTGAATAAGAATCTCTCAAAGCTGGGTCCAACGCGTGCCCTTGTGACAGCAAGCGATGCCATGATCGAGCCAGCGCGTCCACATGCCCGTTCGCACCACGCGAAGGCCACGTCTTCTGCTCTTCCATGTAGGAACGTACTTGCTGTAGGGTGTGCTCCACGCCTGCGCCATATGGTTTTAAATGCTCTTAAAACGTTATACAACATAGAATTTGGCCTACGCGACAAAGCGAAACAGTCTTACATCACAACAAATTATCAACACATATGTGAGGAGAGACTCGGCCTCGAAGAACATCATCTCTGTGCTGCACTGTCAGTAGATCAGTCAACATGCGTCTCAATTCTTCTGATTGCGGGGACTGCACCACCTGCAACAATTCCACCTCTAGCCGCGGAGACTTCACCACCTGCAGCCAGTCGTGTCTCTCAAGCAGTCGATGCCAGCGCCGCGCCAAGCAATCTTCTTCATGCTGTTGCTCATCGTTCACTGCCTGTCTCCGTGGCAGCCTACCAGCAGAGTTGAAAAAATGTTGCACGCTCAAGCACAAAGCAAAAACAGCATCTGTGTCTGTCATATCAGCAGAGTCAAACAAGTCTCTGTGTCTCTCTTGGATCTCGTTGGGCAGCGAGGCTCTCTGTGCTAACAGACGATCCCAGCGTCGAGCTAAGGTGTCCTCAGCTCGTTGCTC
>CAXAMN010025383.1:0-11307 GCA_963970005.1 Durusdinium trenchii | reverse complement strand
ACACTTCAAGGAAGTGGGCTTGCCTTCTGCAGGCTTCTTCATGGTCTGCAGGCCATGCCCCTGCATCCAGAGCAAGAGGGAAGCCTTTCAAAATTGCAGCAGCTTGCTTCACATTGCCTTCTTCAGGCTTACAAGGCAGAGAGCCAGACATGCTGGTGGTTGGGTGAAACAAACAAAACTCAAAAATACACCTAGAAGTCTGAGCCAAAATGGTTGAAGCACTCCATACCAATTGGTGGGTAGAGCCCTGGAAGCTCCAAAACAAAGCTTCCAATGCAAACCCTGGAAGCTTCAAAACAAAGCTTCCCAGAAGTGCTTCTTGGATGGGTTACGTTGAAAAATCCAAGAAGTGCTTCTTGAAGCCAGAAGCTCTGAAACAGCACTGGCAGCTCAGTTTGGGAAGCTCTGTTTTGGAGCTGCCAGCTCTGAAACAGAGCTGCCAGCTTTGTTTTGAGACTTCCAGGATGAGCTTCTAGACCCTCAGAAGCCTGAAACAAAGCTGCCAGCTCTGTTTCAGCTCTTCTCGGATCTTAAGGGCATGCTGCTCACGATTTCGGACCTTTCGAGGTAGGTGCCATCTCGGTGCCGTCTGGGCTTGGGGACACCCTTTTCGCACGTCTCGCCGGGTATGCAAGCGGAAGCCATACCCGCAGAGATCAACGCAACACACGACGTCCAGTTGCTCGGCGCGGCGACAACCAAGAGCACAGCTAAGTTCCCACTTCTGCCCACCACTGACCTCCGTACTCACGGCGTAGAACAGACACCCGCCCTCGCCCGGCACGAGCAGGAAGTAGGCCCGTATTTCGCTTTGCCGCACCGCCTTGCCCTTCGCGGCGTGCGGCTCTCGCCTGCGTCGCCCTCGTGTTGAATCCCCTCGGGCGTGGCCCATGCATGCCGCTTGATAGCCCACTGGGGTCACTGAGGCGCCGTGACATCCGCAGACCAACAACCAAATCCAGCCACACACTTGCAGCGCTGCGCGCAACCGTCTCCGGGCCTTCTGTCGGCGATGTCCTTTGCAGCGCCGACCACCGGCGGAGCGACTCTTTCGGATCCAGCCTTGCTTGCACGAACTTGCTCGGAGTGCGCGCCGAGCTTGCAGGCCGAAGACACAGCCGCAGAGGTTGATGCAAAATAATACTTGCCGTTGTTGCTAGGGGGGCTCAGGGGCCCTTTTGGAAATGGTACAGCCATCATTGTCACTCATTGTTACATGCAAATCTCAGGTAACTTGATCCCATTATTAAATTACTTCTTTAAAACCTTTAACAGTAAAATCCTTAACCGTTATTAAAATTGTAAATCAAAACTGTAGAAAATGTCACCACACAAAGGCAAAGTTAGAATTAATTGGTGCTGGCTAGAAATGTAAGACTTCAGTTTCAAATGTAAGACTGGTGTTGTCAATAAAAGCAATTGAACATTAAAGCATGATTAGTGGTATATTATAATATTCAATTTCCCAAACTGATCTATCAATGAAAATTTCAACGATACATACGTACAACAAACTGACAACTGACATTGTTCCGATGATACATGAATCCGCATAAGGCCGCCGTTGTGGAATAAGAGCAGCGCGCGAGCAGCCGTTTTACCTGCCTGCCAGCTCTCATTTAGTGGCTCATTGGCTCAGTCGGGTCATCAGCAAGCTGTTCCAGCGACATGGTCTTGAGGTCCAACTTTGCGCGATCTCGAGCTGTGTGAGCACCATTCAGCAACCTGCGCATGAACTCCAAGGTTTCTTCGAGCTCATTCTTGGAGATGCCAACATCCAGGAGCAATGTTGGATTGTCTTCAAATTTGTCATCAATCTCGTCCAAAGTGCACACAGCCTGCATCGTCAGGGTTGCAACCTGCACCAAGTCATCAAGGTCCTGCATTTTGCGCATAAAGGCGACAGTAGGCTGCGCCCGGGCTGCAGGAGTCTGCTCAGTCATGCTTCCCTGTGGTGGATGGGCGACGACGAGTTTGAGCCTATAAGCCGGCGCTTTACAGTATCGAGCGCGGCAAGGGTGAGAGTTGGTGTGGTGCAGTGCAAGGGTGAGCAAGCACACTGTCTAACATTTTCAGACCTCGCCGGTCGGAGAGAGAGTTGGTTAGTTCAGGATGCCGCAGAGCTTGTCTGCGCTTGCTATTGCCATGGCTGCAAAAAGGCCGCCAATCAAAGAATCAGCAGCAGGCTGGCGTTCAAAACGGCTGTGTCCCACACATGCCAACGCCAGGGCTCAAGTCACTAAGTAGACCCCTCACCACATTTCCGAGGAAGCATCTTCCTCCTCTTCCTGGTCGTCCTCTTTCTTGCCTTTGCCGTTGCGGGGCTTCTTCTTTTCAACTTTCTCCGGCTCTTCCTCCTCCGGCTCTTGGTCCTGTCCATTGTGCTTGTGTTTGCGACCCCTTTTCTTTTCACTTGCCTTGGGCTTGGGTTCAGACACCTCGCTGCCCTTCTTTTTCTTGGTCTTTGGCTCCTGGGGGCCCTCCTCGCCGGCAGTCGTGTCCTTCTCCAGAGTCTCGGGGCGAAAGAATGTGGAGCCTTCGCGTGAGAGCTCTCCCAAGATGTGGTCCGTGAGAAGAAGCTCCAAGCGAGACGCGTGGCTGTCTGTACCGCACACAGCGAGTTGCTAAGCAAGCTTTGCAAAACTCACCTTGCGCCGGAGACAGATCAACAACAGATGTAGCGCAGTAGCTTGCGACCAGCTCTTGGTAAAACTCACTGGGAGACATGGTTGAGCTGAAGACGGTCTCTTCGTTGCCTGCGATGTCCTTGGGGTCGACATCTGGAAGAGTCACGGTGCGCTTGTCGCCCAAGAGCTCGATCTTGTCCTTCCTGCGCAAGAAGGAAATAGTGAGAGAGTAGAAACGAAAGTCTAAGAGGGCGTCGAAAAAAAAATTTTAGAATCACGCACCAACCTGCTCATTCTCCAAAGGCTCGTAGCCGGCATCGCAGTCACAAAACCAATGGCGTCTCCACTCGACCATCCACTGTAGATTTGACGCGGTTTCTCGGGGAGGATGATGCTGAGGGCCTTGTCTGAGTAGAGAATGAATTCCATTCTCTGGGTGTAGGAGTGGGCCTTGACTCTCTTCTTTCTGTTACGAATGCTTTCCTGGCAGAATGTGGTCGACAATGACGAAATGACAGTCTGACTCTAAACTACAGCGGGTTTCAAACTTTCCAAAATTAGTTCCCACCTCGTTGAAGCACAACCACATCGTTTGTGAGCTGCTGTCTTTCAGGAAGCCTTTGGGCAAAATGTTCAACGGGTCGAAAACTGCCGCCAGGACTGCTTCTCCAGGGCAAGTGCACTTCCCACTCTTGTCCTGCTGCGCGCCCAAGCCAATCAAAGTTGATCCAAGCAGCTTCTGGACGAGAGTTTCGTCTGGCCTCCACACTTTGCGCAGGCCATCTTGGCACCCCGGACCTGTGCTTTCACCCAGCAGGCGGGTGTCCAGGTGGCACAGGATGCAGCTTTTGCCGGCTTCTCCTCGTGGTAAGTTCTCCTTCTCCACCGCGGCAGTCATGCCGGCAGCACTGTTTGCTTCCGTCACAAATGCGCAGTACATGCGGACAGTCTGGTTCGCAATGGCCTTCCAGTATTGCGGCGATCCTTTGGGAAGAGCGTTGGGCGTCTTTCGCGCCAACTTCAGCAGGCCGTCGGCAGTCTCTGCTTCAGCAGCGGTTCCCTCCCCGTCTTCGTCGACGAGCTCCATAGCTTGCAACGCGACCTTCTCATCTGCCATTCTCTCGCAGGTTCACGACTCTCGTCCAAGCCTCTTGGATCGTCTCCATCTCATTGAGGATTTCAGGGTGGGAGTTTGGCTTCATGCCCTGCTTGAGGATGTTGTCGTATTGCTTCAGGTAGACGACGTCCTGGATGAAGGTCAGGGCTTCCAGGGAGGACTTGGTCAAGGGGCCTTGCCAACCGATATTGTCCACAGTGTTGGATCTGGTTGCGACTGGGTCACGCAAATGCTCCTTCAGAAGGACTCGGTCGGCATCCTTCAGCTTCGCTTGGACACTCATGATGTCCAAGATGTACGAGAGGCAGCGCCACTTGAACTCGTAGAGTCAGAGGTGGATTGCGCCCGGGTTGTTGGCGGATCCGATCATATCTTTCTTGCTCAAGTCATCATCTCGGATGACGCCGTGGCAGAGCAAATCGTCGATCAGCTGGAAGATGAACCGGCGGGAAGCCAAACAACTGGGACGCTGGGCTAGATTTTCCAACTTCACCAAGCTGTTGAAGCAACTGTCGGGGCCCTTCAAATTCTCCTGCTTGTTCACAATCTCGGTGATGACTTGGTCCGATTGCAGCTTTGTCACAATGGTCTTGGCGGCAGTGAAGTTCCATTCGCAATAGTTGGAAGCATCAACGGCCGAGTGACCAGTGCCTTTCTGCGCGGTCATCAAATGCTTATTCTTCAGGAGCTGCACCACTTCCTGGTCAGACAGCTTGCGCCCCTCCAGCTTTTCCATCAGCGCCTGGCAAGCGACCAAGTGACACAAAAAGTCATCGGTTTCAAATCGCGCCTGAAGGTGGTAGAGCTCAGCCGCATTCTGCCAAGCGGTGCGAGTCAAAGACTCGTGCTCTTGCTGAACGAGCTGCCTTTTGTTCAAGGCATGCACCCACACATCGGCTTCTGAGCAGCCGGTCATTACCACCGGAACTGCGGTCCTCACAAGGATGTCTGGAAAGTAAATAACAATAAGGAAGGAAAGGAAACAGTGGATTCAAAAACCTTCAAATTAATAGTAATAATGCCTAGCATCAAGGCTTCTTTCCAAGCCGCTTTGCAGGCTGCTGTGGTACCAGGCTTGCTCAGGTCGGCAGCAGCTTTCAAGAAGATCGCGTGACAAATTTCCAACGGGGTGATGACCACGAGTCCAGAGGGCTTGTCGGTGAGGCCTGAAGAGTCCACTTGTACTTCCAACAGTTTGTGGAAGAAATTGTTCTGCCGACCTTCAGGAAAGTAGAAATCGGCAAGTTGAGAAACTCGGACACGGTTGAGAGGTACTCCTGGTGCTGGGTTCTTCCAGCAGTCCAGCCAGAAGAGGTTGCAGGAAGAAATGTAGCTGCCATGACACTGAAGTGCCACTTGCGCTTTCGACAGGTCGTACACATCCTGACAGGGTCAACGACGACGATCTACAGAAAACTGTGTGAAACATGTGGCACATCCGTCCTGAATGCCAGACTTCTCACCGACCTTGGCGGCGATGGGCGTGGGCTGGATCTCTGTCAGGTCGGCGCTAAGCTCCTTGTAGATGACAGCCAAGTCTTGCTTCAAGCACTCGTAGTAGTCCTGGATCAGGCGCCCCGCCAGCTGCTTCGGCCTCAGGAAGGTCTGACGGTGCAGCTTTAGCCTTGGCCTTGTTCTTCACTCCGGCCTTCGACTGCTTTACCAAGCTCTGGTCATGCTTGGCTTGCTGCACAAGACGAGTCAGACGCTTCCGTTCATCTTCTCGCAGACGACTCTTTTCTTCCAGGCTCACATCTGCAGACAAACTGGCCTCCCAAGTACGAAGGTCATCCTCCACAGTGGCCTGTTAGGCCTTGTTCAGCCTCCAAGTCGAAGATGCTTGGTAGGAGCCATGTCGGGTCACAGGGCAAGAGCTCAGTGGCTGCAAACATGCGCTAACTTGAGAAAATGAATGAAAATGAAACGTTTTACCAGAGCCAACAATGAGAACCAAAAATGCATTTTTTGTCAATGTGGATAAGTCCCTGATGCAGCCAGCAACTTTTTGACACAAGCCGTTTCAGATGAGAGGCGCTAGCTTCTGCGACGGCCCCCCTCGACTGGCAGCTTCAAAAAGCCGATCAGACAAGTCAGCCAGGTCGGCAGTTCGACGCTGTTTCCACGGATCTTGGCGTTCCAAGTTGGAGGGCCACAAGGACCCAGCTTGTAGCGCAGCCGGCAAAAGTCGCATCAAGACACTGATGGACATGCTGTCACCTAGGGCCCCCATAACTTGCTTCTCAGCTGCCTCTGGCGTGGAAAAGCTTGTTTTTCGTTGCACTGCTGCCATCATTTTCTCAAAGATGGCAGCAGGTATACCTTGAAAACGGGCACATTCGACACCGTCCAGTCTGCGAAGCTGCTTGGGCAAATAGTAACCTTTCTGTAGGCAACGCGTCCTGATGAGGCAGGGGCACAGGTTGTTCATTTTGCTTTGCCACTTGGCACTTGCACCGATGTCCAATACTGTGTCTTCTTTCCAAATGTTTGGCCCATGCTTTTCTTCATAGAAAGGCAAAGGTGCTTTCTCGCTGCCCAGTCGATCAGTATCCAAAAACGACTTGAGGGTGGGGCATGCAATGGACTTTGTGAATCGGAAATGAAACTGCTGCTTCTTGGCGGTCCGGAGGAAGGCCACAAAATAGCATCGACATCGACTCTGAGGAACACCATGTTCTTTTGTCGAGAGCTTCTTCATGTAGACAATGTAACTCAAGGCCGCAAAAAATTTCCTCATGGCTTTGTGCGTTTTCGCGTGCTTCTTGTCCAAAAAACCTTGAACTTGTTCAAGGATCACGACACGGGGCTTCCAGTAGGCAATGTACTTGAGCCCTTCAAAAAGAAGAAGGCCTCTTCGTAGCCCATCACGCGCGCCAAGCTTCTTGCCGCAGCTACTGTATGCTGGACAAGGAAACCCTGCAATGTACAAATCGCTAGGGATTGTGTCCTCCAAGCGTCGATCGAAAATGTCATGCTGCAGCCGCTCCTTTTGGGTTGACAAATTCAAAGCTTTGTGGACGGCTTGCAGAAGGGAACGCTTCATGGGATCTTTTTCTGTTCCTCCCACAAACTCCATGTGCTTGTCCTCGAATCCGAGTAGAGCTAAAGCTATCATTTCGGAGCCGATGCCCACGCAGTCAGCAAAAACTCGAAGTTTTCCTTTTGGCATGGGCGCAGGTTTCCGCCTCTTCTTGTGGTCCCGAACGAAATCACGCAGGGCAGCTATGTGCTCTTCAACCTCCATCTGCGGCAATCCGCGAGCCTTCAGTGCAACGCCTCGCGCGAAGCTCATTTTCCTCTTTGGCGCCATGGCCAGGAAGGAGGGGCGAAAGGTTGCAAGAAGATTCGGAAGCAGGTTATGTTGTGTGTTTGCAAACACTTGCAGTTTCATATCGTGGTTGTTGATTAATAAGTAGTAACTAAGGACACTCAGTCCGAAGGGAAGAGCTGTATATGGCTATCTTAGAAGAAACTTAAACTCTAACCGAGCAATGCTTGAAACACAAAATCACGAACTCAATTTGACAAAGGGGCAGATTTACGCAAGGGAAATTGTGGTTTCGTCGTCGTAAGGGGGGGTAGCAAATCGCTACTGTCCTTACCCACAGCCAGACCGGCCCGGAGTGGGGTAAGGATAGTAGCAAAACGCCTAAGGATGCTAACTTTTTGATTTGCTACTAGTCTTACGCATTTTGCTACTGTCCGTACGCAAGGCCAGACCGGCCCGGGTTCGGGTAGTGATAGTAGCGATTTGCTACCCCCCTTACGCAATTCCAGACCGGCCCGGGTCCGCGTAAGAATTGACGCGCGCTCCGTCCTTACGCATCGCCAGACCGGCCCGGGTCCGCGTAAGAAGTTGCACGGTTGCGACATCATGAACATGAAGCCATTGTAAAATTTTTTCTCCCCTTGCATCGCTGAACTCTGCGCTTTTGGTCACATCCCTTGTAGATGTGCCAGCCACTAACCCCGAAGTTTTGCTACGAAATAGGATTTCTCCTTCACTTGGCACTTTTCAGTCAAGTACTGCACAAAAGTGTCTTTTCCAAACGTGCGCAAAGACTTTGCTATCAATTTCTTTGCTTGAGGATCTCGCTCGGCCAGGAGTGTAATGGATCTCTGTTTATCCAGGCTGGTCGCCTTCAACTTGCGCCACCCACCTCTTTCCAGAGCCCATGCCAAGACTTTGAGAAACGCAGGATGTAGATCGCGAAAAGCTTCGGAGCAGTGCACCCCCACATGCATTTGACCAAGCCTGCGGAACTCTTCAAATTGGTATTCCAACTTGACACCTCCTTTGCCTTCAAGAACTGATTTCGACAGCACACAGCCGCCCTGCGCGATGGCCAGCAAATACACTTTGTCCGACACGATGTCGGAGGAAGAAAGAAACACTGTTGCGATACGAGGATCCTCAGATTTCAATCTTTTCTTCTGACTGTCCTGATTGCGCGAAGTTAATTATTTTCTCCATTTACATGCAGCCAAGCAACTTTGACCAACTGCAGGGGATGTAATTATAAGAGCTCGGTAGGGACTGGGCAAGAAGACCACGTTTTCCGAGCTCCCAATGACTTCCAATTCCAATCGCGCGGTGCGCAAACGCGATGGCAATCTTGTTGTCGGGCCGCTAAAGCGGCGATGCGTTTTGCGTCTTGCTGAGCATGCTTTTTCTTTTGGGCAGCAGCCTGGGTAAATGGTTCACGACCTTCGTCATCTGACAACAAACGCCCTTCCCGTGAAGCAGCCACGGCACGATCCAAGCGCCTCTTCTTTTGCATGGCTAACTCTTTTGTAGCTTTGGTCGACATCGGCCGACGGTCGTCCGAGGCTGCCGACCTCGTTGAGGATGCAGGAAGAGCGCGGATGGCTTCGGTAACAGCTTTGCGTTTCTTGCGCAAAAAAAGTAGCTTCAGAACCCGCTTGTTTCTTTCTAGGCACTCCAGCATCCATGCGCTTCCTTTTCAGTTTTCCTGTATGCTTTTTCACCGCCGAAGCAAATAATCGGCGAGCGCCCCGCAAGATGTCTTGCTCAGACTTTTCCACCATGGTCAGCACACTCACGCGTCGCCGCTCTGTATCTGCGGCTCTAGGACCAAATCGCCCAGAATGAAAGCAACGGTCAGCTTTGCTGAAGCTTTGTTCCACTCCCGACCTGGAAAGGCAGAAGGGCAAATGTTTTTGAAAAGAGACGACGTAGTAATTATGTATTATGATTATAGCTATATTATTACAGCCAAGACACGAGGAAGGAGTCCAGCAGGTATATGCCTGAAGCGCTTTCAGCAGGTTATCTAACTTGTACTTTTTTCTGCAAGGCAGCAGACTTTAGCGTGTGGGCGAAGGCCGCCTTCCAAGCTTCTCTGTTGTCTATTTGCGACGAAAGCTTTTGAGCCAAAGCTATTGGGCGGAGCGTCTCCCACTCGTGTTTCAAAAGTGCAGGGTCCAAGTCCAAGGCGAGCGCGATCCGACGCAAGCACTGAGAAGTCTGTTGGGTTGTTGTCGCTTCACTTGACAACATATTGTCGCCGAGATTGAAAACCATCATTGAGTTGAAGACCTCGAAGTCAGGAAACTCTGCACGCACCGTAGCTTCGCACAGCTTGAGCCACTTAATAGATCGAAATACTTATGTTGACTTGAGTGAACACTAGGGAACTTATGTTAACTTATGTTGGATAGACTTCAAGGTATTCCCATAAGTTCAGATAAGTTCCACGCACGTTGAAAAAGTATGTTTTCCAGAAATTGGACGCTGCAGGCAGGGGCCGCCTTTTTTACACTTTTCGACTCGACTGCATGGTCCCACAGTCAAAGTAAGATACGAATTCGCTCCGCCGTGTCGGCGTTTGTTTTTGATGGCAGGAACAGCCACCAAGAAGGCTTGTAGCAACCATCCTCCACTGAGAAGCGGCAAAAGGAGTGTGTATTTGTTCTAGACCATTCTGAGCCCCATGGCATCCGAGCAAGCGGTCGCAGCAGTTCCACGCGTGCCACGAGTCCACACTGGTCTCCGTGGTACAGTGCCCGCGCAAGGCACGCTTGACCGCCAGCACTCAACAGTATATCGGCGACACTGAAGGTGTGTTGGCGGAGATGCATCGTGGAGACTTGCTGCGCCGATTTGTCTCGCAGGACTGTCTGTGTTTCGAGATCGGCCTCAGATTGGGGGCCTGCGGCTCCCCACACTCCCAACGCGGAGGCTCGCTTGGAGCCTTCCACGGTGTCTTGCAGCAGTCGAGGCAGGAGCCATGACTGGAGGTGGTCCGAGTTGCACAGCTTCGGGCGCTGTCTCGTGAGTAAACCACAAGACTTGACAGCCTGATGCTTTTTCTCCAAGATTTCTGTCGCGAGGAGCCTGCCCAATTTAAGCGCGCACTCGCCCAGATGCAGTCTGTGATGGTGCTTTGGACGCATGTGCGTCTCCCCGTACGTGCGGCGAAATGCCACTTGGTGAAGCTCTTGTGCTCTCTCTAACGCTTCCACCTCCTCGCGCGCAGCAAGGGGGCGCCACCTTTGCTCTAAGCGACGGATCTCTGTGACGCAATCCAACAGCAGATACAAGCACCGACACTCTTCCGGCGCCAGGCCTCTCACGCCGAGTAATTCCCACGCGTAGTACGCCAGCAAAGGCAGCAGCGACTTGGTCTGACAGGCGTCGCCCCGATAGTAATCTCCGTCAAAGTAGCAAGCTCGAAACAATGCGGCCGATCTTGTCGACCCAGCTCGTGGACCTCTCTGCCATCCATGAGAGGAGGCAAAGGTCCGGAGATCCTCATGTGTCATTGAGGTTTGTGTGGTGAGCGTCTGCAGAAAGAGCATCATTTCAAATTGAACAATTCCGCCGCTGCAAAAGTAGGCATGCGTGGCAACATTGCATGCTCTAGAGGGCGGCATGACTTCACGCCACTGCGCGGAGCACATGAGACCCCTCTCTTCGAGACGCAAACCATAGCAGATCTCTTTCTCTTTCAGTGCGGCCTTGGTGTGAGGGCGCCGCATATCTTCTATGCTGTCAAAGTATTCCTGATCTCGAATACTTTGCATGTCCTTTTTGCACGCAGCAAAACATATGTCTATAAATCCTGGGACGCTCAGTCCTTTCTTAACAACATTGCTACAAAATAGGCACGGCTTAATGCCTGCCGAACCTTTGGCCGTGTACACCATGCGTTGCGCGTCGTGGTCCGCAATGAAAAAAGTCTCGGGCGCCATGCGTACGTCGAACCACCGGTCCTGCAGCAAGATCGTAAACTCGCGTGGAGTGTGCATATGTTCTAGCAGCAATATGAGCACTTGGCTCAGCCCAGCCTCTATGCTGGCGACGACATCCTGTTGGATGACGGCAGCTGGCAACCATGCAAATTCATTGTGCCAGCAGTGCTGCATTTCCACGAAGGATATGTAGAAGATATATAGATACTTTCAGAATGGCATGTGCTGACAGCACGTTCCCTGCGTGCACTTCGTCCAAGTAGAGCACAGGGCGAAGAACTGAACTCGCTCGCAACGCCTGCAGGCGTTAGACTCCTTCACCATTTTCTGGAGGGCTCTGTGCACCTT
>CAXAMN010025382.1:0-11310 GCA_963970005.1 Durusdinium trenchii | reverse complement strand
AAATCCATAAACAAAATGTCCTGACAGATGGTCGCGGGACAGGTCTGTGCAGTTCGACCTGTTTTGACCACACATGGGTCTAACATCGGTCTAGATTGTTTTTCACGATGATGACGATGATGATGGTGATGGAGACTTGCAATACAAATCCTCTTGGTGATTCCGCTTTCGCCAGGGTGGAAGCCTTGCGCTGTACAGTGGCTCTCATAGAACGAAGGCACGAGTTTGTGTCGGAGTTGACACAACTTGCATTCGTGAATGGCAGTACTTGACTCATGCTGTGGCACCCAGTCTGTTCTTTTCAGACTGCTACTCTGCCAGATTTCTCAGGCCATGCCAAGGGTGGTGAAGTCACCATCTTCCTCAACCATAGCCAGCTTGCAGTGGAGCTATGCATATCCACAGCCAGTACCCCGGTCTTCCCGCTGTGCATGTTGCTGTTCTCATCAGTGACCGAGGTGACTCCAAACGGAGTCTAGTCTAGTTACAGAAAGACGAAAGTAATATTCTTCATGAATTCATTAGGGGACAGCCGTATTTTGGCAGCTTGTCACATGTTGTGTTTTATTACCACGAAATTGGAAGGGAGGGGTGCCATTGTGTGGCTTGAAGAGCTTTTCATGGTTTTCGCGCCGCGAAAAGGCTTTTGGCCTGTGCAAGAGAAGATGGAGATGTGGAGGACGGCTTGCCGGTGTGGATTTCGGGCCGTCAGGCATTTGGCGGAGAAGATATGCACGGGAGGGTCAGCAATTACACATGAGGAGAGCAATGGAATCTAGAAACAGATAATATCAGAATCGCTAAATAAGAACGCTGAGGGGAGACTGACGAATCTGGCCGGATTACTCACCAATCCTGTCTCCTTTCGGATTCGGGGATCAATTGTTTTGTTCATTCATGAATGTATTTGTATGCATGATGTTCATAGGGAAGTCATGTATATACTGTATGTATATATATATATATTCAACAATATCCAAAATAACAACATAAGTATCAGTAAAAAGTGAAACAGATATTATAAATATATATATATAATATATATATATAATAGCAGCTTCTTTTCCGAGGTGTGGCAGTTCCCAGGGGAGGGCTTGGACTTGGCGGCAGCCGTCAGAGTCTTGGAGTATTGGAGAAGGCGGACGACCTTTGCTGAAGAGGCGGCCCATGGCATTTTCTTGCGCGGGAGTTGACCTAGTAATGCATGGGTAAATGGAGAGAAAGCAATCCCAGCCTTGGCAAAGATATCCCTGAAGATTTTGGATATTGCTTGCTTACCTAGACATCTTGGACTCGTAGCTGCAACATGCTTTGGGCCTCACCCCAATCGTTATAGTCATTTGATGTTGAGAGCAGTGAGAGTGAAACGCGGGCTGTGGCAAGCAGATCGCATGGTGCTATGAGACCCAATCGTGCCCTTTGCTTCTCCGGGCATGGTGTTTCTTGAAATGGGCTGACCGACGCAAAGTCTTGGTTTTTAAGCTTCCGTCAATGTTGTAATGAGTTTCTCCTGTAACCTGTGCATGCTTTGCATGATGTTGCTACTTGCCCCCCCCAAAAAAAAAGGAAACAGATGTTGCCTGCTTGTTTACATGTTTGTTTACCGATTCTTCTGTTTGTTTGAACATCCCCCCTTCATCGATTCTCTTCAGCTCCCCGCCCCTCCGAGGCCACTGCGCCGGGCTATCATTGGGCGCCCCGCGGCCGAGGAGCCACCTGCACGGCGCTGGCCATGACACCTGAGGTGGGCTCGCCAGGTGACCGTGGCTCCTGGCCATGACCAGAAGGAATCACAACCGCAGCAGCGTCGCAACACGAGAATGGAACGGAGCAGCACTTGTTTGTTTGAGACTGGGTGGATCTGGGTGGTAATCATGGCAAGTCTCAGGATTTTTGGCGAAACAGACACTGAAAGTACCTTTGTTGAAAGATGTCTATTGTTTGGCCACATGCTGCTATTGCGAGGTTCGACCGGGGAGTCATGCCTTGGTCTTGAGCACCATGTCTCCTCAAGCGGAGGCCGGAGGAAAGTGACGCTGGGACGTTTGGCTGGTCATTGGAGCGTGTCCTGTTGGGCAACTTCGGGAAAACTAGATGCTCCAAGTGGCGCCCAGCCAGAGTTTGCCACGAAAGAACCGCAGAGATCATTTTCTCATGCCACCACTGGAGCATGCCAATGGCATCTTCATTCACTGGAGCTTTGCCAATTTCTATCTTTTCGTGGTCTTGCTTGTAGTATGGCTGCGGAGGGTCGCCCCCAATTCATTCCATCATTCCACTCCAAGACTTCGATCAGCCTTTTCACCAAAGCAGCTTCTTCGACCAGCTTTTCATGACACTTCCAAGGCCAACTCCAGTGTTGGTTCCCTGTGGATCGTGGCCTTGCCTCAGCCAAGTCACCGACCTCGAGGCGAAGCTGCCTTTGGGGGTGGCGAAGAACAAACAGAAAAGAGGAAGAACACCCAGCAAATCGGTATTCTTGCGACTTCCAGGGTGTTCCGTATGATGTTTGTAATATGTTTCAGATTTATTTTGCTTAATTTTGCCAACGATTTACAGTAGGTAGATTCAATCTATTGACACCTCTTTGGGTGGACATTTGTTGCTTCGACTGATGTGACAGATTCCTAGAAGATGCCGAAGATGCCCCACTTCATTTATATATTGTTATAGGCCCCTAGAGACTGAAAAGCAAAAGGAAAAGAAGCTTTGGGATCAACACCTTCACCAACTTCATTTATGATTTATGATTGATTAAGATTATTCAGGAGCTTTGTGTTTGGTTAACAGTGATCTATGTCGCCTAGAGCTGAGAAAGCAACCTTGCATGCTGAACACATCTTCATAAATCGAATGCCCGTTGATTGTGCAGATGGCATCACTTCGGTGAAGGCAGGGTTTGGGCTTGGCACGCTTGACGAAAGGCTGGTCATGATTTGGGCATTGATCTATTAAATTATGTTTTGTTGAGTAGGTCTGTGATCATTTGGGTGTCAATTTAGTGTTGTCAGCCATGTATTACATGCTTTCACACGTTTTCATGACGAGCAACCTGTGGTATTCCAACCCCGAGGTTTCAAGTCTACGTGTTGGGAGTTGTTCCTTCTGAAGCCTCACACTCTTCACTTCCACTCCAGTCAGCACACGTCAGCACTCGGCGTTTGGGCAACATCAATGTGGTTAACTGGTGGTACCAGTTTTAGCGCTGCCACCAGACCGTCCGAGTTCGACCCGATCCCTGGCGACCCGCGTCCGGCTCCAAAGCACTCCGATCGTCGCATCCCGGCTCTGCGCATCGCCTCGCAGCCCGAGGCTCCCTGGGGGACGGGGGACGCCGGGGTGTCGGGTGTCGGGCCGGTGGAGGTTTGGATCGGGAGGGCACAGCAGTTGATATCACATGGGGTAGTAAAACAGCACCATTCCGACCATTTCTTCAAAGATGATGGACATGGGCCATTTGAGTGGAGGGTATTTGGTGGACATGGCATGGCAATGGATGGTGGGATTATCCGATCCAAGGATGTGAGGCCACATGCATCTCTTCTTTAGCGTGTTTGGACCCGTCCGTGTGTTGTTCAATATGTTTGTCCAGCCTGGCCAAGGAATCAATGCACAAGTGGCATCAGATCCTGTTGGCGTCCATGACAGGAAGGAACCTGCATCTTCCATAATCTACAATCTACGAATCCTTCAACTTGGACACGCACACATACTTACAGCATAGTAATTATGTTGCACAGCTACTTGCGAGAGGTGCAGGACGCACCTTGGGAGATTCCTGTGTGCGACTTTTAGGCCGTGTGAAGGTACATGGCATGTGTGTGTTATGTTTTGACCAGTGTGTCATGCATAAGCCAGACGCGTTTCACTGCAACATTCTGGCGCGAGAGGTGGTAAGATGTTGTAAGACTGTATACATGTTAGCACGTTATATATATACATACACCTTTCGCATGGCATGGTGAATCCAATGACTAACTTGGTGATGTTGAATACGTTGTCCGAGTTCCGACCACCGCGGACGGCGCAGGTCGGCCTCATGGCGAGTTCACGGAGAGGTCGGCCTGAGCGGAGGGCGGAACGAGATTCAAGTATGTTATTTTTCCTAGGCAAAGAGGAGGAATCCTCAGTCTTATGCGCATTTGGCGTAGTTTTCGCTATCCGAGCTTTTGATCTCGAACTGAGCATTTGTCCACTTCCATGCTTGTTGGAGGAAGGGTGGTAACTAGTGCCGGCCGATTCCTTCTGTGTGCACTGTAAAGAAATTAAGCTTTGTATGCACCTGAAGCCTGTTCTGGCGAAGTCTCGCTTTCTGCTTGACCGTATATTTCGACCTGTAGGGTGCGACACGTTCGTCCGAGTTGAGGACGATGTAATTTGGGGAGCTCTGCCGTTTCTCCAGAGAGCTTCAGATAGTGAAGACACTCACAGTGGTTGACACTTGCGCTGATCCGCTGGGCTCAAGCCGCTCATGATTCTGTGATTGACAATATAGAGGCAGCAGGTGTGCCTTCCAGAATTGAGGAGTAGACTGAAATGGCAGTCGCAAGCAGTTTGAGCTTCTCCAGCTAAGTCGGTTGGTTCATTATTTTTCTGCCTACCCATTATTTCTTGGACCATGTTTCTTTGCTAGACTCATCGGACGATTGCTTCACGGGTGGCCATGGCGGCGAATGACTGGGGAAGCCTGATTGCAGAAGAGGCCGCTCGTTGTTCACTGCTCATGTCTCTGTTCTTCATGGCATCAGATGGGATCAAACGTTGGATCAGTAGAAGTTTGCGAAACCTGATTGAAGGTTAGTCGGAATCGCTTCGTTCTGCTTGGGAACTTCTACATTGACGGAAGTGGTCATCAATCACGGAGACGAGTTGCAGAGTAAGCTCTGTAGGTCGAAGATGGTTCATTTTCCAGGTCTTGTCAGCAGCTGCTTTTCAAGCTTGCAATATTTTGATGTTCCAGCATCCTTGCAGGTGCAGGAACTCTGCAATCGAGAAGACTTAGGCGGGAGGGAACATTCATCGTTGTCCAGTTCCCGGTTCCCCCCAAACATCCAGGCACCAGATGAATGCGAGGGTTTCTTCCTTCTTTATCCTTCAAAGAAGCTTCCCTGGAGCTGGCACCGTGGGGGGGGGAGCTTCCTTGAAGCCTGAGCCTGCCGTCCCAGCTGCGGGCCATAGCTTCCCAGATCTACACAGCTTCACGTCTCGCTCGTCCCGGCCGACCCCGCGGGCTTCAACAAGATGACCTGCACGCCGGAAAAAGACGCTCGGTGCAGGTCAAACATGGTGAAAGATCCTATCATCCTATTATATTTGGAACTGGGGAACTTCAATCCTGTGAATCTGTAGGAACACTCTGGGACAATAGACTCGGACTATATCAGACTTGCACAATCTCTGAAGCATGTCGTTTTGCACATCTCCCTTTTTCCGACTCCTCCAGGCTCAGCTCCAGTTTGCCAAGAAGAGCCTTCAGGCGGAGCAATGTTCCAGACTGGGCGGAGCAATGGATTGACCTTGGAGGGGAGAACCGCATATCATTACATATCATTATATAGGATATTGTTTGGATATGATGCGATGTGAGGCTGGAAGAGAAGTATTTCGATTACAGAGAGCGAGTTGATTCAACCACGATAGCAGCTCAAATTCATAGATTATCACAGATTTCTCATGCCCATGAGACGCGCTTGAAGCTGTCAGGTAGTACAGTTGAGCATCCAGACGCAGAGGATGCGGGCTCAGCTGAGGAAGGCAGTGTGGGAAGTCAAAAGGAAGTCTAACACATGGACAGGATGGAGGGAACACACATACACTTCAGAAGAAATTATGAACACGTATAAAGCTTCATAGCTGGAAAATGCGACGCAAACTGGATTCCATTTGGCAGTCACCTAAGCACGACAGATGCCACTAAGCCTCTAAGCTGCCAGCGCCAAGCTGCCCAAACGGTCAGGTGCTCTGGCCGAGCTGCGGCGCTTGGCTGCCAAGCCTCTGTCCAATCCGCGGCTCGGCTCCGTTCGGGAAACACGGGTTCGCCGTGGTGGTCGTTCGGGGGTGTTTGGGGTCCACCTATAGCAGACGAAGGAAGAATGAATGTATATATATATATATACTATGTATACTATCTCTATATATTATATACACATTATATGTGTGGCACAGTTCCTTTGAAGTTTCCTAAGTTTGAGGCACACTGAAGATAGATGTGTTTTGCTCCGAGTCGAAAAGAACATGTGTGTTGGATTGGGTGTGTTTCTTTCAGCCTAGAAAACGGGATGACAATCATTCCTGTGAATGCCTTTTGGATCCTTTTGGTAGTTCCAGACAGTTCTTGAGCTAAGGTATGTTGGGCTGAAGCCTTGCCCATCTGGAGGGTATGAATTTCGAGAAAAGCATTCCACAAAGTTTCCCCAGATTGAGCTGCAAGCCGCTGGGCAAGACAAGGGCGGACATCATAACGCCTAATTTAATTAATCCAAATGAATTACATGTTCCTGTACAGACAGCACAACAGACAAAAAGGCCGAGTGGGCCACTCTATATTTCAGATGTCGATCTGTAAAGCTCTCTTTATCGCTGCTTGACTCAGGAAGGTGAAACTGATCTTCAAGCTGCATACAGAGTTGCTGCAGAGTGCCGTCAAAAAGGCCTCGATGCATTCCAGGATGGAACAAAATTCGTGGCAGCGCAGGACGCCGTTGATTCCTGGGGTCAGGGTATCCTGGCCCTGCATCGCTTGAGGAATTTGAGCGCTCGGGCGGTGTCCGAAAGCGATCAAAAGGCGCTGCAGCTCCTTCAGGGCAGCCAACCAGTGCAATCAGTGAACGCGTTGGAGCTGGTCCTAAGACTCAACATTGCTCAAGCCTTGATCAAGCTCCGGCAACATGAGAGTGCTCTCTCCCATTGTCAGGCTGCCTTAGACTTGGATCCCAAAAATATGAAGGCCTTATGGCGAAAAGCCAAGACCCTGTGGGCCTTGCGCTGCCCGGGTGAAGCGAAAGACGCCTTGGAGGACTTTTTGAAAGTGGATCCGGGGAACCCTGCAGCTCGGGCGATGCTCTTGGAGATTGAGACTGAGGAATTGAAGCGCAAAGCGAAGCGCGTGGGTCCCAAGTTCGCCTTGGATGCCAAGAAGGCGCCCCGAAGCGATCGAACTGCTACAGAGGCGAACGATCCCGCCGGAAGTGTGGAGTCTCGAATCTTATTTTGCTGCAGAAGAAAGCGAAAACAGATGTAAATAGCATGGTCTCAGCTTGTGTGTGTTCGCCTGAAAGAGAAGGCGGAAGCACGACAACCTGAAGCTCAAAAAGGTGTTACACGAGCGCTAGAGGCAGTTTTTTGGGTTGAACCAAGAAGTCCTTTACAAACTAATGCTGGATATTGCTGGATGTTCCACCAATCCTGTGGAGTATTTTTCGACGGAGTGGCTGGCTGTGATTTGGCATTCGAAGCCAAGAGCAAAATTCCAGCCTTGAGCACTCCAACTCTGGCATCGTTGTTATGAATTACATTTTGTCCAACAGGTCATTGCTATTGCAACAAGGCAGTCCGCAAGACGCAGAAGGCCAGTGCGAGCCCAAATGTTGCAGTGGGGTTGCTACTTGTAGCAGTGGAAGTACCGTGTTGATTCGCAACCATTTTTGCAGACAAACCATTGAAATCATCCTGAGGGGCTGGAGCCATGGCCTATTTGGAGCACAAGCGAGTATCATTAATCCATATTAATCCTATTGCTGACATCTTTTGACGCACAATAAGTAGAATTGACTGAGGTCCCAAATTGTCATTGCCCTTCACGGTGCTCGTTGTTTTGTTTTGTGGTTTGATACCTTTGCCTGAACACGGACAATTGCAGTACTAGAAACACACTAGACACGCCAGCAGATGAGTGGACATGGCTCCAAGATTGCTATACCCGCCATACCCCAAGACTCCATTTCATAGAGTGAACATAGAAAGATCAAGAAAACTCAACTCTAGATTCTTCCCTGAAGACTGGGGCTGGGCCAGCTTGGGGATTTGATCAACTCGGACCACACCAACAGGAGCCTACAGGCTTCAAGGACTTTGCAGAGATGAATGGCCCAACGGTACATGAATACACCAAAAGCGAATCCCCTAAATCTAACAATGCCTTGGAACGATCTTGTTTTTTTTTTTGACTCTTGGACATCCCCCCCTAGGAACCTAACCACTTCAAGAAAGATAATCAAAAAGCTCATCCAACGAACACTCGTTCAAAGTTAGACCCCAAAATCCCAGACGCACCGGGCATCGCCAGACGCGCCGCCGCCGGACCCGGGCCTCTACGCCCTCCTCACCGGAGGCAGTGGCGGGTGGTTTGGGGGCCCCAGACACGAGGCACTCGTCGGTGTCCCAAAAACGCGTAAGCGGACTCAGGCGTACTCCTGGACAAGAAACGAGACCCGATTAGTCTAAGCAGCTTTGCTTCACGTTCATCCGTGTCTTTTTTCAGGAATGTGAGATTCTTAGATTCTTTTATTAAAGGTAGGTTGTTGTAATGTAAAGAGGTTCGTCAAGAATGTAGTGCGTAACATGTTTGGTAGCAATAGTGAGCTACAGTATTTGGTTCACTTAAGAATCCCTCAACTTTGTGTGCTTTGTGGTGGTTGTATTCATGATTATCGGTGTACAAGAAGTCTTTGTGTTCCTGTGGTTCCTTGGAGCAAAAAGATAGGACTGGGTCTTTCAGCATAATTTGAAAGCTTGCAGCCAACAGCCAGCCCTTTTTAAGTTAGAAGAGGTTTCTGAGACCCAAAGCTTGATCTTGGCCGTTGGAGACACAGAACCTTCCGAGGCTCTGGATATCGAAGCCCACGCGAGAAACGCGGGATCAAGCGAGACCTTATTGGTCAGCCCTGTGAGCTGCGAGAAAATGGCTTTACCAGAGGACTGGCCAAGTTCGACATCGGAGAGCGAGGAAAGAATCGGAGGAAGTCACGCTGAGGAGGTCACGGTGTTGTGTGTTGCAGCTGGCACAGGTTTGAAATCCTTGGGGGGAAAGGATGAGAATCACGATACATCCGAGGTACTTTGAGGTCTTTTTGATGTTTTTTGTGTCAAAGCTTCACTGGCAGGAGAATTGAAGACCACAGCATCTTGGCGCAAAGTTTGCTACAAGAGAACATAATCCGTGGAAGTTGCTATGCACAGAGGTTCTTCTAGCATGCGACGCCCCAGAGACAACAGCGTCCACTGCAGGTGGAAGCTGTTACCATCGCCGTGAAGCCCGGTCTGGAAAGCATTCAGGTGACAGCATCAGTTCTTTGCACAGATGTCGTGTGTCTTTGAACAGTTTGTGTGCTAAAAAAGAACACTGGGCGGTGCGCGCTCGCACGGACAGGCTGTACTCATCAACTTGGACAGAAGTCCAGAGCTCGGTGATCGAGTCAACCAGCAAGAGTGGTGTGTGAGGCGGGCGATGTGTAGTTGTGCATGTATAGTGTACACAAATTAAAGAGTGTATACTAAATAGGTTAAGTGCACAGACCAATCAAAACCGACCTGTTTTCACAAGTTGCCGCACGCATAGCTTCCAAGCAAGTCAAGTCGTCATGAAAGAATTGAAGACTCCAAAAGTCAGAAAAAGAGATCACTACAAGGACAGCAAAAACTCTTGCTTTCAGTCAGCAGAGGTGCGGGGATCGACAGGTGCTTTCCGCTAAGGACCAGATCGCCTTGCCCAGTGCGCTGGGCACCTGAAAGAACACTGCGACTGGCTCCAGTGCTCCTGCTTGGCTGCCAATGTGGATGGACGCTCCTGCAGCTTCTTTATTGGCTGGTATTGATCAAACTGACAAACTGTAGTTCTACAAGAGAAAGGCTGATATAAAGAAA
Source organism: Durusdinium trenchii (assembly GCA_963970005.1). Lineage (NCBI taxonomy): Eukaryota > Dinophyceae > Suessiales > Symbiodiniaceae > Durusdinium > Durusdinium trenchii. Next base: position 1,449 of record CAXAMN010025382.1, on the reverse strand, counting down.
ACATGATTGCATTCCCTGGGTCGAACATGCTATACCCAATGCTACGCTAGTCCCCAATCGCACGCTTTGCTTAGCTTTGACTCTAAGAGGCTCTAATCGGTCCCAAGAGGAGCCTCAACTCTCAACTGCCGCAAATCTCCACTCAAAAAGGAAACACCACCAACATCCAAGAACTAAATGATACCTTCGAAATTCTCTCCGTGATACCTGGATTCTCTCAGTGATAGCCGTCATCTCGGGTCTCCCAGCGCCGCATGACCCTTCGGATTTTTCCCTCAACGCTCGTAGTGGAGGTTGAACGCTAAGAGACTCGAGTTTCTCCTCATCTCTTCTTTTTTGCACTCACGATGTTGATTGCCATGCCATGTGAGAACCTACGCAGGTACCGCCGGATGAGGGCCAGTGATGGGAAATTGGATTTCATTCGTTCGAGTGATGTGAATCTTGGTGAGCAAAAGCTGATGGCAAAAACTCTTATGTAGCCAGTTAGCGTAGCGGAGAAGTCCATGTTTTTTGCACAGGTTGCAGTTTGAGAGCCCTTATATGGGAATGTTCGGAGAGGCTTAGCCAGGTAGCCAAGAATATTAAAGCTAGGAAACCATTCTTGCAGCATCGTGCCTTTTGGTTTGTTTTGGATATCTTAAAGGCACACCTTCACGACTGGCGTTCTGGTTTCCCAAGACATGAAACTCTGCTTAGACCATGTTGTACCTGCACCATGAACGCCTTCAGAAGCAGACAGACCGGTCTCCGCCTCGCCGTTGCTGTTGGCTTTCTTAGGACTCACTGGTGGCACACTGGCAGAAACGTGGTGTACCAGAAGATCCGATCAAGACGAAAAGGCACCAAACCACGACGATGATGTTGATCACGGTTCTCAAGATACTGGTTGAAAGGTTGCAGGGCTGGCAGATCTATCTACTGTTATGAAAAATAAATAATCAATAACTGATGATCCTGAAAAAGATAATAATTAACAAAAACAACACACAAAACACGAACAGCACAAAAAAACAATCACAAAATGTGTAAACACAACAGACAACAAACAAAAAATAAACAAACAAACATACAACACAATTAACACAAGCACCCAGCCATGTGTATGTAATATATAGTATAAATGTTTGATGAATCACCACCTACTTTGATTTTATCCTTGTGTTGCTATCTATCTATTTGTTTTTGCTTTTTGTATCTGTGGTTTGGTACTGTTTTCTGTTTTTGTGTTTATTCCCAAAAGCATCTCCGATGCTTGGGTTCTCGCTTAGTCGCTAGTGCCGGGGGAGAGCGAGGAAAAGCTTACGTTGTCGGGGACGGAAGATGGAGGTGAAGGTGGACGGGGTTGGGAAGGGAAGAGGGAAGGGAAGGAAGGGAGGGGAAGGAAGGGAGCGAGACGGGAGGCGCACGAGTGGGGACGGGGTTGGGGAGGGAACAGATGGAGGGGAG